>VZTI01005029.1:169626-227029 GCA_013397865.1 Struthidea cinerea | reverse complement strand
TTCCTTCCTTCCTTCCTTCCTTCCTTCCTTCCTTCCTCTCTCTCTCCTTAGGTTTGATAAGACTACACTTAAAAATATAATGAATCAAAGGTATCTTTTTGCTGACATACAGCTACACTTAAACAGAAAACCCTGTTCAACAAAATGGTACCAAATGTGTCACCTGATTATAAACCCATGGTCTGTTGGTGCACCAAAGAAATTTTCTTTAGCTAAATCACAGATCATAACGTAATAGGTCACATTTTCATCAATTATTTCACCGGCTCACAGAGAAAAACAGGCCCTGAAGGAATTTACTTACAAGTAGAATTCTATTTGCAAGTTTCGAGTGACTTTGCAAACATCTGTTTGCAATAGTGGGATAAGTGGTCAGAATTGTCCAGTGTTGCTTTAAAAAGCTGAAGAATTGGTGAGGGTGGTTGAGAAAAACAGAAGCTGGGCCCCTTGCTTATCTTGCACCTGGCTCAAGCAGGGCCTAATAACTGACTGATGTCTGGAGAGAAGAGGATGTCTCCCCACTTGATGCTGTTCCAATGAGACCCAGAAGAATGCTGCACCTCTGTACAGCCAGCAGCCCCACTCCCTTCACCCTGAAAAGCAAGCTTTATTATAAAACTGCTTCATTAAGGAGATAAGAATGTGTACAAAGACCCGCTCATGAAGGTCAGAGAGCCTTTACTGCCACCTCAGGACATGAAGGAGGACCTAAGTGTTAATTCTACCTCTTTTGTCAACTAAAAATTCTGACCAGGACTCTCACTAAGCCCCATTAACATATTAACTTATATATCCCTTGGGATGCAAATGAAGGGGATTTATTTTATGCTAAATTCCAATAGTCTTAACACAACAGTAAGCTATTAATACAAGAAAGCAGGACTGTTAGAGGCATCCATCTTGCAAGCATCATGTGAGTAGCATCCACTACTATTAACACATAATTAAACTCAAAATTAATTTTTATTTTTAAAAGAAAATGTTTGCAAC
The DNA here is from genome assembly GCA_013397865.1 of Struthidea cinerea. Classification (NCBI taxonomy): domain Eukaryota; kingdom Metazoa; phylum Chordata; class Aves; order Passeriformes; family Corcoracidae; genus Struthidea; species Struthidea cinerea. Next base: position 226,039 of record VZTI01005029.1, on the reverse strand, counting down.
CACTGTCATATATCATATGATTACCAGATAATATTCTTGATAAATGGTGTATAGGAAAATAAATTCAAATATCATACCTCTTCAGCATGTATAGTGTACATATACATGTAAGTGTGCGTACATATATTTTCTATGTAAGTTGTTTATTTTTATTTGTACAAAATGCCTTTTCTGGAGTCTGAATCTGAAAAAGAGATTAAGAAATGGTTCTGAAACCTGTACAAGGGAATAATTTATCAGCCATATTCTTATTCCAGGAATTTGTAACACAAAGCAGTAATTTCAAAAATGGATGGTAAATTTGACTTGCGATCAAATTTTTTCCTCTTTTTTTTAGATACTCTTATGTATATTCTTATCCATATTTAAAACATAGTGATGGCCCACAGGCACCTATTCAGTAGATTTCTGGAACAGAAGCAGAACAAATGTAATAAAAATGGAAATTAACATTGAAAACTGTGCTAATAACATACTTTTAAAAGTCCTACAATACAGGCTGCTAAAATATAGAACAATTTTCCAATTACTGCTTTCTAAAAAAAAAAAAATTACTCCCGCAGCAGTCATGACTGATCTTTGAGCAGATATGCTGAGGTGATAATAACACATTGGACTGGTGAACCCTGCTCCTCTCGATTTATAACACAGCATCCACTTACAGTTAAATGAATGTGCATGTTGCCTTAGTTCCATTTCTGTCTTCTGCTTTGTTAGCCAAATCCCAGGTTGATTTTAAAATTCTTCAATGTTTTATAAAAGCTTGAATCTCAGTTTCATAATTGTTTCAGGTGCTTTCTTCATCCTCAATCTCAGTAATGGTAAATTTGATCTAGTTATTTGATATTGCTGAGCTATAAAGTACTAGAATACAAAAGCCTCAAAATACAACCTCATGATCCAAGAAGATATTTTTTGGGACAACTGAAATAGATACTTCTCAGTCATGTATTTTTCTTCTGTCTATTCTAGAACAAGTTTAACCTCATTTCACTCAGGGCATATACCACATCACACAGTGTTTTGTTTACTTCAGGATGAGTATTTTCAAAAAGGCTATTACTGTGGAATAGCTAATACATCAAAATTAGTTATTTCAGGGTAACCTGCTCATGTCCATAACCTCACTTAGCTGTTCTACAAATCTAAGTCACATCTATCTACTTATCATTCTAATGTAAGTAAAGTTCTACAGCCTTTGGGACGTATTTGAGTACTCTTTTATAATACTTCATTCTTTGAACAAACCCATTGGATTCACTTTAAAGGCTCTCAAAGACTTCAATGAGCTGTGAAATTAAGCTCTACCCTTGTACTCTTTTCAATCTAAATTTCATCATGGACATTTGTACAGCTGTTTTGTTGTATGAATGTTTGTGGAAGAGCTTTTAATTCACCTGAATCCCTGATATTCACAGATGAATGACCATATTCATAATCCCACCACATAAGCATGAAATTACTAGCAGACTTTGACAAGGCAAAGTTGTATGAAGGTTGTGCAGGATAGAGAGTCCTTATGATTAAATTCAGCCTCAAGGTTCCCTACCATCCAATTTTTCTACTGTTTTTTATGTTTGTTTGTTTGTTTTAGTTTGTTTTGCTTTTGTCTAGGTGAGAATCTGTATGCACTACATACAGCAGAATGTCATGGTTTTGTCCTTACAAATACCCAACATTAATTGTGAAATATTCCTGAAATCCATACAATCCTGTTAGTTTACAGTAGTTTACAATTTTCCACTTTGGGCTGGAAAAAAAGATCAATATTTGCACAAATTTAATCTAAAGACTAGAAAATCAAGAAAGAAGTAAGGAACAGATTTGGCTGTTGAAGAAATGCCTTTTTTAGGACAGTATTATGATTTTCAGGGAACACAGTTCTGATTTTTGGTGATTTGCCATAACAATGATGAGTTTGGAGGCCACAGACTGGCACTGCAGTGCTGTGATGTTTACCCCATCAGCTGAGTGTCCTGCTGGGTCCTAGTCAGAAGGTATGCAGAGAAGATGAGGGATACTTACTTTCAAGAAACACTGGAGTCAAACATAGTAACACTAGCAATAGAAACCTTAGTGAGAGGGAAGAGAAGAGATGAGTGTGCTAACGACACACGAAAAGAAATGGAATAAGTAAGCTTGAGCAATAGCACAACCACTCCTTCCTTCATATTCTTGAGCACCCGTTACTTACAAATATTCTTTGCAAAGCCTGCTTGTATTTTGTAGTCTGGAAGGATGGTAAGGTACTGGATTGCAGAAAGATAATCTTACCATGTGAATAAATGGCAGCACATAAGAGGTGACCCAGCATGATAAGATAATAAATCCTCTCAGTCTACCTTAATACATATTAGAAATCCTTCAAGCAATTGCAGCTAATGAGAAAATAATTACAGCTCACAACTGGTCCATAAGGAAGATGAAGAGGGAGAAAAAAAAGGGGGTTCCTATGATAAAAACATACATCAGTTCAGAAATGCAGTTCTAGGTGAATGACTTGTCTGTACTGGTTTGAGCTGAGGTAGAGTTATTTTTCTTCGCATTGGCTGGTATGGGGCTCAGTTTTGAATTTGTGCTGAATATAAAGGGATTTTAATATAGATATGTTTTTGTTTTTGCTGAGAAGAGCTTACACAGAGCCAGGGCCTTTTCTGCTTTTCCTACTGCTATACTGGCAAGGAGGCTGGGGTTGCATGGGAGGTTGGGAGGAGACACAGCCAGGACAGGTGGCCTCAAGTGACCAAAGGGATATCCCAGACCATATGACATCATGTTCAGTATATAAAGTGGGGAGAAGGAGGAGGAAGTGGGGGATCTTTGGAGGGATGGTGTTTGTCTTCCCAAGTCACCATTACATGTGATGGGTCCCTGCTCTCCTGGAGATTGCTGAACACATTCCCTGAACCCATGGGAAGGAGTGAATTAATTCCTTGCTTTGCTTGTGTGCACAACTTTAGCCTTCCCTATTAAATGGTTACTAAACTCAATCCACAAGTTTACAAGCTTTTGCCCTTTCCACTCTCTTCCCAATCCTACTGGTGGGGGACACAGCTGAATGGCACTTGGTTACTGGCTAGAGTTAAACCACGACACTGTCCCAGTTAAATTCAGTTCTTCCTGATGATGAAAAAAGGAAAATCTAAGATACAAGTGCTTTCACTTGAAAATCCTCTTAAAGGTGGTTTCAGCAGGCAGAAATAGCAAGTTTTGACTCTTTCACATCTATCATACTCATTATAATTTTTACCATATTTGCCTGAACAGAGGGTAGGTTAAAGTATAAAGATTGATGAAAAGGGTACGTAAGTTTGTTTCAGAGAATTTTTTGCCTCATTAGAGCCGAAGTCCCCCAGCCACACACTGTAAAACTTTTCAGAACAAGGTCAGAAGGGATGATATTAATCCTGACAGAAGTGGATGATTCTTACAGCTATGTTTATAAGAGCATTTCCTTATGGGAAATTGATAATCTTCTAGCATCTTCACAGTCTATAACAAAGTTTGAATATGAGCAGAATATATTTTCTTACACTATTTGTGGATTATGGTTTTTATTTGTCAGTTTCACATTCAGCGTTCTGCGATGCAAATTTTCTATCATCTGATATGCCAGAGGTATTTGTAAACTCAGTATAATTGTACTAAGACACTAGGTAACTAGCGCCCTTTTTTTTGACAGTTAGCATATTTGAAAAACAATAGAGTCAACATGGTTTATTTGGATATTAAGCTTTTTCATATAGTTAATTGACAAACTATGACTTGAGAATATTTAGTCTGGTATGAAATAGAACATTGGAGATCTTTGTCCTGGACATTCAATTTAGTAATATTATAGTGATGTTGGTGATTAATAATTTTTCCCATTGCAGTATTAAAACACATTTTTGTAACACTTGAAAAATCAATTTATTATAAACTGAATAAGTATGGTGTGAAATTATGTTTGTTGCACACACACCAGTCCTTGCAGTCTGAGGACCCAAACAGTCATCACATTAAATCACATTTAATTATTTGTGGGCTTCCATTCCTAAATACAGATTTGAAGTGGTGGTCTTTGAATATCTAGATAGATATGTGTAACAAATATACATGAATATAATAAAGTCTTTGAAGGCATTTTTTACAAACATTAAATTTAATTAGATGCTCTCAGAACACTGAGAGATAATACATGCATGTCATTTGTACTGAAATATTGGCTAGCTTTTCATAGCAGCATGTGTGGCTCCAGTAGGTATTAGCAACACTACCAGCCTGACACCTGCACTAAGCAACAGACTCACCCTAATATAATTTAATAAGATGTCTTTTGTTATTAAACCAAAAAATTGTATGTTGCCAGCTGAAGTGGAAAATAGGTCCCAGAGGTTTTTGTCCCTTATTCCATCTGCAGTTATTTTTAGGGGGCTTTAATATTTAAACATCTATTACTAATTTCAGCATTGCCCATAGAAACCTGCTTTGTAGTTCTATTGCCAAATTATCCCTTGAAGGCAAGTGCTGTAAATAATTTCTCAGTTCTCTTCCTAGACACTTGCCAAGGTCATTATCTGGCTTTCCCACAGTCCCTGCATTCTGAATTTGATTGTGAGTGGTAACTAAGAAACAGTTATGAGATGCATTCACAATCTGTGGCAGTCTTATCAAAAGCTGAAGATGGTCCCCGAGCACTCTGATGAAGCCAGTGGCTCAGCTGCTGTTGCTTCTTTAATACTTCATTTATCTTTCAAATTGGTCAACCAACAGAGCACCAAGAGCAAACATAAAACAGGCACTATGAAGCAGGCATGACAGCCAGAGAGAAAGGAGGCTCCAGGAAACCAGTTGGATGGAGCAGATTATAGAATTCCAATGTTTAGCTTCTAACCAGCAATAATTTGTTCTTGTGTTCTTATACTTTGTTTCATCTCTCACAATGTCAAAAATCTGACATACTTTTTAAAAATGTCGATAATTATTCCCTGACAAGTTCCTCTTGAGTTGAGCTGATGAGGCCCTCTATGGACAGACTGAAGCAGCCTCACATTCACAAGGTCTGATCCACATGGACGATTTCAACTACCCTGAAATCTGTTGGAGCAACAACACCCTGAGGTTCCTGGAATTCGTTGATGAGAACTTCCTTCTCCAAGAGATAGAGGAGCCAACAAGGAGAGGTGTTATGCTGGACCTTGTTTACACCAAAAAGGAGGCCTGGTGGGGAATGGGAAGTTCAAGGGCAGCCTTGGCAGCAGTCACCATGAAATGGTGAAGTTCCAGGTCCTTGTGTTGGTAAAGAGAGCACATAGCAAGCTTACACTGGATTTTCAGGAGAGCAGATATTGGCCTCTTCAGACATTTGCTTGGTAGAGTATGAAGAGGCCCAAGAAAGCTGGGTCTCATGATGCTCTACCCAATATTCAAGCATTGTTTCCTTCACGCTCAAGATTGGTACAGGCAACTTGGGAGGAATATAGGAACATTATCAGAGTATGCAGGGATGCAACGAGGAAGGCTAAGGTCAGTGTGGAATCAAATGTGGTAAGGGATGTCAAGGACATCAAGAAGGATTTCTTCAAGTACATTAGTAGCAAAGGAAAGACTAGGGAAAATGTAGTCCCACTGCTGGATGAAGTGGGTACCCTGTTGATGACTACAGCAAAAGATGAGTTACTGAATGCCTTCTTTGATTCATTCTTTCATTCCTAAGGCCCATAGCTCTTAGGAGATTCCTAAGCTCTTAGGAATCTCAGCCCCTAGAGGCAAAAGAGAAAGTCTGGAGAAAGAAAGACTTTTCCTTTGTCAAAGCGGATCAGATTAGAGTTCATTTAGACAGATCCATGGCCTTTAATGAGATACACTTCGGAGTGCTGAGCGAGACAGCAGATGTTATTGCTAAGCTGCTCTCTGTCATCTTTGAAAGGTTGTGGAGAATGGAGACCTGCCTGAGGAAGAAAGCTAATGTTATTCCATTCTTAAGGAAGGTCAAGAAGTACAACCCAGGAAATAGCAGGCCAGTCAGCTTCATCTCCATCCCTGGAAAGGTGATGGAACAACTCATCCCAGATGTGATCTCTATGCCTGTAGAGGAAAAGAAGGTTATCAGGTAGTTCACATGAACTCACTACAGAGAAACCATGCTTGACTACTCTTATAGACTTCACTGATGGAATGGCTGGCAGGGTAGATGACTGGAGAGCAATGGATGTTGTCTACTATTAGTTTCCCTCTGTGTTTATTTTCTTGTTTTCGTGAGTCCGTTTTACTCAGAATTCCAATTAAAAAGCAAGAGACGCGGAGATTTTTCTTCAGTCTTAGATGTTTATTATCTCTTATCTATAACACAGCTGCACAGAATGTGCCTTCTAAGTTAACAAGGTGAAAATGGCTGTGAGTTTCAACTTCCAAGGCTATTTAAAGCCTAATTTAACCAGTTAAGAATTGCCAAGTAATATGTTTGCATTTATAATCCAATAACTAACTATTCATGTCTTGCATTGCAGGTTTTTTGACCCAATAATAGAACACCTAGGTTTGTGAAGAAGAAAGAAGAAAGAAGAAGTAAAAATCCACACGCAAAAACCTCCATATTGTTACACACACATATATATACTACTATATTCCATTAAACTAAACTTCTACATTTCTACATATTGCACCCAGTGACATAACCTAAATTACACAGCAACAATCTCAGTGTTATCACATAATCTTGGAAGTCTTTCCCAAGGTCTAAGGTCAAATGGAGTGTGCTTTTGAGGATAATTGCTTGTCAGAACTGACAGGACGAAATTCTCAGAATTCAGGGTTCCAACAGTCTGCCTTGACTTCAGGAACATTATTGACACAGTTTCCCATAACATCCTCATAGGTAAGCTCAGGGACTGTGTTAGATGAGTGAGCAGTGATGTAGATTGAGAACTGTCTGAATGGCAGAGCTCAGAGGGTTGTGATCAGTGGCACAGGGTCTAGTTTGATGTCTGTAGATAAGGATGTTTTCCAGGGGTCAGCACTGGGTTTGGTCTTGTTCAGTTAATTTATCAATGGCCTGGATAAAGGGGCAGAGCGTACCTTCAGCAATGATGATACAATCTAGGAGGAGTATCTTATACACCAGAAGGCTGTGCTGCCATTCAGCAATATCCGGACAAGCCGAAAACTTGGGCAGAGAGGAGGAACATAATGAAGTTAGACAAATATAAGGATCTAGGAAGTAATAACCCCATGCACCAGTACAGTTTGGGGCTTGACCTGCTGGAAAACAGCTTGGAGGAGAAGCACGTGGGAGTCCTGGTGGACAAGAAGTTAACCAGGAGCCACCAATGTAACCTTGTTGCAAAAAAAGGCCAATGGTATCCTGGGCTGCCTTAGGAAGAGTGTAGCCAACAGGCCCGAGGGAGGTGGGGAGGCCACTTCTGGAATCCTGTGTCCATTTCTGGACTCCCCAATTCACAAAAGACAAGGCGGGTCCAGCAGAGGGCTACAAAGATCATTAGGAGACTGGAGCACCTCACTTACGAGGAAAGCTAGGCCTGTTTAGCCTGGAGAAGAGATGACTGAGAGGGGATCTTATCGATGCATACAAATACTTTAAAAGCAGGTGTCAAGAGGATGTTTACAGTGTTGCCCAGAAACAGGACAAGGGGCAACAGGCACAAACTGAAACACAGGAAGTTCCATCTGAATATGAGGAAAAAATTTCAAGGGTGACTGAGCACCGAAACAGGGTCCCCACAGACCGTGTGGAGTCTCCTTCCCGGGAGACGTTCCAAACACACATGGACGTGATCCTGTGCAACCTGCTCCAGGTAAACTTGCTTTAGCAGAGGGATTGGACTTGATGAATTCCAGCCATCCTGTCCAACCCCAGCTGTTCTGTGAATCTGTGAGGCATGCGTTTCAGGATCAAAAGGATTGTGGTGTAAAGATTTCCTTGTTTTATATACCCTTACGGTGAAAAAGCACACCAAAACTGTAGCATCAAAGACAGCTCATCTGTGAGTCACAGGTTCACATACGGTAAATATAGGACAAAAGCATGTAATGTGGTTGTGCTAAGCTGGACACCTAGATATACTCTGAAAAGTAACCATAAATGTCAATGTGCAGTTCAGATCCTGAAGTTTAGGTGATGCCTTATCAGGCCTCTTGAACACAGAGAGTAGACAGGCCTTCAAAGGGAATAAAGGTAAGTATTTATTTGAAAAGCCTTCAAAGGTACACCCTGGGGAGCCAGAGGCTACTGTCAAAATGCACCCCAAGATGATGACAGGTCACTAGTTCCTCACACTTTTATAGGTTGTATTCATTTGCATATCAAGGTTAATTCTCCAATTAAAGCTTCAGTTTAATGATGTAATTTCCCCAAGCTTGCCCCCCTTTTTAGAGTCTTTGGTTTACACATTTTGGGCCTAGGACGGTCTGAGTGTCTTTGGAGAGCAGGCCTGGAGAGGCTTTGTTATGTCTAACTAGCATGAGAGAGCAGAAATTAACAGGCTACAAGAAACATCAGAGCTACACACTGAGTAGTACAGGACTTGAAAAATGTAAAAGTTAAAACCTAAGGCAGCATAGGAACCACACAAAGAGATTCAGCTGCAGTTATTCAAGTTCACGTATCAAGTATATGGCAGATCCCAGCTTTCAGCACCACATCCTGACATCTTTCAACCTCTCTGACTTTCAGTAATATTATTTTTTTAACTCTGGGTATTTAGCCTCTACAGATTGACAAGGTGAAAATTAAAATGCTTTGCAAGCTCCTTACATTTCAGGGTGAAATCTGGTCCCAGTAGAAAGAAAAGAATGTTTAACCCATTTCACATGTTCACTTCAAGAAGAGACACAAGGGGAAAAATAAAAGAAAAACAACAAGGAGAAAAAAAAGGAAAGAAGAGAGAAAGAGAGAAAGAGACGAGGAGAGGAAGAGAGAGAGGAAGAGGAGGGAGGGAGGGAGGAAGAGGAGGGAGAGTGGAAGGAAGGAAGGAAGGAAGGAAGGAAGGAAGGAAGGAAGGAAGGAAGGAAATGGAAAAAACAATAAATGTCAGGCTTCTGACTTAAAACATCAAAGCTGACAGGAAATGCATGGCATTCTTTTATTTCTTTTAGTGAATAAATTACTTATGTAGTATTTAGCCATTTAGTCACATCCAAAAGCTACATCTCTACAATTAAATTTGAGTCAAACTATATTCCTCGGAGCTGGAACTTGGTTGTGCGTATTGTTAAATTTTTAAGGTAGGATCTCACATAGTTTTTTGTCTTGACTTGTCAGTAGGCTTCTAAAGAACTTCTGGTCACAGCTGTATGTGTACCGAAGTAGAGGAAGCTTGCCACTTCTGAATAAGCATTTTGCATAAAACCATCTTCTTTTAGAAGACGAGAGAGTGTAATTGCATTCCTAGAGAATAATCCCAGCATCTTTTTAGTTTGATTTGATAGATAAAATAACATTGTATTATTTGAAAAACAAATGCAATTTCATGATATAAAATAAATATTTTAAAGGGTAAAATTATATTAAATCCTAATTAATGATGGTTTTTAAGAGTTTCATTTAAAAAAAAAAAACTAAACCATGCAAAACAATACCAGAATCGCATCAGCATAAGTTTTCATTTGCATTCACCCATTACTCAGAATAGAGCTGCAGAGTAATTACTTGTTTCAAGAACCATTTTCATTTAACAGGTGTGGATTATTCATTTCATAATTTTAACCAGCTGTTTAACCAAAAATAATTTTTACAAGGAGAGGAAAATATTGTGCATGTCTCTGCTTCTTGCTGCATTATTTTGACCCTAATTAAAATTATTTCAGTAAAAGTACATCCAAGCAGTTTCCTTGTACAGTTGGATAATTAGTTCTTTGTGAGTTTAAAGTATCACATTTTCCATATGATATTTCTTACACATTATAAAGATATAAATTATAAAGATATATAGTGTATTCATCATTTGAATATACATATAGAAAACAGACCCTCAACACAGTTCAGAGTTTGGGTTAATTTGTTTCTTTCTCTTTCTATTCTTTTAATTTCTTTTCTTTTATTCTCTTATTTTTTTTAATTGAAAATACTTTTATTAACTGAAAAATACAATTTTAAACCACTTGAATTAATAAATTCACAAAATACTTCTCTCTATAAAAAAGCAATGGAAAAAAAACCAAAAGCAGAAAAAAGGCAAAATTTTTCAATTGAGTCATATTTAATTTAAAAAGGAGAGTCAGAAATGGTCCACACATACACAAGGGAATCTTTCCTGTTTCAGTACAACACTGAACTCTATCTTAACTAACATTCCCCTGTGAATTCTTGTTCCTTCTTTACCAATTCAGGTGATCCCCCATGACACACATACACACAAAAAAGCCACAGGACAGAAGAATGGAAAGCCAACTGATAATTAATTCTACAGCTGCAAATAAAGAAAGCTGTGTGGTTGATTTCATGTTGTATACTGTGTATGCTTTATTTTAATTTGATTTGTCACTCTGGGTTTCATTGCCCTTGTACCCCTTCTAGTAACTAAGCACTGATGAAATCTCATTAGAAAAGGTGGCAAACAGTAATGGGGATTTTTTGTTATCAGTTAGAAATCTCATGATTCAGACTAGGTCTAGCCTTCAAAGATTTTTCAGAGTGGTTGTGGCAGATAGAATTGTTAATAAAAAAATTGTACTCCTAATTTAGAGCAGCTATTGCCTACAGTTAATACCACCTCCAAGTCCATAACTTTGATGTAAGTTATACTGACATGAACTCTTTTGCAGTCACATACTCAATTATCTCGCCTTCAGTGTACCAAAAACCCCCACCCCTCTTGGCTGACAGACAGGAGCAGCCTTTCTCCAAACAGGCTTAGCCAGCATAATTAAACAGTGTGAAACACCTAACTTTTCATAGAACCATAGAATGCTAAAGTTTGGAAAAGACCTCTAAGATCATTGAGTTCAACTATTAACCCAGCACCTCCATGTTAACCCCTAAACCCTGTCCCCAAAACACATAAATGTGCCTTTTGAACACTTACAGGGATGATGATTCCACCACTTCCCTTGGCAGCGTAGTCAAATGCCAGACCTCCATTTGTTCCAGTGAAGAATTTATTCCTCACATCCAATAAACCTCCCCTGGTGCAACTTGACACCATTTTCTCTTTTTGTATCACTTGCTACTTGGGGAAAAAGACCAGCTCCCTCTTGCTACAACCTCCTTTCAGGCAACTGTAGAGAGTGATAAGGTGCCCTCTGAGCCTCCTTTCTTCTGGGTTAAACAACCTCAGCTCCCTTATAGGATTTGTGCTCCAGACCCTTCACCAGCCCTGTTGCCCTTCTCTGGACATGCTCCAGCAACTCAATGTCTTCTTTTTGAATGAGGAACCCAAAACTGAACACACTATTCAAAGTGTGACCTCAACTGTGCTGGCTACAGGGGGATGATCACTGCCCTCACCCTCCTGGCCACACTACTTCTGACACAAACCAAAATACCACTGGCCTTCATGGCCACCTGGGCACATGGCTGGCTCATGTTCATGTTCAGACAGTTGTCAACCAATGCTTCCAGGTCTTTTTCTCCTGGGCAGCTTTCCAGCCACAGGTAAACACAAAACATGGGTCTGACACGTTCCATATCTTACTTTCAATTGGAAGGAACAGAGAGCAGTGGTCATAAAGAACCCTCTGTGATCCAATACTTTTTCAAAACTTTAGGATTCAAACTTACATATGTCCATTGCACTAATTTTATAAAAACCCAATGTCTTTCATCTTCGTATTTTTCAGGAAATTCAAGAGACATCCTTTATATAGCAATTTTCAGGCATTAATTGATGTTCGACTGTTCTCTTCATGAGCATAGTGAGCTTAAAACAATGTCTCTAGCTAAGAAGAAGCTCAAATAATTTTTGATTCAAGTAATTATAGGATTGTTTCACATGCTCATTTAATTTCCCACAGGATATCAGGCAATAAGTTGAATATGGTGCAACAAAGGCTTGCCTATGGACTGGAGGAAACATTTATCATTCATTTCATATTCACTCACTAAAGCGTATCATATGCCAAAGTAGATTTTCAGAAAACTACAGAAACAACCCTGTATGTGTTAGAGGACCTTGTCACATTTCAGCTGAATCATTCTACCTATAAATTTCCCCTATTTATATTTTTATCAGCAGTGGCATGTGACATAATGTTACACTCCATTCCTCACAGAAATTATTGAAATGGTGTCCTCTCAACAAATGAGCTTTCATCTACTCCTTCCTTGAATGGAAAAGAGAAGGGTAATTTCTCTTCAGTTTTAATCTTGGGGACGGGCCTGGGGGATGGGTTTGTGCGTGCTTTGTGTATAATTATCCTTGTTATCTCCCTAAATTCCATTAACATTTTTGATCATATTATTTTTTCCCTAGAAATTGTTATGTTTCTTTCCATGTCTGTTTTTGTTTGTTGCAATAAAAAAACATAAAAATGACAGATTGTGTCTGCGTCTTCATGACCTGGGCTCTCACCATTCTATTAGCATGCAGCTTGAGTCTTTAACTTCATTCAGCATTGTTCAGCAAACTTTCAAGAATCTCAGTGGTTGTATCAGGATGAAAAAAATTAGTGCTTCTTCAGCTTTACTAATGCCAATATATCACTGAAATATCTCTTTCCTAAGCTGTGATAGTGTGCTTGTCCTGTCTCACAGTAGTTAGCCAATAATGCCTCAAAGTCATTGATATTGAACAAAATTAATGGTCTGTTTTCACTGAGGATTTACTTCATGAGGAGTTCTTTCTGACATGCTGCACACTTAAACAATAATTCCTCCTTGCTCCCAGATCTGTGCTAGGGGATCCCATGTCCCATTTTAATATCTGTGTCCAAACCCTGACTGAATGGTAATTTTTCTCAAAGCTCTAAATTCAAAGCTGCAGAAAGAATCGTCTGCTTTTGCTACTCTTTAATAGCATAAAATTAGTGCCTTCAAAAGCCTCTCACCTAGCATCAGTATAATCAGAAAGCTGCTTCAATGCATGGATCAAGTATTGCCCTGAAGTAAGAAATAACTAGGATTTGGGAATTTGCAAAAGCACTACAGAAGAGTATGACACATAATATCATATGCCAGAGAAATTTATGGCTAATTTTGAGATCAGCATGACTGGATATCACTCTAGGAACAAGACAAAAGCTTCAGTGGATCTATGAAAAGGGGTAAAATTAGGAATACATACACTTCTGTTTTATGAGGAGCAGCCCAGCTTGCCCTGAACAGCTCAATTAATGCAAATGCCTCTGTGAAGCATGCTATTACCCTGGTTCCCAGAACAGTAAACTCAATACAAAACTGTATAAGCATTCTTACCTTTCATTCAACCACAAAAATTATTATAGAAAGCATGATCCACATCATAGATCATTTTCTGCACACTTAATAGGCACAAAGAATAGATATGATGATACTAGAAATTGACATAGAAAATAAATATTCTATCATGCTAAAGAGTTACAAGGATTTCAGCACTAACCTTAAGCAGTTTTACAAGAAAAATGCCTGATATGTATTGAATGAAACTAAGAAGTTCCCTCTCCACAGAATAATGCCTACTTGGTCAGAGATCTTTCTCTTCTTACATTTTTCATGAGTAATAAGACTCAGATTTCATTTCTTAGAAATGCAAATAGTCTATGAAATTTCTGATCAAGGGAAGTCCACTTACATTCATTCAGACACTCTATATTAATCTATTAACCATTTTTTATACATGATACAGAAAGAGTTCTCTTTTACAGCAAGAAGTTTTTCAGAATAAGTTCTGAGTAAACCAATCCTTCTGCTAGTCTGGGATAATGTCATTACCTAAAAACAGTACAGTCCACCACCATCCCACTTCTTCAATAGAAGAATAAAATACGATAACACAGTGAAATATAGGCAAGCATGGAGAATCAAGTAGGTCACCATGCTTTCCCTAGGAATATTAGTGAACTAATGTCATGATCTAACAGAAGTAAAATTTGCTTTCTAAAGGGAAGAAATGAGAGTTTTTATATGTAATTGTATCTAATTTGTGGGGAAATTAATTGAATTTATTACCAATCAAATCACAGTAGAATAAGAAATCAAACAAATCTTAGAACACCTTCCTCCCCCACCTCCCTTCTTCCTAGACTCATCTTTACTCCCAAATTCTCCACCTTCCTCTCTCCACCCCAGCAGTGCAGGGAGATGGGGAATGGGGCCTGTAGTCAGCTCCTTCCCCCCTCAAGGGGAGGACTCCTCACGGTCTTTCCCAGCTCCAGTGTGGGCTTCCCAAAAGGTCACAGCCTCCCTCACATGTACACTTGCTCTGGTGTGAGGCCCTGCATGGGCTACAGGTGGATCTCTGCTCCACCACAGACCTCCCTGGGGCTGCAGGAGAATCTCTGCCCTCACACTTGGAGCACCTGCTGCTCCTTCTTCACTAGCCTTGCTGTCTGCAGGACTGTCTCTTTCACTTGTTCCCAGTCCTCTCTGTTCAGCTGCAGTTGCCCAGGCTTTTTTCCCCTCCTAAATCTGTTATCCCAGAGGCTCCACCACCATTGCTGACTGGCTCGGCGTTGGTCACTGGTGGGTCCATTCTGGAGCCAGTTGGCTCTGAGTCTGTCAGACATGGGGGAAGCTTCTGTCAGCTTCCCACAGAAGCCACCCCTGTAGCCACCCTGCTACCAAAACCTGGCCACACAAACACAATACATTATTCAGCTGTGGAATGTTGAAGCCAAGATATACAGAAACCACTTTTTGCTCCTATGAGATGCATGATTGAAAACCTATCTACACAGATAGGTAATTAATCCCTTGATTTCAATTTTTTTTTTTTTCATGGCTTACATGGAAATATATTTGCCATGCTGGATGTTTAAAAAACATATAAAATTCAAACTGAAAACAAAACCAAACCTATTTGCTATTTTCAGTAGCATGCCCTCTCAATTTTCTGTTCTACACAAATAACAAGTATTTTCTTTTCAGAACTAGAATGAGTGATAGCTAAATAGTTTTCTACAGAAATGTCAAAACAGGCCCCTAATATTTTTCTGCCAATATCATGATGGTTTCTGACTTATGCTTGTCTGCCTCTCCATATTCTTTCCCCAGATTTTCAAGTGTCCTGTTCTGATAGAAATCATGTCACCTCCTCAGTGTCCAATTCCAGCTATATTCATAATTACAGCAGGAGCTGGCTCCACTACTGCGTTGGCATTTCATCCTTGTTGGACTCTTTATTGGATAGTCACATCTGTAAGAGTGTCCTGATATGGACCATTGCCCATTTAATTTTAGCTTTTTATGATTGATTCATAAAACCATAGAATCACAGAATGTCTTGGGTTGGAAGAGACCCTCTGTCCTAAATATCTAAAATTACATATTTTCTATTTGTCATTTCTTTACTTCTACATTTAGCTACAGATTCATTACCATAGTCCACATTTTTCCAGGTTTATTACAAAATATGTGGAAGATGTCACATACTTTTAATGGACCTAAGAAATCTACTTTGTTTGGGTTACTTGTTATGTTTTGAGCCTATTTTTTTCATTTTCCACAGCACTGTGAGATTTTTCATACAGCTGTACTTCTACTCCTGGGCCATGCTAGCAGCAATTGTATCAGTCTTAGATCTTAACAGCTTTGATTTACATAAATCCATAACCAGCAGCTGCCATGCCTACGGGTCTCCTTTTTCTTGTATAAGTCTGCAGTATGCCTGCATCCACTTGTGTTGTCAGACCCTGGATTTGAACATAAGTGACCACATGGAAAGAGAAATACATAATCATAATAATTCAACTCTGTTTTTTAAAATAAATATTTCACATCAGTAAATGAGACATTTCATTATTTAAAAAAAAAAAAAAAGGGGTATGTCCTGATTAGATAATTTATTTCTTTTTCTTTGTATAAAAGAAGAATTAAGTATATTTACTATATATGTTGGAGTGAAAGCTTCTCTGGACTCAGTCCTAGAGGAAAGCCAAAGCACAGGGGTTGAATTAAAACCTTTGGATAAGCTGAGATACATGAAGTCACACCAAAGTGAAATAGAAATGTAGATTTTTAACTTTTAGTAGAAATATATGCTAAGTGACTTAAACATTAAAAAGCTGCAGCAGAGACCTTAAACATAGTTTTTACTGCAGCAGTGTTACCTTTTCACAGAATTTCTTTATTTTAGACAAAATAGAGATAGAACTATACTGCTCACATTTTTTAGATAGCATTCACATAAACAATAAGAGCTGATAGAAACTGTATACGCAAATCTGTGTAATCCTATGTAATAGTTGTGTAAGACTTACGATTGTTAGAATTAGACCAGGATAGGTTAGGAAAAGAAAAACTAGAATCATGTGTTATTTTTATTGGTCAATTAACAAATATAATCCACACTTCTGTAAGAAAAAGAAATAGAAGAAGAAGCTGTTTTCTACTTGCTGTTTGCCTGCTGCTGCTGCTGTTGCTGCTTGGCCTTATCATGTAACCCCTTCGAACTCTGCCTTCAGGAAAGCTATGAGACTATGAGATAAAGAACTTAGCAGGACAGCAGCCTCCTCTGCTCTTTCACCCTCATCCAAAAAAGAAGGGTGTCCCATCAAAAGCTCAACATATATACACATATTTGATATAATCATATGATTTTGCAGTTTGCTTTCTTTGTAGATTTCAATAGTGGGGTTTAAGGATTAGTAAATACAACTCAAAACACAAGCTTTACTCAGTCCAGGATAGGTACCCAAATTGGAAATGTGGTCTTTACGTTGCTCTTAATCTAAATAAATGTTTGGAATTTTTTTAATACAGCCAGTTTCTTAAACTGATGTGGATTTTGCTGTCTTTAGTTCTCTGCACAAAAAGCCATAAACAGTGAGAAAGGGATGGCCTCTGGAAAATGAGTAAGAAAACCTGTTTGGGCAGGTTGCATCTACAGATCCTGGGCATTACATTATATTAACCACTGTTGCCTCCTTCCTCCTCCAGAAGTAGATTCGAATGGTCCAGAAGTTCCCATAGTACACAGAAAGATGTAATTAAAAATCTTGTGATCTGGATGTGGCTCAAGAGCCAGTTTGGCCTTCTTTTAGGCAGCATGAAAGAGCAGAGCAGTTGTGTAAGTGTATTGGCTTCACAGGCTTCCTGATGAGACGTTTCCAAACTGCATAGGATGTCTTGATTACTGCTTGATTACATGGTCCACATTTTCAACTAAAACAACATCCAAGAGTCACACAAACAGAGAAAACACTTAGAGGAAAGTAGCTATAACCCTGATCCCTAAGCTGGTTGCTCTAAGATAGAATTTCCTTCATACACTTTATGAGATATGACAGACAGAAAATGCAGGTATGGAAGCTTTTATTTCCATTGAAAATGCTGTGCACATGCTAATAATTTAATATTTAAGTTAAAGGCACGTGCTTCCTGCAGTATTCTTGCTAGGTCTAGAACAAATCTATAGAAATTTGCAAAGTAGGAAATTTTCAGAACATAATAGATATTCTTTATTTACAGATAGATTAGGATCATGATAAGAGAAATAATAAATAACGGAAATAACAGGAAAGATTCCCTCTTTGTTCTTTTTAAGTAACACAGAAGAGCAATGAAGAGAAAAAGCAAGTTTTCAAAACATAGGTATTTTTCTTAAAGCTGTGTAAATAATTTGTGGAATGCATTTATCTGCCTATCTCTGTCTCTGTGTCTATCACTATCTCTACCATATTCTTACATATTTATATACTAAGGTGGTGAATTAAAAATTAAAATCTCACAATCCTTGTGATTGTCACACAGAGTGATAATTTACAATTTAAATTTAAACAAGGACAAAAAAATTTACTTTTTACAGTAAAAACTGATCTGTCAATTACTTGGTATTAAATACAATTTATGTTTTAATTCTTTCTAATTCTGCTAAATGGGTGACTCCTGGGTGAAGAATTGGCTAAAGGGCGGAGGTCAAAGTGTTGTAGTGAACACCACTACATCTGGCTGGGACCAGCCAGCAGTGGTGTTCAAGACTTGATTTTAGAGACAGTTTTGGTCCATATTTCTATCAGCAATCTGGATGCAGGAGTTGAACACACCATTAGCAAGATTACACCAAACTGGGAGGTGTTGTATGGATAGGATCACTGAGCAAAGATTAATGGGATAACATAAAGCAAATCTAAGTGCCAAATTCTGGACCCGGGATGGAATAATGCTGGATACAAGTAGAATTGGGAGAGCACCAGCTGGAGAGCAACTCTGCTAAAAGGGATCTGGAAATGCTGGTCAACAGTAGGCTCAGCAGGAGCCACCAGGGAGCCTGGGCAGCCAAGAGGGCAAGACCCATCCTGGGGCACATCAAACACAGTATCATCAGCAACTCAGAAGATGTGATTATCTCACTGCATTCAGCATTTCTGCCGCCTCAGATTGAGTGCTGTGTGCAGTTCTGGGCCACACAATTTAACAAGGAGGTGAAGGTCCTTAAAAGTATCCAGAGGAGGGCAACAAAGCAGATGAAGAGGCTGGTAGGCATGTCCTAGGAGGACTGAGGACTCTGAGTTTGTGTAGCTTGGAGGAAATGAGGCTGAAGTATGAAGTCATTGCTCTCTACAGTTTCCTGGGAAGGGGAAATGGAGAGGGATGTGCTGAGCTCTTCAGCATGGGATCCAGTGATAGGATGCATGGGAATGGCTCAAAGCTGCACAAGGGGAGGTTTAGACTGGATTTTGGGAAGCATTTCTTCACAAAGAGGATGGTCAAACCCTGGAACAATCTTCCTAGAGAGCTGGTCGGTGACCCAGGAGGGGAATAAAAAATTAGTCCAAGGGCCAATATAGGTAACATATCCATAGACAAGCATATACAAAAATATAGAAAAATAACCCTTATATCCTTAGCAAATGGGCTTAAATTGGGCAAAATTGCAACCCTGATTTTAAATTTACACAAATGTTTGGTTACATAAATAGAAGGTCTATGTTTTGCTAAATGTGACTTTGATGTCTATGAGGTTTTCTTCACCAAGTCATATGATGTGTAAATAAAGCAGGAAAATCTTTAATTTAAAGGAAAGTTACACAAATTCAAGAATGGCTTTCCCCAGAGCAATTTATAGGTGTGGAAACCAAATTTTTCACCTGGTTGCACCTTGTCAACCAATTTTCATCTTCTGCCATAAAGAGAAATAATAAGTTTTTAAAAATTATTATGTTTTCTTAAATCTACATTAGCTCTTCTTTGAGTAACAGTCCTCAGGGAGACAAATAAGGAGTTCACACATCACTAATTAAAAAGGTTCCATGAGCAGCAAATGTAAACATATTTCAGATAAAAATCACTTTAAAATGTGACTTGGAAATATTTAAATCAAATATCTCATTTTTATTATCTTTTTTTTCCCCTGGCATTTTCATTTATGATCTCCAGAACTGTCTGAGATTCCTACCTGGATATTCTGTGAGTGAAACACTTTGTTGTAAAATGAATAGGACTTCCATCAATCACGAGTCAATGCATTACCTTATCTTCAGAGAGACTTGCTGTGCCATTCCTCAGCAACCTGGAAAATCATACCCAAGTGTGCTGCTTATGCATGCACACACATTCCCCTGATCAGCAGCTAGACAAAAGCTATATCTATGGGAAAAACCTGAATTTTATCTTATACTGAAATTATAATGTTAAAGCCATAGCTTGCTGCAGGGTAATTTTGAAGTCAGGTTGAGAGATGGCTGATAATAAATTTATTTGAGACTATTAGGGCTTGTATACAACTCTGGGTCATTGTACTATTACAAATGTGGCAGTTTATAGAAAATTTTCTCAAGTTATCTATATAATTTCAAAACAGTTGACAGCATAATTTTGACAGCATTATTTTCTACTATATTTTCAGATACTAGTGACATTGTAATGCAATGAAGAACAGTAGCATTAATATCTACCATACCTCTATGTAAACAGATTTATAGTATGCTGTTGAGGGTAACCCAAATCATTATTGTATGCCATCTCTAGCTGTGCCCAAAAAATGTTACTGTCTTTTTAAGACCCAGCGCGGCCAGATCCAGAATTGTGGGGCAGTCGGGAGGTTCCAGTGCCTGTAAAAGTTCGGGAAACCCAAGCCAATTTCCTTTTTCCCTGGCAGCGTTTGCTGGAGGCAGAGGCTCTGCTTTGGGTGGTTGTATTTTCCTGGCTTGCAACAGTAGCCAATTGGAAGAACTGCATTTCACAATCAAAACCTGCTCTGGAATGAACTGTGCAAAACCTATCAGCAGCACGAAGCGAGCCGGTCCCTGGGGCTGGGTCACCCTGCATTGGTGCCGACAGACCGGTTTCTCCCCCACAACACTCCCAGAGGGCGGAGGACAAGCAGCACAGACGCTGGTGGAGTCCAGGGGCAGCAGGAGGAGGCAGCAGCAGGAGGAGACAGCAGGCGGCGGAGCTGACCCCACACCTGCTGGCACTTCTCTGCCACTAGAACTGCTCCATAAGCCCCTACCTTCCCGGGAGGGGTCTTTTTGTCTGTCATCTTTGTTTCCCCTTTGTCTTCTGGACCACGCAGTTGACTGGGGAGTGACATCTTAGGGCAGAGTGCTGACGCTATTTTCCCTTTGTCTCCCTACGTGCAGTTGGCAGTGGGGGCTGTCATCTTGGGAGGGGGTGGTACCCCGCCATTTTGGGGTTCTCTGTTTCTGTGTGATTTGTGAGATTTGTCAATTTTGTATCTAGTGAATATTTACTGGGGTTTTTTGTCTGTTTTTCTTCTTAGTAAACAGTTTTTACTTACTCTTACTCATACTTGTTCCTTATTTGTCAAAAAGGTTTGGTTAAAACTAAGGGGAGGTTACTCATTTTAGAGTGTTCACCTCTTTATATTTAGTCTTAAACTAAGACATATGCAATAAGGTAGAACTGTAAAATCACTGTAGTGGTTTAACCCCAGCCAGAAACTCAGTAACACACCGCCGCTTGATCACTCACACCTCTTCAACCCCTGTGGGAAGGAGAATTGGGAAAAAGAAGCAAACCATGGGGCTTGAGATAAGAACAGAATAAAATACAATGCTGGTACTACTACTACTAATGATAACAGTAATATTAATAACTGTAATGAAAAGGAGAGAGGGAAAGTAATAAAACCCAAGAAAGACGAGAGATGCACGATAGTTACTCACCACGTGCTGACTGATGCCCAGTCACTGATGCACCCTGAGCAGCAATTGGCCCCTCCCAGCCAACTCCCCCCGTTTTATATACTGGGCATTATGTCCCACAGTATGGAATAACCCTTTGGTGAGGCTGGGGCAGCTGTCCTGGCCATGCTCCCTTCCAGCTTGTTATGTACCTGCTTGCTGGCAGAGCATGGAAAATGGAAAGTCCTTGACTTAGGGTAAGCACTGCTCAGCAACAGACAAAATGTCAGTGTATCAAAACATTCTCATTCTAAATCCAAAAAGATGTCACTATTTCAGCAAACCAGGAATATCACAAATTACTTGCTGACTGCAGTTTTCTTCTGAAATAAAAATGGTATTACAAATAGAGGTATTACATTTTAATTTATGTTTTACAAAAAGAAGTCCTTAATTGATTTGAATGGAAGGTAGCAAATATCAACAATATTCAATCAAATAATTTTAGTAGTTAAAATATTATATTAAAAAAAATACTAACAAAACAAACCAGCAAAACAAACCAAACAAAAAAAATCCAGTCAGGAGGAGATATCTTGAATGAGAAATCTTTTACCCAAATATTGGAGTGCCTTAGACTTCAGTGAAAGTGCTGTTATTGCAGTGACTAAGGAAGAATCTTCTTTCAGAGAAAATGTACTGAATTTTTCTGATTGAATATGATGATTCAAAGGTATATTCAATCTCTTATTTCTAGGAAGAGCAACATAGTAAAGTTTAGAATTACTTCCCTTAGCTTAAATGGAGCAGTTCAGATTTTTTGAAACAATACAAATATGCTTATTGTATCTTTGGCAAGCTATGTTAAACTGTGAGAAAACACCCTCTATTGATCAGCATAACCAAAAAAGTCTTTTGTAGTTCGATAGGCTCATTAAAGCCATTCTATGTAATTTTTAATTGAATTCATTATTTACTTTCCTGGAACATTTTAATAAAGACTATATATTTTCTTCTTAATAAACTCGTGCAATTTCAAAATATTTTCCTCATTAAAAATAGGATGTTAAATGTGTAACTTCCCACGGCATTATTTTTTTATATAAAATACTTTAATAACAAGAATTTGAACTGCTGTTCATTTTGTTGAAGTTGTTGATACAAAGAAGGAAAGGTATTTTTACTCTGTGTTGTGTAATTTATGTCATTTAAAGTCATAATTAGTCTCACAATGCAGCCTTATTCATTATTTAAATGAAAGTGAAAAATACCGTAGACAAGCTTCTTTTGTTATTTTTTTGTTTTATTGCCGTTAAGAATAAATAACACACCAATAGAAATTGTTCAGCTAAGTTACCCATTTATAACAGTTTTGTGTTACTATATAATTGAAATATCAACCCATGTAGATACAGGGCGCAAGTATTGCTCAAATGTATAATGTTTATATAGCATATTCTAACAATACTTTTATTGCTTATCATCTAGGATAACTACAATAACTGAATGATCATGATTAGTAGATCTTTAGTGTATATTGCCTGATTTGGGCATTAGAGATCTTATCTGACAACCACAGATACCATTGTACTATTGTATCCGTGAGGCTTGAATATACAAGCAGATGCAACTGTGTATGGAGATACTTTCAAGTTAGATGCAGGAGGCTGTTGTGGTGCGCGTTCTCCCTCATTTTTGGTTTGTTCCAGTTNAAAAAAAAAAAAAAGAAGTATAACTAGTCCAGAAATGTCATGGGAGGAGGGGAGAGGAGGGGGCTGGTTTTTGTGGGTTTTAGTGGTTTGCAGGGGGTATTTTGTTTCATTACTTACTCATTTTTATTGGTCAGTTATATCTTGAAACAAGTGATAGGGATCCACATGTCATGGAAAGTAGGCCAAAATGAAAAGAATGATGAAAAAACCACCCAGCCAACCTGTAGAACCATTAAGGTTGGAAAAGTCTAATGATACTGAGTTCAGCCATTAGCCTACTAGGGGAGGTTTAGATTGGATATTAGGAAAAATTTAATCACTGGAAGGGTGGTCAAACATTGGAACATTCTGCCCAGGGAAGTGATGGAATCACTGTCCCTGGGAGTGTTCAGAAAATGTGTACATATGGTCCTTAGGGTCATGCTTTAGTGGTGGCCTTGGCAGTGTAGGCTACAGGTTGGGCTCAATGATCTTAGAGGTGTTTTCCATTGGAAAAAAAAATGAAAAAAATACCTGATATCTTCATAGAAAATTCAATCTGTTTTGAGAACAAAATAACTGTAGAAAAAATGGAGCAGTTCCTTTGGAGAAATCAAGTTCTTTAGCATGAATTCAGTTTTCTAAAGATGGTGCACTGCTGCAAAGGCTGTTTTGAAAAAAATCATGGTACTGGCTATAAAGATCACTTTCTGTTACAGGTTGGGCTCCTGGGCATAGAAGAGGCAGTGCATAGGATACTAGAGATTTGGGATGTAAACAGTATTTGGAAGATGAAAAGCATGAGCTGCTTCGTCAAATGGCTGCAGACTAAATGTGTGTACTAACACAAAAGGAAGCTCTATGCAGTGTCTGTATCAAAATTAATATTCACTGAAAGAGACAGGAGTTGTGGGCTAAAATATTATCTAATTGTGTATGCAAAGACTGTATCAAATTATATTTGCACAGGCAGGCAGATCGAGAATGCTGTCATCCTTAATTCTGAAATCCTTAACTTTCGAACTTTGACATTCTTTTAACATAATTTTTCAATATAGTGTGTAATGTATAATGCATATATGCAGAAAAGGCAGCTCTGGCAGTAACATGTTCTCATTTTATCTGTTGCTAGCTATTTCTTTTCTCAGAAAAATAATCAAACCCAAAAGCATTTCATAATTCGCATCAGAAGGGAATTGATTTTCTTCTATCAGTCTTAATTCTTTCTTGTTACTATTAAAACAGTTATCTGTGCCAGCTAATTTGATTTTGACTTGCTTTTGTATACTACATTCCTATATTTGATTGTCTGAAAGGAAGGGGAAATCAAGTACATAAAAAGATTCAGTCAATCTCCGTCTATTCTACTCTCACAGGTATGGTAAAAGGGGATGCTTTCAAAAGATCTTTTTCTCTTACAAAGATGATCTGTAATATCAGGACCAAACTGCACTAAAATAATAAAAAATCCCCTGACTACTAGGAGCTACAATCAGAATTGGCATTGAATTTGTATTCCACCAGAACATTTTCGCATGCCATCTTATTTCAGCAAGCAGATGGTGTAGCCTTTAGTTCTCAGCTGCTGGGAATGTTGATGGACTCATCAGCTTTGGCACAGTATGTGTTGTACTTTTTAAATAATAACACTTTTCAGTAATTGACAGAAATTGCACAATTCAACTATGCACCCAATGCTCAGCACAGGGCGATGCATTATGTGAAGTTAGTGTTTTATTAACTTCAGCTAGTAACTTCAGTTTTCTGATAGTCTGAGAGATTTCATGTCAAAAAGCATTAGTCATTTCATGTATTTGATTTACCTGAATTTCGTCTAAGAATAAATGTCTGAGATAACTTGGGTTTTTTGTTTTTTTTTTTTTTTTAATATAAAAGGTGTAGATCGTCCAGGCACCTTGACTAATTTACCTTGTTTAAGGAAATCCTGAATATTTATATAAATATCAGTAAGAAAATATTGCAGCTGCCGAAAAAGTTCTCTTCTGTATCCTTTATGTGACCTTAGAACTTAAAAGTGAGTTACAAAAGAACTGTTTTGGTTTTAATAACACAACTGTTGAGACACTGAGTCCCAATTTTTCCTTTCTCTGCTAGGTATTTCCTTGACATCTCGGACTTGTAACTTTTATTAAAAAACCAAACTATCATAGCAGTCAAAGTACAGGATTAACTCACTTCCACTTGCAAAGTCTTCTCAATAAAATAGATTCTACTTTACCCAAAATACATAATGCCTGAAAAACATAAATCAGTATAAAAGAGGTTTCAATCACTTGCTCAGAAAGAGTCATAGCTAAAGTCTCTTTTAAAAATGATTTGCTGATTTTACATACAAGATTTTTGGCCAAGACAAACCACTGTTTAAACAGTGAAACATAAAATACAAAATTGCACTAAAGAATAAAGTAAGACTATGTTACTGCCTCATAATGCCTTATAATCCAAGGGCTCAAAAAGAGATGGTGTAGCACACCAAAAATATCCAAACAGTTCTAAATGAAGGCTCATTTCTGAAAGGAGTAACTATCAATTTATAGAAAGTGGAACTCTGAAAGTTCTTATTCAGCCAGTTCAATCTCTGTTGTTCATATTTTCTCATCACATAGCAACTTATATAGGTAATTTTTTAAGCTATGTACACATAACAGTCTTATAAATATGTTTTCATTATATAGCAAATGAAATTGTCTTTACAGAACAGAATAGGCTGAATATTAACCCTTCAATATGCAACTTCTAGAACTCTATTAAGATAAGCTCTGAAGCACTTAAATTACTCATATTTCCTAAACTGGGAAAATTATTGTGCAGAAATGACTGTGTTGTTTGGAAAAAAACCCACAGCAAAACAAAATAACCCTGAACAGCTACATGACTTTTGCAGGAGATGATTCACCTATTAATTAACACAGTGAAATTACCCACAGATAAACATAATTTTTCTCAGACCACAGAATGACTTTTTTTTTTTTTTTTTTTTTGAGAAAGATAATTGGCAGGTTAAAGCTAAATAGACTATAATAGAGAAGATCTGTGAGCAGAAGAAGACGAGATAAGATGTTGAGAAAGAAGGGCAGAAAGAGGAGAAAGAAGACTTTCAGTGACAAGATGACACAAAACTTTACACCTAATTTAAAAACGAGAGAAAAAGATATTCTCTCTCTCTGGGTAGACTACTAGATAGACCTCCAAGCACGTTCGGAAATCAAAATTTCATGTTGAATTCACTATGCAGTTTAAACTCACACTGATTTCAAGAAAAGTGTATACAGCAGAAGCTGAATTAGAACTTTAGGATTAGTCAAACAATAATTCAAAAATAAAAATTACTACATAAAATTTAATGTGATTATGATATGGATTATGATTTTAGCATTTTAACGTAAAATAAATTTCCATGGCAAATTTCTAATTACCCAAACAATTTCTTAGCAACATCACTAAAAAATACCAAAAATCTACACTTTGTCTTTTTGAGGATTTCATTGCAAGTCTTCAGAGAATGCACTGGACTCTGAGATAGCAAAACAATGTTTTAAGGTTTTAAGAGTGGCCAATAGAAAGGTGTTATGAGGTAAGATAAAAGCACTGAAAGAAGTTCAGTGTCAGTCTTTCATTGCTTTGTTTATCTTATCAAGATTATTGTATCAATCTCTATAGGAAGGGAAAGAAAACTAATAAATTTTTAGAGCTTTTTTTTCCCCTCACACTATTCCAGTCCCAAATTGATGTTGTTTTTGGAGAGGTTTTGTGGGTTTTTTGTTTTGGTTTGGGTTTTTTTGTTGTTTTGTTATTTTTTTTGCTAAGGGTTCTCCAGTGGGATTCAGCAAGCAGCTCAATTTCAGTATTCTCTTACCTTAGAGATTCTGAAAACTATGCAAGTCAGTAGGACTAAAGATACTTCAAAGTAAATGCTATTAATGCTCCATTTTTCACAGCAGTAAACATTTTCAAATATGGAGTTCATTATGTGTGACAATACAAAGAAATTAAGAAGATGCTTTGGTTGGTAATGTAATATGCAGAAGTTCTTCATGGCCACTTTATAGGGCCATCCTGACAATATATATTCAATCTATTCCGTTAATAGATAACTGTATGTCTGAAAACATGACCTCATGAAGTCTTCTTGAATACTTCATTGGTTGTGTATATTGTTTATGTTGAAGTGCTTCTCTTCAGTATTTGTTGAATGGACAGTCCAAAGAATTAATTAATGTACAAATTCCACTTAGACATCACTACAGTTTGCATTCCAGCTGGTGTAGCTGAAACACTGTGCTTTTCCTCTCTCACTATTTGTTTTTACATTTTTTTTGCCTGAATTAGTATTCCAGTTTCCCTTCAAGAACTTATTTTCTAAGAATAATCTCTCATGTATCTTAATGTTATTTTTTTCATGAAGCATACAACATGAAGAACAATGGGATGTTACATAGTTGTATCAAAATTATTACATTCTTTAAATTTTTCCAAGCACTTTCTTATCGAGGTATTTGGGACATATTATTTCTTTGTATTAGAGTTGGAATAGCTGGAAAGATTAGAATCCGAGTATGTTGCAAGTAGTTCTATGTACATTTGTACTGATTCATAGCTGTGTATTTTATATTTTGGCAAAAAAAAAAAAATCAGATTAAATAATTAATTAACTGTACATTATATTTTGTAATACTTATCACATATTTCTGTTCTTGCATATTATTAAACACTCTTACTATGGTCACATTATAGAAAATATGCCTCAAGATGTTTATATATTTCCTTTGTCATTGAAATTTTATCAGATATATGTCTCTACACCAAAATAAAACATAATTCCTAGAGGACTTCAGGTTCCTGTGAGGAGTGAGCAGGGCTAAATCATGGTCACAGTCCTGCACTTCAGGAGAGAAGCGAGTTCCTTGGGAGAATCCCAAGTAATACAACCATGGAGAGAATAGGGTCCCAGAGAGCTAGATGATACCTCCTTCCATCTCAAAAACAGGCTACCTCGAAGAGCATGAAGTCAAGGAAAGGTGGCAAGGGGCCCCAGCGTATGAACAATGCGTTCCTGACTAAAATCATACATCAAAATGAAGTATACTGGAAGTAGCATCAGGTGACCGGAGGCAGGGGCAATAAATGAACACTTTCTGAGGGCAGTAATTGAGTTAAGAAAGCCAAAGCTCACCTGGACCTGAAACTATCAAGGGGTATTAAGGGCAACAAGAAAGGGACACGAAGAGGTACATTATCTGCCAGAAAAAATCAGGAAAACATAGGCTTCGTGCTGAATGCTATCAGACATTTTCAAATTAAGCCTGAAGAAATCAGTCACTGTTTCAGGTAACAAATGTAATGTGACTCCATCATAAATTTGAAGGCTTATTTCTTCTAACGTATAATAATTATTATTGCTTTTAATGATTACTTTCTAATATGTTATCCAACACTTTGTAGTATACTTTGATGCAGGAGGACCCCTTCACAGTGGATTCTCATGTAGAAAATAGTTCTTAGCAGGTCTTACAAAGGTAGCTATATAATTTGCTCTGAAACTATTTTCCTTGTTTTCATATGGAATATGAATAATAATTCATTTTTTAAGATGTATTTTCACTGGAAAGAAAGAAATTCATTTTTATGTATACTGACAGTACTGTAGTCTTATATTTTGCTCAGTATGGACACTGAAAATGTCTCAGTGAGTTTAGTGCCAGTACCTTAATGTGATACAATATAGGAAATCAACAGGTATGCAACATTTTGCAGATGGAAATTGTGTTCACCAAAGGATGATTAAAGATCTCTGTGTTTTTTGAAAGATGGTTTCTTATAGACTTTTTTCTAGCTAATCTTTTTTTTTGTTGGCCTTCCAAAAAAATGGTGCTTGAGCCTTCATAGACCAGGATGAGGTTACCTTTTAAATTTTTTTTTTGTAAGGCTGTCATTCTACAGGTCAAATAATATACCACTGTGCAGACAGAAACTGTTTTGTTATTAATAAAAGGAGCTCATCAGCTTACTTACCCAGGAACTTACAGAAGTAATTAATGAACAGGTGACTATTCACTTTGATCCCCAAGGCCCCTTTAAAGTCACAGCTTTCACAACAATGTGTCAACAATTACTTTTTAAAAAGTATTGGTAAGTGTACTGAATAACTCTGAACCAAACCAAAGTTCTGAGTGATCCTATCTACAGTAAAGACAACCATATTTCGTGGGAGACCTGTGAGATCGGTTGTTCTCCACTGTCACTGGTGATACAATTATATACAGATACATCCACTTCCTCATTAGATAACACAGCTTTAGTCATGCAGCTGCATAGCAGGCTTGGGCTACATCTGGATTATGTATCTCTATATTTTATCTTTTTAAATCTAGATTCTTTTGACAAATTCATATTTAGCACAGAGCAGAATTGCTTCATTTGGGACCACACTTTTCAAATTTAAAAGCATGATGCTGTCCTCTTTGCATCTGTAGGCATATGTACGAAGGCAATATATACACAACTGCACTTGGAAGAAGAATCTCCGAGTACATTGAAAAAATTCTATGTAGTAGTGAGTAGGATAAGTGCTACAATTTTGTCATTCAGAGCACATTATATTGACGACATACTGAAGAATAGAATTGAATTTTCTTAAATCCAAAATAGCTTGTAAGTTTCTCTTCAGAAAAATATATGTAGCATATCACAGAAAATGCACTGAAAAAAAATGAGAAACTATGTATAAGGAGGTTAGAATTATTCTTATATATATGTATATACATACATATATATACACACACTTATCCAATTTGCATTTAGTTCAAGAAAGAATTTGAAAGCAA
The DNA here is from genome assembly GCA_013397865.1 of Struthidea cinerea. Classification (NCBI taxonomy): domain Eukaryota; kingdom Metazoa; phylum Chordata; class Aves; order Passeriformes; family Corcoracidae; genus Struthidea; species Struthidea cinerea. The sequence goes on along the minus strand of VZTI01005029.1, from coordinate 196,344 downwards.
ATCATCAGAAACAAGCAGACAGTTTATATTCTCAGAAAATATGGCTTCTTCAGCAGGAAACAGATTCCTTTCCCCAGTGTTTCTCACAACATTGTGGGTTCTGTATTCCTGCTACAAAAGTTTCCACTGCCACCTAAAGTATCCAAAGAAAAGTCTCTAATTTTCAAAGATTGCTTATCAAAAAACAATACCAATGAACAAAATATTCCCCACTAGGTGAGAATCAATAATTTATTAAAAAATACATAATATTTCATATTAATGTACGAAAAATATAGCAACATATATATGTTCAATGCTGCATACGATAGCTTCATTTAAAACAGGAGCTGTGTAAGGTCATTTTAGCATTGCAGCTATGATTAAGAAAGAACGATAGACGTGTAAACATTCATTATTGTGAGCTTCATTTAAAACAGGAGCTGTGTAAGGTCATTTTAGCATTGCAGCTATGATTAAGAAAGAACGATAGACGTGTAAACATTCATTATTGTGACAAATGCAGGCTAAGATATTTTACTCATTCTTACAACAACTTTCCAATCAGTAACAAAACTCGCACTGATCTTACCTGTAACTTGATCAAGAACTCTGTTAAAAAACAGCCATCTAACAGCAATGTTGGCTTTTCTTACCTCCATTTGATTTCAATAATATACTGGCACACAACCAAGCACCAGAAGAACATATATATATATGTGTATATATATATATATATATATATATGTATATATATATATATATACACACACACACACATATATAGGTCATTTGTGCTGACTAGATGAAATAGTAGAATTTTATTAAGATTATCAGATAAATTGTTATTCATGATAAGTGGAGCTGTGCTAAAAAATCAGTCAAGACAAGGGCTCAGTTTTGTAAAGTTCTGTGTAAATACAAAACAGGTGATATTTTTTGATGTATTTTATGAAAACCTTAAACACAAAAAACTCATGGTGCACAATTACAACCATGCTGAAAGAGACTGTTCACAATCTTTAAATAGGCAAAATGTATGCACATGACCATTTCCTCATCTGTGGTGCATTGAGCTTGCCTGGCTGCCAGGCACCCTCACAGCTACTCTCTCACTCCCTCTCCTCAAACAAGAGAAGCTCAGGTAAAGACAGTGAGATCATTTACCCGTTACCATCACAGGTAGAACAGGATTACCTTGATGAAAATTTATTTAATTGAATAGTAAGAAAAAAAAAAAAGGAAAGAAAAATTTAAATTATGCCTTCCCCTCACACTCAGACTTTATTCCATTCCTTCATTCCCAACTCTTCTATCTCTCCCCGCACATCAAGCTACACTGAGAGGGATGGGGAATGGGGGTGGTTACAGTCAGTTAAAAATAGGTCCTCTCTGCCATTCATTCCTTCTCACACTTCCCCTGCAGCAGCATGGGCTCTTCACTGACCACAGCTCCTTCAGGAAATACCCAACTGCTTTTCACTGAGACCTCCAGAGATTGCAGTGTGGATATCTGCTCTGGCATGGTTCTCTCCAAGGGCTGCAGACATATACCAGCTTCACCAAGGTGTCTCCATCAGCTGCAGTGAAACTTCTGCTCCTGCATCTGTAGCACCTCTTCCCACTCCTCTGACACCAGTAGCCACAAGGTGGTTTTCATCACTCCTCTCCACCTCCACTGCATCTTTTGCCACTTCTTACACATGTTTTCCCAGAGGTGCCCATAAATGGCTGAGAGGCTCCGCTGTGCCCTGTGGTGGGTCCATTGGAGCTGGCTGAAATCAGCTGGGTCCAGCAGGGGGTAGCCCTGATCTCTTAACACAGGGGCCATCCTGCAGCTCTTCCCACTGTCAGCTCCTCGACACCTACACACCACCTCTGCAGAGAAGCAAGAATTTGACTGAACCTTAGCTTCTGTTTCCCTTGTACATTAAGCAATGCCTCTGAACCCACACACAAGTGCTAGGCTCTACAAGCAGTACAAATTAACAGAAAACCTTTGCATCTCGTTGGAAATAGTGGAAGAAGAAATAAAATAATGCACATGCATGAGATGCAAAGGTATGCAGAAGCTCTTCTATCCCTGAGAACTTTATAGCTCAAGATTCCATTTTGCCAAAAATAATGCACTTAAAAATCAAACTGTACATGGAATAGAAACAATGTCCAAGTATCCATACAGACACAGAGAGCATTACTTGAACATGAGTCTGATAAACCCAGAAAATAATGGGTTCCAATCACGAGTGATTTATTTTCATTAGAGGAGCATATTGTATATGGACAAGTTGCAGAACAGTAACAGAGACACAAAATTATTGTTGTGTGTCTTAGCACTTTGCAAATAGAAATATGAATGTAATATGATCTGAACTGGTACTAGTCTGTTATTAAAATACAAAATTACTTGAAATATACTGTGCTAAAGGTAATGTATTTAGCTGACAAAAGAAATATTCAGTAAGTGTTCCTGATAAAATTTTTCGCATATTTTAAAACTGGATCTATTCAATTGGTAAAAGAGTGTGTCCTTAATGGTGTCTAATTTGGTATGCTAAATCTATCTCATATTTCTTTTGTCAAATAACAAAGGACATATTTTCTGCATTTTCTCAGTACATCTTAAAATGGAGATGGGTGAGGGAATTCTTTAAATTAAAAAAAAACCACTCTCATTATTAAAATATTATATATGTTATTTAAACATGTCTGTATGTTTATGTATATATGTATATTTTTATTTCTCTGCTAAAGAGGCAAGTAATCCTCACATAAATTTTCATAATAAATCATCTGGAATTTTTAGAATTTAAGCCAAACACAAAGGAAGCTTTAGGTACTGTTACTAATGTCACTCAGAGAACCCTTCCCTCAGCACCTGTCTAGCCCTTCACCCGCAGAGGTACAGTTTCTGCTTCTGAAATCCATTTTAGTTATTTAACATTGTTTTTAATCTGTTTTCTATGAAAGATATCCTAACCAGTGTGCTCTCAGTTAACTTCTCTAAGTCCAAACAGCAATGCAATATTTCAAATCTGAGAAGTAAGGTACTGTCAACTGACTTTGTGTCTTTATTTACATACATATAGGTTTTATATTATTATCCACTTTTTAAAGTATAATTTATAAGAAACATCAAATATATGCATATGTATCATTCAAGTAGACTCATATCAAAAATATACTTAATAAAAAAAATTGTTTATGCAGTAATGACACATGGGCAAGGACCTCACTCATCAAATGGAGAATGCAAAGCTGTTTATTGTGAAATTAGAATTCTTTAAATACCAGCACCCAACAGGATATAACATCATATAAACAGAAAAGATGCTCACCACAGTGTCTCCCATCCACCTGGGGTATTGCACAAATTTCACCTATTATGGTAATAGGCAAACAATACCCTATAAGGCCACAAACTACAATTAACACTTCTCATAGACCCAGTTTGTCCATAAACAAACAATCTTTTTTCAGTCCGTCTCCAGTAACCTGGATGTATTCTCCGGGCCCAGGATAGAGGCTGTCTCTCTGATCCTCGGGGCCTGTCTCTCTACCACCACCCAGTGCACTCCAACAGTTTAGACCTTCAAACAGTACCAAGGAAATATATAAGACTTATTGGTATGCAATTTTCAAATAGGATGATGTCCTAACAAAGCTGAGATTTCTATTGGACAGCCTCATGGCAGATTATTTGCCAAATAATGGAATTTGTCCAGTGTGTTTAAATAGCTTTAGGCAGGTTTTTGATGTGTCTTGGAAAGAACATTTTTTGATCTTCAAGTGCCTGTCCTGCTTGTTTAAATTATATACTTGGAACAGAAACTTAATTAGATTTTTTCCAGATTGCATAAATTTGAGTTTATCTCTTTTTCCTTGCAGAATTGTAATAAAATTAAATACTATTATTAATAAATAATTTTATCTCATAAAGTTGCTGCACATAAGTTTTCTTGCTTTGGCTATTTTAATAACCTTAATAATATTTCACTGGTAACAGTCACATTAGAATATTATATTGTATAGATAAGATAATTAGAGTTAGGAACTACAGATACCAAAGTCACCTAGCCAGTTCTACATTGCAAAATACTCTTTATTTTCTGTCCACAGAAATCTTTGATTCTTTCATTTCATGTACTGCAAAAGGTTATCAAATGATGAAGATGATCAATATTTTAGGATTTATGACTACTCTTTACCCTCTCTTTTAACTGCACATTTTTGAAATCTTGTTCTAAACTTTTAATTGGACACTCCAGGAATGGGGCATCCGCAACTTCTCTGGGAAATCTGTTCCAATGTCTTACCACCCTCACAGTGAAGAATTTCTCCTTAACATCTAATCTAAATCTCCCCACTTTTAGTTTAAAATTGTTCACCCTTGTCCTGTTGCTTTCTGCCTGTGTGTAGAGTCACTAACCCTCTTCTTTGCAAACTTCCTTTTAGTACTGAAAGATTGAAATGAGGTGCCTCTGGAACATTCCCTTCTCCAGGCTGAACACCCCCAACTCTCAGCCTGTTTTCATAGGAGAGGTGCTTGAGCCCTCTGATCATCTTTGCGGCCTTTCTCTAGACTGGCTCTAATAGGTCCCACTTCTTTTATTGGTGACCCCAGAGCTGGACACAGTATTCCAGGTGTGATCTCACAAGAGTGGAGCAGAGGGGCAGAATCCCCTCCCTTGCCCTGCTGGCCTCGCTGCTTTGGATGCAGCCCAGGGCACAGTTGGTTTTCTGGGCTGCAAGTGCACATTGCTGGGTCATGTCCAGCTTTTCATCCACCAGAATCCCCAAGTCCTTCTCCTTAGGAGTTCTCTCAATGACTTCTTCTCCCAGTCTGTACTCATGTCTGGGACTGCCCTAACACAGGTTAGGATTGTTGAACTTCATGAGGTTCTCATGCCAAAATCAAGTCCCCACTACTGCAGCTGTCTGGAAAAGCTGAAATGATAAGCCAAACAGCTTTGAAACAAGTGAAAGACGCTGGTGAAAGCAGATGCAGGCATTAATGCAGTCCACATCTGTTAGTGGAAAATATTTTACTATTAGGTTATGTGATAAAAGTTCATTATGCCTATATTGAGAATCCATCTACATCTTCAATACTGTTTGGAACTGGGGCAGGGATATGAAGTAGCTTCCACTCTTGCATGCACCTTTCCACATGCTAAGTTCCTATTTTGTAAGTTGTTGGAACAGAAAAAAGCCTTTCATGTGCGCAAAGACAAGGAAAGTGCTAAATGAGTAAAACCAGAAGAAATTATGAAGATGTGTGATCACTTAAATCTTTCAGAACAAGGGAAGAAAACAGGAGGGGAAGAATTGTTTCTTTACAGCTCACCTGGAAGTTACAAGTGAATGTCTTTTGGGGTTTTCTTGGGGGTTTCTTTTGTCTGTTTGGGTTTTTTGGTTTTTTTTTGGGGGGGGGAGGGGAAATTTGGTTGGTAGGTTGGTTGGTTGGGGGTTTTTTAAGGTACAAATTATTTATTCCTATTTTTTCTATGATCAGTTATATCACATCCATGGAGTTTTTCTTACATGCTCACTGGAACTACTCAGATTACCCAATTCAAACCTGTAAATATATCAAGAGGTAAGACAGAACATTTTCCTAGCATTAAGATGGAGTGTATCTCATTTAACAGTGCTTAGAGGTTGGAAGTGATTGTATTTTCAGATTTTTTTCCCCAGTTTTATGAACCATAATTTAGATCCTAAGGTGCATTACAGTTTGCATACTCACATATTCTTCTGGCTTGACATGTCAAGTGCTGACACTATGACATTTTGGATATTCATCTATCTTACTTCAGTGATCTGCAATGTGTGTGGAAACCATAAATCTCTGCACTGCTCATTTACAAACTTTTTCAGGCAGTGTTGCTCAGCCCAGTATTATTTAATTATTAGTCTGAGTTTTATCACAAACCCCATACCTTGAATCACATATAATGAAACAAAAATGCCATATTTCTTCTGTACATTTGGTGCAATGCATTCTGAAGAGTAATTATGAGAATTAGAGGTATAATAGTAAATATTGCCATAATTATAACTGGATTGTACAATGTGATTAATACAGATATTCCACTCTATCAAATATATTTTGTGTTCAGTTTTATTCACAAAAGAACAGACAGGCAGGAGGTAGGAGGGGGTGAGGGATGAAAAATACAGGCTTTTCATTTGGTCTGAAGTAAAATTGGTGAAATATTATTATATTTTATTGACATAAAATAAATTAAATTACGTGATAGTCAGGAAAAACTACTAAGTAAAATGTCAAAATAAAATAAAAAGTTTTGAGTGCTGCCTAACTAAGTATTTGAATTCATTAGAGCCAAAATTAACTTCAGTATTTATGTATTCTTCTTTTATGGTTTTTATCATAAGATAAATACTTTTGCAATCACAGAAATTTAGAAAATGAAAAAAGAAATCACATTCCATTCCAATCATACACTGTTAGAGTTTCCCCAAAGTTATGCTGGGGAAAGAGAACCAGCCTAACAATGCCAAGATGGTAGGCTGTGCAAACCTGTGTTCCCATGATGACTCCAGCCATGCTTTAATTCTCGTAGATACAGAAGGACACTTTTGTCAGCACAGTTCCCTGGTTTCTCAGTATTCACTAGCTTGTATTTAGTTATGTTTTTCCACTATTTTTAGCCCGAAGAGATTGTTCTTCTTCTTCCTTTCATGAATCCTTCCATGCTGCATTAGCACTAGTTCTCTCCCTGGTTTCTTTGTTAGCCCTAAGGCAACTTTGTTATGAGAGATATTAGCCAAGATAATGCTCTTGGATCTAGGAATGAGTCCTTGACATGAAGGACTTGGATTTTACTTATTTCTCTCTTATTTAAGGACTGCTACTCCAGGCACTTTATTTTTTGGAGGGTATTGGTAGTCATTGTTCATTGGTACCAGTGCTGTAAGGAATATGGTTCTCTCAAAACAGTAGCAAGATGGTTTCAAGTGCTCAGGTTGTTCCAGATAATTCATTCAGCACGCTTTTGTGTTGAATTATGCTAGTGATAAATAAAAAACTCAGTTTGATGGAATGAAACTGTATGATTTCAACAGTTTTCATATTCTAACATTCATTCTTATAAATAGACGTGCGGGTGTGGGTGTGGGTGTGGGTGTTGTGTGTGCATGTGCGATTGCTTGCCCAGAAAATCAAATGTTTCGTAGAATCATAGAATATCCTGAGCTGAAAGGGATCCACAAAGATCGTCAAAGCCCAACTCCTGGCCTTGAACAGAACAGCCCCAAAAACCACACCATGTTCCTAAGAGCATTTTCCAAATGCTTCTTGAACTCTGTCAGGCTTGGTGCTGTGACCACTTCCCTGGGGGGCCTGTTCCAGGGCCCAACCACTCTCTGGGTGAAGAACCTTTTTCTAATGCCCAACCTAAACCTCCCTGACACAACTTCAGGCTGTTCCCTTGGGTCCTGTAACTGGGCACCAGAGAGGAGATCAGCGTCTGCCCCTCCTCTTCCCCTCATGGGGAAGTTGTAACTGCAATGAGGTCGCCCCTCAGTCTTCTCTTCTCCAGGCTGAACAAAGCAAGTGACCTTGTTTTGACTTTTCATCTAAATGAGAATGCAAACACTAACCTGTTCTCTTAAGTAAACAGTACTACTTTTCGGCTAAAAACCAATACAACAAGTTGGTCTCAATCACTGTATTTGGTCTGCTAGAATGAATGTGACCTCTTCTGTTGTTACATTAATAACATTCTTTTCTCTAGAGTAATCCTTTGGGATGTACCAGTGTAATCTCTTGTCTTTTGGCATTCTTTCCATGTCGAAGAGCAATTGTTAGGCGAGGACTTTTTTTAACCTCTTTTTCTCCTGTGAGAATGAACTATTCAGTCCTGTTGGTTCATCAAGAAAAGAATTGGAACATAGGAAATGGATCACCTCCAAGGTCAATATCTGAATTAATATGAAACGTAAGATGTTTCAGGGAAGGTATAATAACAATTTGTATAAACAATGCCAATGCTCCACAGTTTGAAAGAAAAAGAAGAAAAGCAAAAGTGAAAAAAAGGAGGAACAAATCTAAGAAAGGGAATGGCAACAGCATTTCATTGTTGTTGTGCAAATGTGCTGCTTCAGCAATGGCAAACTCTAGCGTGGGGACCTGAGATCAGTCCTGCAAGTCTCTCATGCCAAAAGAGTACAGTGGCGGAGAAGGCCAAAATCAACACAAGCCTGAAAACCTTTCTGACATTAGTTTAAGAAGCTTTGCCAAGGAATCTGTTGCATCACTGGCAGTATTGTCAAATGGTCTGACTTCAGCCAGAACTGATCTGCATAATAAATAATTGTTTCCCGACAGACTAATGATACCTCCCTAAATTAAAAAGACAGTTTATTTACAAATTTTACTTATAGATGCTTATGCATTAATTTTAAAATTAAAATGAAATCTTAGCAAAATGTGTAGAAACAGTGGCAGATTTAACACCACTGTGCATCTATCCATTTTGTTTATGGATCCCCCTTGTGATAGACTGTAGGCAAATCAAACTGTATTTATAAGATGTAATGATGTTTCAAAGGCAATTGAGTCCCTATAACCTTATTGAAAATTTGTGGCATCTTGAAGAGTCTCAGATTTGTGCCTTCAGTGAGGAAGAAACCAGAGAAAACACAATTTATGCATATTTTTTCCCGGCTGTGTCAAAAGGTCAGCTTCTTTTCCTGGCCAGACAAATGCACATAACTCTTGCCAAATTGTACCATTTGTTGTATTTTCTTTGGTGGAGGGAATTTCTAGTGACAGCAGAGAGCAGAAGGGAGAATAAGTGTTACCCTTGCTATGAGGAAAGGGTGACAGGTAGCAAACGACTCAAAACTGAAAGTCATCTGCTTCTCCTTGCTGTGCTGCTAATGAAACAAATTACTGAAATCTTAGGAGCACAGAAACATTTTAGAGATATTTACAGAATTCATGTCTGTTTGCATTAATCTCATTTTCATGTTGGAACAATATAATTTCAGTTTTTGTGCTCTTTAAAAGTACTAACATTTATTATTCAAAATTCCCTCTTACAATTATCACACACATTATTATATCTCTATTAAGGTGTATTTTGAAATTAAAATTAAATTATAGTCTTATTTGCCCTTCCTGTAGGCTTGGGGTTCATAAAGAGAGGTAGGAGTACATGGAAGGAGAGAACCTGTCCTGTCTGTTGTACCATTACCTATCTTGAATGAAACAAGAATTTTCAAACTGATAAATAAAAATTCCCCCCAACAGAAAATCAAACAAAAAATCTCCATATCCCCCATTGTCCAGTGTGTTGAAATCTGTTACTTAGAAAACTCTGCTGCAGCACACGAAGCTTGAACTCAAAGAAAGAATTTAATAATTCATATCAGATCATTATGTTTACTTTCAGTCCTTTTTCCAGTGAATAAAAGCTTTCTCTGTGGGTCTGGACCATTCATAGCTAGTAAAAGATCTTTCTAATGCTGCCTGTTTTTATGCAGATGGAAATACCTTTGTTTAGCTTCAAGTCACAAATGACTGTCAAAACTAATACATATATTATAGTGATATGTCATAATTTGAACACCATGACCATTTTATTACTTAAAATCAGTAAAACTGTGGCCCATCACTATTTAAGATTTCCAGATCAAATATGGATTGAACACATTCATATAGTGTTGCTGATTTATATTAGGTAAGTGTCAAAATCATTCCCACTCTAGCTAATTAGCCTTTTGTGAATTTCTTGTACACTGTTTTCCTGAAATTGCAATGGTGACAAAAGGCTGATGTTCTTTTCACTCTATTTCCTCAAGAAATTGAAATTAACTTTTGTTTTTCAGTGAAAATCTCACTGTACTTCATAGATCCTTGTTACCCTGCACATGTTCTGTTCTCAAGACAATGTTTTGATACAGAAATATTTCATATGGAAAAAAAAAGCACCATCTTTTCAGACTTAAAAGAAGCCTGAGCTTATTTGTGGAGGGAATTCTTTTCAGTATTATTGCTTCATAAAATATATTGATTTCAGAGCTCCAGTCTGTTCCAAAGAGAATACTTCATAGGATCTTGTTCAGCTCCTGTCCTCCCCAATGCCACTGGCAGAATGTGTTACATTTGTTTGCAGTACTCACTGAGGGAAAGAAAGAAAAGAGAAATACACAGCTATTAACATTTAGTAGAGATGCAGTTCACTCACTAACAAAGGAGAAACAATGAATGGGGAATGGAGAACCAGCAAACATAAACTGATTTATAAATAGAATCAAAACAGACATAACATAACATAAACAAAATCAAAGCTGAGACTGCTGGGGAAAGCTCCCTCAAAATATCAAGATCATACCTGCTGGTAAAAAATGTATGTTGAGGGATCAAATTAGGATATAGTAAAGCAGGACTCATGCTAGCAATATGAGACTAAAATATACCATTATCTCAAATTAACCTGCTTCATGGTCCTTTTTGTTGCTTTGTTTCTTTTTTTTAGGAATATCCTCAGTGTCTAAATAGGGAAGCCTACATCAGATTCTCCTTTGTGTTTATGCTCAACAGACACCTACCAGGTATTAATCTGACCTGTTTTAGACATCTATGTCAGGGTAGGATGAACGAAGCTTTTAAAATACTTTACTTTCTTTATTTTTCAGAAAAATATCCTAGCAGAAGCAGCTCTGATGTAAGTATGCATATTCAGTGAGATGAATTTCCTAGCCCAAGGGACATGCAGCTTTCCTGTTCTGCTGTTCCTCACTTCCATATTACTATAACCAGCAACCAGATTCTGGTAAAGGTGATCTTAATACACAGGAATACAAAGATGCTTTAAAGAACCAATTCAGTACAGTACATCTTACTGCTTTATAACTCTGAGGACAGGTATTTGACATTACCACTACTGGCATTTTTCTTTTTCTCTCAAATACTTAGGACATAATAAATTTTGAAAGAACACCTTTGGTCACTCAGAGTCTTTCTAAGGTGATAAAACAGGGAAAAATTTTGGTTATTTATGTAATGTTTATAATACTGCAGCAAACTTGCAACTAAATAAAATTTCCATGATTGTCAGGGCTTTCTTCCAATGGTTAGGTAGTAAAGGGGAGGAAGAATTTGTTCTGTCTTTCCTTTTTCATCTCACTATTAGTATAGCTAAACAAGGATTGTTAGACACAGATGAACTGAGCATATCTGTTGGCTCACTGCCTACAAGAAATGCTAAACTTTTTTCTGTTTAAGCTTAATGGGAGTGGACTTTAGATAACAATTTTCAAGTGTTCAAAATATCTCACTTTAAACTCAGTCAAATCTGCAGACACTTCATAGATTTCATACAGAAAATGAAATTATGTCTTCAGAGAATCTTCCTTTCTGATTCAGTCTGGTTATAACAGCACTACTGCTGTCCTACAAATCTGCCTTTAGAAATTTCACAGTGAAGAGATGTATTTTTCCCAGCAGCGCTTTGAAACTCTCTTTCATTATGTCTATCCAGAACTCCAAACTCGGTGCTCTTTGTGGGCTGCATCAGATTGGAGAAATCTGGAAGGTGTTAGGAACCAAGAGTTACTGAATATCAAGTTTACAGTGTCTTCTCTGGAAAAGATTTTAGTCATGAGGGAAAAATTGCATAAGCACGAGACGACAACAAGCTCATACATCCAGTAAGAACAACTCATTTAACCAATGATATCTGCTGATGGAAAAATGGTCAAATATGTATCTCATTAAAAAAATAAACAACTTGAATAGTACTACACAGAATTTAGTGAAGATAATGAACCTTTTAGTTGTAAAGGCATTTTGTACTGAAAAAATATATAAAAATGTACTTGAAAATGAGGTTCAAGGTGACTATAAATAGCTTTTGCTTTCTGCCCAATATCGTCTTCTTAAGCAACAATATTTATTTGGCAAAACTGTTTTTAGTCATCACCTAAAACTGCAACTAATGCTATTATCACATTGCATAATAAGCATCAATTATTCTTTCAAATAATTTAAATAGTGTAGGAGATCTACACAAGAGATAAAAAGGAAAGTACACATCTTTCTATGCAGAGCCTGTCTCAACATGGAAGCAGGAGAGTGAAGTTCATTCCAGCACTGATTGCTACGAGCATCATGGGTACACTTTGAAAGAAAAGGAAGAATAGTATTGAATATGAAGCTAATGAACAACCTGACCTCCTCACAGCACATCAAAATGACATACTTTGAGGTACCACTTCATTATTTTTTTACCATTTTTGTGCTCTGAAAAGTAACTGATTGTAGGAAAGAAAAAAAATGGGGAAATAAAAAGAAAGACCTCTGTATCTAGAAAGGCAAAAGCAAAAAGAGTCATACTGACAAGGACTGCAAAACATACATTCTTACATCTGTAAAAATGATACAGTTCCTTTCTGCTCTGTATTTTTTTCCTATAACTATACCACAAGGAAGGGATTTTCTGATCCTTCATACATTCTGAAAGTGATGAGATTATTGAAACTATAAACATCAGTCTGTTTGTAGGCCATAGGGAAGCTTAATAAGTTTTCTGATGGAAAAGCATTTAAACAAACCCATGCTTTACCCTAAACATATGAAATATATATAAGTAGCATAAAAAAGACTCCAAATAGTTTTGCTTCCAAAACAAGTGTTTTCTTTAATGCAATAGAAAAATTTACCTATTTCAATGAACAGCTTTGTTTGCTTTTTTGTTTAGCTCTGTCACTTTATATTATGGTAGGAAATCTAATTTTTAAAAAGCTAACTATCTGTGGAAATATTTAATGAAATTCAGTGTTTCATCATGCCCACAGATTGCTTTGCTTTGTATCATATGCATATATTTTAAAAATAAGTTTTCTCCCTGAGAGCTTATGATCAAATATGAAACAAGGTATATATTGTAATGACAGGCAGCTAGATGGTATAGCTCACTAGGAAATCCTCCCACATGAATCTCTCACGGGTAATTACATACTTAAGACTTTGCACTTCTTTAGTATTTCAGTACATGAAATCTGTAGTTAAGAAGAAGGCTGATTATCCTCTGTTCCATCCTATAAGAAAATAGAAGAGCTTGAGAGAACTTTGGAGGAAAAAGAAATACATTGAACATTTCTGCAACTTCATTCTTCTTTCAATAATTGAATAAAAAAAAAAAATCACAAAAGCAAAAGTCACTTTTATATAATCTTTTGTATTATTTCTTGTTCTGCTTGTTGTCCATTAAAGAAGTAGTAACAAAGTATTATAAATATGCTATTTGATGAATCTCTTATTACCTGACAAGGTAATGCATTTTGAAAACATCAGCCTAAACTTTCAACATGCAATTGCCTAGCAGACCCACCAACACGTCTTATAATGGCATGAAACAAAAACAGATGAGTGACAGATAATTCAAAAAACTTATCTGAGTGACCAAATAACTTACACTGGCATATCAAAAAATTACAATGCTAATATCTATGTTCTCTTCTCTAGGTTCCCTATGGGTGTCATATATATTGCATGGAGGATTTTATTGAAATGAATGTTAAATCACCATATTAACCACAAGTAATGCTACTTAGTTATACTCCTGATGTCAGCCCAAATTAATACCCATAAAACTCTTGACCCCAATCACTTACTGTGTGCCTGTAAGTGATGCATATTTTATAGAAAATGAAATATGAATATTTTGGGAACTTTTTAAGAAATATATCAGTATTCTGGCTTTACCTTTCAGGTCTTAAAAGCAATGTTTTGAAACTGTGGTTTACAGATGGGACAGGAAAAAATTTAGCCTTTTAGTAAAAAAGAAATAAAATCATATAAACGTAACGTTCCAATTCATTATGGCATCTTGACATGAGGGTCCAACATTTAAAATTTTTCAAAGCTGTATTATTGTTAGAAGGGACAATTTGATAGTCATCAGTCACATGAAACTCTTCTACCCACAATTACATTTGCAAAGGAACAAAAAAAAGAAATCGAAGGAAAAATTTTGCAAATGGGATTGCAAAGTCACTCTAATTGGAATCCAACCTGGATATTTATGTCAAAGATGGGTTTACTGTGAATCCAATCTCTATCACTCAGATGTTCTGAAGAACAGAGTTTCCCAGGTGTTTGATTGGATTTTACTCTATCCATGCCCTGTGGGCAATGAAGCACAGACTTTAAGCTGTCCTCAAATAATAGCTTAGAACACATTTACACTAAGCAATTGTATTGTGCTATTAAAATTCCGTCACATCACTGATACTGCTTTGGTTGGCCTTATCCCAAAGGGAATTTTATGTACAAAATCAAAGTTTTGAATTGAGTGAAGATAAGACCAACCATCTTGAAAGTGTAAAGCCATTTGTCTACAAAAGTCTGTATTTTCAAAATACAAAAAAAAAACCCACAAAAACCAAACCCCTAAACTTTAGTATATATAAAGAATAAACTTCTCTCTCTGAAATGAATATGAAAAAAATACTGAATGTAGTAAATGCTAAATAAATGGTGAAAGCCTATTAGAGTGGGGGGTTTTTTGTATTGTTTTTTAAACAGTGAAATTATACTTTATAGTTCTAACACTGAAAACTAGATGGTGTAAGGGAAGCTGTATACTAATGCACCTAATTTTTTTTCTTTTGTGTAAATTTTTGTGGGACTGGAATCCAAGTGCAAAGAGAATGAAACACTCTGTTTAGAAGTAGTTCCAGCTCTAACTAGTATAACAGATAACAAAAACACCCTCACATGTCAAATGTATTGGAGACTTGGGTTTAGGTATTCTTGGAATTAATTAATTGGTACTAATATTACAGTTACGGCGATCCGTGCTGTCTCCTGCTTCCTCAGAAATTTGGATTTTGACAAGAAGTACATGCAGGCAACTAATACCATCACAATATTAATGAGGAAATTTGTCCTTTTGCTGCAGAGTAGCTCGTCTTACAAATGTGCTGTTCGTTCACCCTGATGAATTTTGAAATAGAATTGATAAATGCTTTTAAAACAGTCACCAAAAAAAAAAAAAAAAAAAAAATCAGTAAAACATGAGAGAAAAATCCAAGAAAATATGTAGAACAATCCCAGTTCAGACTAGATGAGAACTTCGCTAAAAGATAACTGAGCCATGTAAATGTTTCAGACAGCACACCTGTAGTTAAAATGTCATTATAAAGATTTTGATAGTGTGTTAACCTTCTCAGTGAGGTATAAATAGCTTGGCTTAGAGAGAAACAAAAATTCTGCTTGACTATATAAAACCCTATAGTTCATTTATATTTATCTCAAAATTATCTATCTCCACAATAACAGTGATCAGAGCACAGCAACTTCTGCAGGTCAGACCTTGTCTTGCAAACAGCTGGATAGCAATGGCTGCTCTCTGCATAAATATCTCATTATTTGTAAACATATAACAACCCTGTTCAGAAACAGACTGCACTTATTGAGATGGAAATCCAAGAACAATGATGATGGACAAGATCAGACCCTGGAGAGATGACTGTTGCTGAACTTGTATGATATGTAGGGACTGTAATTTATATTGCTTTATTTAGTTTCATTGTGTTAATGCACTAATCCATGATGTTGCTAATGGATATCACTTAAAAATTCCTCCAAGTTTATAGGTATTCAAATATATGAAACTCAATTAACAAAATTGTCTCAGAAGCAAAGCAACATATTAGTTGAGAGGACCAATTGGCCGAGTATTACTACTGGGATCTAATCCCAGTTCATTGAAGATTTATAAGCTGCGACTTAACCTCTAGGTTTAAAACACTTTAAAGCCTGTATAAGCAAGATGTGTCCTTCATTAGATTTCTGGCCTCAGCATATAAAGAGGACCACCACAGAAAAGTTATGGGGTTTTTTATATATTAATTGTAAAATGCTAAATGAACTACATGTTTTGGTAACATGATCTGAAATGAACAGAGAAGTAAAAACTTCACAAAAATAATAGATGGGTTAACTATTACTCCAAACTCTTTCCTTCAAAAAAAGCCGTATCATGTTATTCACATGTTCTCTTAGTCCTCCAGTTTAGGAAAATGTCAAGAGTTTAAATTCTGTAATGCATTTTCACTATCTTTATGACCTTCCCTATTTATGAAACTGGAGAAGAAGTACGAGATAACAACTGGGTAACTAATATTTAAATTGTCAGGAGAGTAGATTAGGCTTATAGAATTTTCTGTTCTCATTACAGGCATTGTCATATGAATGTAGAATTCAAATTTAAATGTCTCATATATTCTAGCAATCACAATTGTAAAATGTTCTTTTGTGACCTTCTCAATGTTTGTTTTCTGATTTATTAGCACCTTCTATATTTCTTTGCCCAGAGCTCTCATAATGTATAAGGGGGATGTCAGGATGCTCAGCCTGTGCACATTTAGCACTTTTTAAAAGTTTATATACTATAAAGAGTTTATAGCAGAGGGCATCTTCTAAGTGGACAACATCAAACAAATAAGTGAATAAAATAAAAATATTACATCAGAAATGGCTACTTATACGCACTTTTTTCACGAAGTCTAGCAATTAGAAATTAACTCCAAGAAGTAAAACAGCCTGATAAAACCTTTTGACTTTTTTTAGCTTTTTAAACTGTTTTAGTATTTGTCTAAAACTCATTTTAAAATAATGATAATAACTTAATGGATTACCACATTACTGACTAATGCATACTATAACCTAGCTATTGAAATCTATTGATGACTTCAAGAAAAAGAAACATGTTTCTCTTTCTGTGTCAAACTACAAAGAATCTGCAAGTGAAATTAAACAAGGAATCATAGTGATTGCTGCCTCATTATTATGTCTTGAAAGTAAATAACAAATGGATACTAAGGCACTAAGAGTAATTTAGGGGGAAAACTAAAGTTGCATTTCATTCTTTGAGTATTTCAAGTCACAATTTTAATACGTTTAGATTAAATTAATTTTCACAGCACAGCTTCATGCAAGTAATATGGAAATAAAATATCTTATTAGTACCATTTTTTACCAAAATAATGCAGAGAAAATGATACAAAATAGTCAAAGTTATTGATGATCTATCTATGCTGGAGGAGAAAATGGATGAGCTTAAAATATAGCAGTCACAAATTTTAAAATCTAAAAAGCTGGATAGTGAAAGTATTTATGTCTTTTCTGTGTGAGGATGACATCACAATGGCTCTTTTGATGGATAATTTTTTTTCTGTGTTTGACTGTGTTCTGTCTGTATGTTAGACTTAATGGTCAATGTGGTTAGCATTTTATTGAATTTCTTATGATAGATAGTATCCAGCCAAATTGCTACCATTGTTTTCCTGCTTTTCTGATGCCACCAAGATCACTGAAAACCAGACAAATATGACTAAATATTTGTCTAAATATTACATAAAACTAAATATTACATAAAACTTTTATTTTTACATGTCAACCTGTTATACCCTCATTGATAAGAAAAAATTTAAGTGACGTGGTAGGGTTAGTGGTAACTAAAAATATAAAAAATTACAGGAATATTAAACTAATCCTTAAAGCAAGTATTAGAAAGCCAAGGAATTAACAGAAAAACAAATGTTGAAAGTAATTTAAATGTTTTGTGAATGCAAATAATAAAGCAAATAAAGCAAACCCTTGTACATAATCTTAATTTTATTAGATAACTTGATAGAGGCAAGAAAAAAAAAAGTAATAGTGAATATTGACAGTACAGCAACAATGCTCACAATTTCATTGTTGCCTAAATCATAGAATGATAGCTTGGAGGGACCCTTACGGTCATCTCGTTCCTACCCCTCTGCCGTGAGCAGGGACACCTTACACTAGACCAGGGTGCTCCATGTCCCATCCAGCCTGGTCTTGAACACTTCCAGGGACTGGGCATTCATAGCTCCTCTGACAACCTGTTCCAGTGCCTCACCACCCTCACAATAAAGAATTTCTTCCTAATATCTAATCTAAACCTGCCCTCTTTCAGTTTATAGCCATTTCCTCTTGTCCTGTCACTACATAACACAGTAAGAAGTCCCTCCCCATCTTTCTTGTAGGCTCTCTTCAGGTACTGGAAGGCCACAAGAGGCCACAAAAGGCCTCTGAAGCCTTCTCTTCTCCAGGCTGAACAACCTTATCTGTCTCAGTGTGTCTTCATAGGAGAGGTGCTCCAGCCCTCTGATCATCTTCGTGGCCCCCTCTGGACTAACTCTAGCAGGTCAATGTCTTTCTTGTGCTGAGGACCCCAGAGCTGAATGCAGCACTCCAGGGGTCTCACCAGAGTGGAATAAAGGGGCAGAATCATTTCCTTTGATCAGCTGCCCACGCTGCTTTTGCTGCAGCCCAGGACACAGTTGGCTTTCTGGGCTGCAAAATGTGCATTGCTGAGTCATGTTGAGTCATATTGAGCTTCTTATCAACCAACACGTCCAAGATCTCCTCAGGGCTGCTCTCATTCCGTTCTCTGTCCAGCCTGTGTTTATGTATCATGTGAATCCCAGCTATACAAACTGGCCCAAGGACCTCAACTGAATTTTGTTACACAGGATGTATGGAACAGAAGAGCTTGGCTGGAGTCCAGATAATTTTATCCCTCATATTCTTTTCTTCCTTAGTTTTGATGTTAACATTAGAACAGCACTCAAACTATTTTTTTTTTCCTTCCTCGCACTCCTTGTTCCCATGTTATTTATGTTTTGTATTGGTTTGGATTATTTTTAAATTTCATCAGCACCATTTGATGTGAAAGGTGAGACTGGAAACACCTGTTTTTGTCAAAAGAGTAAGAGGACTTAAGAGAGCTTCCTAGTTCATTTGGAGCTATAAAGATGTGTTTATTGGTGCCACAACATGAAGGTATTTTAGATTAGGACCAAGGGAGAGACTGTAAAGAATCACGTCAAATCAACACCAGTGGGACAGAAGCTGGAAGAACAGAAAAATCTTAATCAAAATATCTTGAAAGAATTCATCCAAAAAATAGCTGAATGATGGAAACCTTGGCAACTCTGGAGTGACAGACTAAAGTGTTTCAGCTCTATTCCCATGTTTAATATGCAGGCAGATGAATTTGGTTCAAATGTACAAGAAAAATTTACCTATAAATGTGTTTGGAATTTGTGTTACTATCAAACCAAGTGATACAATAAGATGAAAGCTTTTGATGGCAAAACTTAAAATTAATAACATTTTGCTAGAGTGTCTTGCTAGAATATACTACCTGCCAGCAACTAAAATAAAATAAAATAAAATAAAATAAAATAAAATAAAATAAAATAAAATAAAATAATCAGCCCTGATTTTTCAATCAACCTCTGAACATTTTTCATTTTTAAAACACAGTATCTAAATTATAATTCTTAGGAGTATAAAAGACATCAGTTTTGAAATTTTATCACTTCCAGTTAGATGATCTGTGTAAATTGCAACTTAAAAATTAATGCATTCTCCAAATTTTAGAGACACCCCCTTTCTTTTGCCAGATTTTTAGCTGAAATGTGCCATTCTACAGAAACTTCTTGGAGCCTGAACCTCTTTATTTTGTAAGTATTAGGTTTTCCAGTATGAAAAATAATATTTTTTCAGCCAGGTGAATTAAGTTCAATGGTACAATCATCCTACATTGCAAGATAAGTTCATCAGCTGTATCTGTTCCCAGAGAGTACCAGCGTGCAGACAGACTCAATCCCTTATTTAAGAAAGGCAATTTGTATTCAGATCACATATTAATAAACTTCCAGCTTCAGCATCTCTCCAGTTTTAGTAGAGTGTCTATCTGGAATAATAAAGACAGATCTGAAAAAAAGAACTCTGTACTTGAGTTTTAGTACATGGAAATTTCCCCTTGTGTGTTATTTTCCCTTTCAGGAACACAATAAATTATTTCCTGAGTGTGTTTATCAGAAAACCTTAGACATTTAATTAAACACTTTCACATCTACTATATGCACAATTGTCTGGACAAGTATCTTGGCTATCATATTTTGTTCATTGCACCATTTATCTTTGGTGCAATGAACCATACGCACCCATAAGAAGCAATGGCTTTTTGCCATTTTGTGATTGCTTTAGTCAAGCCTTACTTGACAGTCAGAAGCCTTGATTGACAGTCAGAATTTTTACTCATTATAGCATAACCTAAGTGAAACTTTTGCAATGTAGAAATGTGTTGCATTTATCTTATCATAAGCATTACATGCATTCCTCCCATTTAATGCTTAGCTGTTGCACAGACAGAAGTGCCAGATCCATCTTTTCAAAAGGAAATAAACAAACATGAACATTCCTCTACATTGGGGTGCTCATTAATGAAACATCTAAATAGCCACATTAACACAGAATACATCAGTATTAAATTTCTTTCAGAATGGGAGATAGCTTGTAAAATATTTTCTAAGCTACCCTCTAGGTCTCAAATGACAACATAGTCAAATCATAGTCAAAGACCATAGTCTTTGGAGTCCAGAGACCTATTCAACTACTCTTCTAGCTAACGGCTGCATTGGGTATTTTGCAAGACCTGTAAGTTCTAATAAGAGTGTGATGCTGCTGCATAAACACAGGGAATGTGCCAGAAGAGTGATAAATGAAGTGAGCATTGAGAGATGCAATACACGACCCACAGGACACCCAAGCTCTTCTGTAGAAGCAGGAGGCCAGGCATGTGATTACATTTAGGAAAGTGGTCTCTACCTTACTGACAGCAGTGACAATTTCTCTGCTCACTATAACAGGATCACCCACCTCACACAGACACGAGTTCACGTTTATGTGTCTGAGTGCAGAACTGAACCTCACCCTGATATTTCCAACTTTTATCTTGTAGATAGTCTTTTTCTCAGATCTAGCAATTGCTTCTTTGATTCAGACATTTTGCAATGCTTTTGAAATCAGTACCAAATTAGCTTTTTATAGAATAAGCCTCCACTTAAAATATTCTAAGTTTTTCAAGTCATATTCAGACTCTATCATAAATCTTTGAGGGATACCTGACTCATATTTCAGTCAGACGCTATAATCATTTCTTCTTGTTGAAGACTTGATTGAAAACCTGCTGAAATCAACTGATATGTCATATGCCTTCAACAGCTTTTGGTTCAAGCTCTTATGGCCTTTGAATAAATATTATAAATCATCTCATTTTATATTTAAAATTAAGAAAATATATTTTGCTTTAAAAATGGACTCTATAGACTTAATTTTATTATTTAGAAACTAGTTCATGCAGGTTGGAAAATATAAGATCAATGGATTCAATTTTTCAATAATTAAAACAGAATTGGGCAAGGAAATATTTTAAGTTCTTAAAACGGTTTAGCATTTACTCAGATAAAACTTCAGCATTCTTTAAAAAGGATTTGTATTGTTTATTTGTAACCCTTTAATAGTGGTTTTTATTCCACAAATATATTTAAAATCCATTTTATTGTATTTCTAAACTGTTAGAACATGAATAAAGAATGCAACATATAAGACAGTGTTATGGTTATTATGATACAGAGGTATATTCTGTATTTCTGTATAAAGCAAATGCTTACCTCTTTAGAAAGAAACTAAGTCCATTATTTTGGAATATCTGAATAGATGGATTATTTACAATTTGGAAGTAAAATAGTTCCCCTTTCCTTATGTCTGTTTGATTTCCTGCCCCTCACCCAGGAAAGCTATCACAAGTGGAGTTTAATTAGAGGAGACAGGACCAGTGTGGCACAGGCACACTTGTGCACAAGGACTGGCTGGCTCCAGCTTACAACCCCAAGAGCCCCTTCTGTCCCCCATTCCCACACAGTGCCCCAACCCAAGGAGCCTTTCCTACTCCACATGGGTCTGGGCCAGCCCTGAGGCTCCCCTGGGGCTCCCGTGGCAGTGGGAAGGGGCCACTCCCCCACCCCTGTGCATGGGGATCAGCCTTTGACCACCACAGCCTGACAGACACTTGTTCTGTCCTTGTTATAAACAAATTAGCAGAGGATAATTTAATCAGGCCACCACCTTTTGGAATGATTTCTGTACTTTGCTACAACAAAAGCCTTGTTAAATAAAGGAACTTGAATTATTTAGTAAGACAAGAGAGCTGTGGAAGAAATTCTTAACTGCACAGAAGAACCTTGATTTGCTACTTGCAGGCAAAAAGTGGACTAATCTGATTTATTATATAACTAGTGGCAAACTAGGAAGTGTTTTTCCTAACTCCAGAGCAGAAACTGATGCCTGAGATGGCCACCTAAAAACAGAGACTAGACAAGAATAAGGGAATAAAAGGAGGTATTTATTTGAAGGGCCTTCAAAGGTACACCCTGGGCATTCAAAAGGCTACACCCAAGATGGACCCCGGGTCACGAGTGCTTCACACTTTTGTAGTTTGGTCCATTTGCATATCAGGATCAATTCTCCAATTACAACCCCAGTTAATGATGTAACGACCCCAAATTGCCCTCCTCTTCAGAGGCATTAGTTTACATATTTTGGGACCTGGGACAATCTAGGGGTCTTTGGAGAGCAAACCTAGAGTGGCTTGTTACTTCTACCTAGCATGAGAGAGCAGTAGCTAACAGGTCACAAGGAACTTGAGTTACACACTAGGAAGTACGGGATTTGAAAAATATAAAAGTTAAAACCTAAGGCATTAGGTTTTAACTTTTAGGTTAGACATTCTCATTCCTATCTTTCCTATGTCTTCTTAGCTTTCTTAATCTTCTAGTTGTCTTTCTGCTTTCTTCCATTTATTCTCTTTACTCTTCTGCTTTTGTCTGCTTATCTGCTATTTTGAAAGGAACTGATGCATACTATTTTAAATGTGTGTAGAATTTTTTCCCAGTGTCTCATCCCATTTAAACCAATAGGTGAAAGGTGTTTATTACTTTTATATTGTTTTCTAAATTTAAGTAACTTTTGATCACAAGAGTGGCTCAGTAGTCTTCTTCTTTTCAGTGGAATTTTAATTCAGAGTTTAGTAGCACTGCAGGGAAATGATTTATTAATTTACTAGGCCCTTACTTGGGGTAAATAAGGCATGGAAAACTACTGGCAGTGACAAACATGGTGTGATAAACTGACTAAAATTACAGAGATTACTATTAGGAATAGATTGCA
Organism: Struthidea cinerea; assembly: GCA_013397865.1. Lineage (NCBI taxonomy): Eukaryota > Metazoa > Chordata > Aves > Passeriformes > Corcoracidae > Struthidea > Struthidea cinerea. The sequence goes on along the minus strand of VZTI01005029.1, from coordinate 173,279 downwards.
AAGGCAGGAAGAGGGGAGCTTTTAAGGGAGAAAGGCTCCAAATTCACAGAAAACTGGAGAGGAGCTTTAGGGAGCAGAGCCATGCAAGGCCAACAGTTCTTGGCAACCTTGTCAGTAAAAAAATATCAGGCTGATGTTCTCCAGGTATACCAGAAATACCAAAATTGGAGGTAAATGTAGCAAAACTGGGACCCGTGAGGAAAAAGTCTTTGCAGTGGGATGTTTATCTGGTAGGAGAGAGTTGCAAAGAAATGAGGGTACTAGGACGGTGAAAGTAGGGTTGAAAAATGGAAAAAAATGCATAATGAAGTAGGTGAATCCTGAGCCAAAGTTCTCACATGAGCAGGCAAACATAATTTTGACAAAATAACAACAGGGTAATATCAGCACCTCTCAACAAACCCTTGGAACATTCTCACTAGTCTTCTATCTCCACTGTCTAAATTGTCCTCTATGCTAACTTCATAATATGAGCATTTAAAAATACTTAAAATTGTAACTAAACAAATTATGGAGACATTTTCTCTAAATACTATATTCTGAAGCTTAAATTTAATTTTTAAAGAGGGAAAAAATGTGACAGGTTCTTGATAATAGTGGCATTTCTGCAGTCTATACTGCAACAAGCCTTTAACCTTGACAAAAATCCATTGAGATTAGCCTGTAGAAAAGCTGGTATCATATGCAGCATCTTTAGCCTCAGGTTAATGGGATAAATAATTGAGGCAAGTACTCTGTGTAATGAGGTGAATTTTAACATTTTAATATAATAATCAGATCTAACCAATTGTCAAGTCTCTCTACAGTCTTTCTCTGTCCTGGGACTTGCTATTTTTAGCACAAAATGTAGTCAGGAATGCAAATTACTGTAGTAAGATGATAGGATAGGGCAGAAGTAGAACATAGCCTATATCTCATGTAGTTACAGAAAATGAATACCTGTAATCTGCAACTACCCTTTCCACACCTGTATCTGCCAGAGTGAATTGCAAAAACAGCATCTGTTCAAACCTACTGCCTAACAGCTCCTAATTAACTCACCTGTATAATTCAGAGTCTTTACTCTGTTTACTACCTACTACCATGAAGTTTAAGCTAATGCTGATCAAAACAACAACAACAATCAAATCATATTGTAGCCATTTTCCTGATCACTGGCAGAGGAGGATTTTTATCCCTTTTTATCTGTTCATGGTGGCATGCCACATCGCCATAATTTGCAATGCGTGAAAATAAGGAATTTAATTCTGTGGAGATCTTCTAAAAATTTTATAAAATTAAAACACCAAAGTTTCAATATGCATGATATAACTCATTTTGTTTGCTATACCAGTGTTTCAGAACAAGCTCTGATAAATAAACTACATTGTTCTAACTTGTCATAGATACTGATCCCCCAGAGTAGTCTCAGGTGAAAAGGTTGCTAAAGCTTTGACAGCACACAACAATGAACTGTAATTTCTGCCTGTTATGCAGAAGAGACCTGTGGCATAGAGTTAGCAAAAAAACACAATAAAAATACAAGTATCACCAAAGGTCTGAGCAGCAGAAGGAATTTATCGAGAATTGTAGACAGTCTCAAAGCCTTGCAATTACTGTGTGTTAATTAAGCTTTTACTTTTCATAGGATATTATAACAATTGCAGATCTAACAGAAAGTAAAAGCTGTTTTGTGCTCTCTCTATCATTAGGGAATGAGAATGGGTCATGATCTAATTTGTATAGATACAAATTAAAGCATCTTATGCATAGTTCTGCTGCAGAAGCATCATAGATCCAGAAAAAGAATGGATATGTGTAAGTAGACTTTTAATTTTTGGTTAATGTATTAATCTACAAACAAGAACATCTGAATTGTAATCCCTAGTTCCTAAGATGCTTCCTCTTTGGTTGTTGGGTTCTTCCCCTTGTTTGGTTTTTTTTCCCCTTGGTCTTGCTTTGGTTTTAATTTGTTTGTTTTACATACTGAAAACCACATTATATACTGTATGTACTATGTAATGTACTATATATAGTATTATCAGTATTAGGAAAAAGAGACTAGTTACGGTACACATTATGGCTAACCCAAAACATTAACTAATAGATTGTTTTATTAATATTCCTTCTTCATTTTTTCTTCTGTCTCTGTCTTGAAATTCTTTCTCATGGAAATTACTTATTGCCAGCTTATATTGTCATACTCTGCTAAGACAGACTCTTAATGGGGTTAGCACTTTCTACACTTCTTAACAGATTCAGTGCTCCTGAAAACAGACCAGAAGTGCAACTTGTGGAAAGAAAATATATGCCCAGGTGGATAATAAGGAAAACAGCATCTTGTCTTGTATCAGTAATAGTGTGGCCAGCAAGACCAAGGCAGTGATCATCCCCCTATTCTTGACACTGGTGAGGGGGCACCCCGAATCCTGTGTTCAGCTTTGAGCTCCTCACAAGAAGGACATTGAGGTGCTGGAGTGTGTCCAGAGGAGGGTAACAAAACTGCTGAAAGGCTGGAGCATAACTCTAATGCAGAGCAGCTGAGGGAGGTGGGGTTGTTTAGCCTAGAAAAAAGGAGATTCAGGAGAGACCTTATTGCTCTCTACAACCACCTGAAAGGAAGTGGGGGTCAGTCTCTTCTCTCTGTAACAAGTGACAGGACAAAAGGACATGGCCTTAAGTTGTAACAGGGGAGATTTTGATTGAATATTAAAAATAATTTCTTCATAGAAGGGGTTTTTAAGCGTTGGAATAGGCTGCCCACGGCAGTGGTGGAGTCACCGTCCCTAGAGGTATTTCAAAGACATGCAGGTGAGGTACTCAGGAACATGGTTTAGTGCTGGACTTTGCAGTGCTGGGTTAACAATTGAACTCAATGATCTTAAAGGTCTTTTCCAACCTAAACTATTCCATTATTCTATATCACAGTTGATTAAAGTCCCCAAAGCTGCATTAACTGCTTAATTTCTCAGGGGAAAAGAGAGATGTTTCTCACAAGATAATTTATTAACTGGGAAAGTACAAGATCATGGTAAGTGTCCTAGAAACTACAAAAGTTAGTACAGAAATACTTAACTTACTTTGTTTCTCCCGTATCGTCTTGAAGCTCTGTGCCTAGGAAGATCAAGGAACAGATCCTCCTAGAAGCTATGCTAAGACACGTGGAGCACAGGGAGGTAATTTGACACAGCCAGCACAGCTTCACCAAAGGCAAATCTTGTGCAGCCAACCTAAGTACTTTCTAAGATGGAGTAACTGAATCAGTGGATAAGGGAAGAGCTACAGATGTAATTTATCTGGACTTCTGTAAAACCTTTGACATGGTCCCCTACAACATCCTTCTCTCCAAACTGGAGAGTCGGATTCGACAGGTAGTCTGTTAGATGGGTTAGGAATCGGTTGGATAGTCGCATCCAGAGGGTAGTGATCAATGTCTCAGATTTTCAGTGGACATCAGTGATTAGTGGTGTCCCTAAAGCCTCCGTATTGGGAACAATGTTATTTAATAATTTCATTAATCACATAGAGGGATTAAGTGCACCCTCAGCAAATTTGCAGATGACACCAAGCTGAGTGGTGTGGTTGACACAACTGAAGGACAGGATGCCATCCAGAGGGACCTGGACAGGCTCAAGAAGTGGGAATCTCATGAAGTTTAACAAGACCAAGTGCAA
>VZTI01005029.1:69742-169524 GCA_013397865.1 Struthidea cinerea | reverse complement strand
GGGTGCTGGGGGATAAGAGGCTGGACATGACCCAGCCATGAGCACTCATAGCCCAGAAAACCAACCATATCCTGGGCTGCATCCAAAGCAGCATGGCCAGCAGGGTGAGGGAACAGACTCTACCTCTCTGCTCAAGTGAGATCCCAGCTGCAGTGCTGTGTGGGGTTTGGTTTACATTGTTTCCCCACCTTTCCCCCTGCCCCTAGTCCTGGCCACTCCCTCGGGCTCTCCCTGTTGGTTCCTGTACCCCAACTCTGCCCTTGTACCGCCCCTGAGTCCTGGGGAAAAAGGCCCTGCTCCCTGGCCACGTGGTCTCTCTCGCTCTCCGCCTCTGGGGATTGCGTGGACCAGATGCAACGATTAAACATCTTCTAATACCCCCATGGAGAGACCTTCTCACCTCCTTCGCAATCACTGCGTTGTAAGGCTGACAGCTGGCCACAGCAAGAATGCTGAGCCGTCCGAGAAGCCTCAGCTGTGCTCCCAGGGAAGGCTGCAGCTTGCTAAACAACACCTAGCACATACAACAGTGCTGCATCCAGCTCTGGCATCCCCAGCACAATAAGGATGCCAGTCTGTTGGAGCAAGTCCAGAGGGGGCCACAAAAGTGATCAGAGGGATGGAGCACCTCTCCTATGAGGAAAGCCTGAGAGAACTGAGATTGTTCAGCCTGGAAAAAGGAAGGTTTCAGGGTGACTGTTATGGATCGAGTGAAAGCGTTAGACAAGCCCTGACTTGGGTTCAGATTTTTGGCAGCAGCTTTATTCAGGTGACCCACACCTAAACAACTTTGGCTCACAAGTTCTCAAGAATGGCTGATCAGGTCTATTGCAAAATGAGTTATTTATTGAATAGACAAGAGATTAACAGACAAATGGCCTTAAATAGAGTTACTTACTCTTGCGAGTTGGGTTTGGTAACCAGGCGGAAACACCAATTAAGTGTAGTGGTTTAACTTTAGGTTTTAATACATACTTACTTTTTTGTGAGATAAGAATTAGGAGAAAGCAGAAGCAGGCACAATTTACAGATTATTAATGAGTTTATTGACAGATTTAAAAGACAGAAGAAAAAAAACTTGCTGTGGTGTAGTACATTTCTTCTATGAATCTCACAGTTCTTTTACACTGCAAGCCATAGATCATCACATGGGGTTATTAAGGATGAATTATGTTGCCTTAAACACTAAGGTTTTTTTTCTTGCCCCCAGTCTCTTAAAAGCTTTTTTCTCTCTGTGCTTTTAAGCAGCCCAGCATGGGCACTTTTACAGCCTTCATGGGCTACACATGAACGTCCATCCTCCCATGTACTCTAAATGGTTTAAAGAAATGCACAGTTTGATATTATAGTTCTTTACCACGGCATGATAGACTGCGCGCAATAACGTGGCACCACCCTTTTTTCTCTTTTGAAGCCATCTTAGCTCCGTCCCACCTGACGTGACTCACTTTCTCTCTCGGGCTCCGAAACCGCCATGATACCGCTTGGCTCTACGGTGGAGAGAGACCTCTGCTCTCTCTCTCTGCGCTGCTGGCCGTACGGCATCCTCTTCAGTTCAGAGCAAAATGCACTGGCTGCCAACAGGAGGCTTTTATTTGGCTCTCGCTGACTCAGCGTGGTGAGGAGAGGGTCCTGCCGGTCCCAAAAGCCACTCAGACGTTTTCAGCTATATCTGCAGCTCAGGGATAGCTCCCCCTTAACAACCCAGGGTCCGTACCGTGGCGCTGGAAGAAGGGGAGGGGGTCAGAGCCCCCGGCCCGGCCCGGCCTGGCAGGGCCTGGAGGCCGGGGCCACCCCCCCACCTTCTGGCAGGCGAGCTGGAAAAGAAGGCTAAACCCCGCCTTCCCGCGCGGTTTAAATATGAAAATTTAGAGAAGTGTTATTGGTCTAAAAGGTTGCCTGTCAATTCAGGGTCAACCCACTACGCTTACTACACAGGTTAAAACCAAGAACTACTAGTAGATTACATAAAACAGTGCAGAACATAAAGGTACCTGTATTATAGCTAGCAAAGCAATAGGATAGAGCAGGAGTCAATGTAACTTACCACCAAATTGATGATGGGGTACGGAGATTCCTTTTACTCAGCTCCCAAAAGAGTAACCACAAAGTGGTGTCCTGACTTTGGGGAAAAGCCCCACACATTTCTAGGGAATGTGCGGAAGACTTCTGTTTTGTGAAAGTTTTGTGTAGCTTTTATAGTTTGTAAAGTGAATTGTCTGTCAGTCACAAATTCAAGCTCATCTTCCTTCAATCTTGCTCTCAAGGCAAGATGTTTATTGTCAGCTGGGAATGCCACCTCCATGGCGCCAGAAATAACTCGCTACCAGACAGATATCTGGCGTGAGATATTTCACCAATTAGCAAATTCATGTGACGGGGAAGGCGCCCTGAGTTTTCTCACCAGCTGATAGGCAGAACAGATAAGCCCTCCTGTGGCAGGGAACATCCTGCCTCAGTGACCTAACGGCAGCCTTCCAGAACCTGAAGGAAACTTACAGAAAAGATGGGACAAGACTATTTACAAGACCGTGAAGTGACAGGATAAGGGTGAATGAGTTCAAATTAAAGAGAATAGATTTAGACTAGATAGTAAGAAAAAATTCTTGACTGTGAGGGTGGTAAGGCCCTGGAACAGGTTGACCAGAGAAGTTGTGGATGCCCCATTCCTGGTGGTGTTCAAGGCCAGGCTGAATGGAACTCTGATTCATATATGTGTGATTCTATTTCTTCTTGATAAATTTGCCCATTAAATTGTATTCTGAACCTGTCTGCTGGAAGGTTTCATATTTTATACTTACCTGAGGCAAAAAATGATGTTATCAAAAAAACCTACAGAACATAATGATGAAAGAAAGGTTTTAAATAGAGTCTGTTTCCCTAAAGTTTTACAATTTAAACTTATATAATTGATTTCCTTTATTTTGGAAAGAAATAAGAGATACATTACAAATAGGAGAAGTCAATTCACCTTAGAATATCACTGAAGTCTATTGTTTGCTACACTGGAGGAGGTAAAAAGTAATTTTATATGTGCATTTAGTTGGATTTGGAGACTAGAAAAAGCAACTTTTTCACTATCTATATATGTTTAAAGAAGTATTATTAAAATGTGCTGAAACTGTTCATTGAAGACTATATATAAGCTACAAATTTCTGATTTAAGGTATTTTGTTTACTCTCTAATTTTAAAGCTAGTCAGAAAAAGAACTGAATTTTATTCTACCTTGTTGACTCCTATTTGATTACTCAGATGTAAGCAGTACTTGAAAGTCCAATTCAATAATTAGATCTAGAAATCACAAGGATGTATTACAACTTTAATAATACAGTACAATATTCAAGATAATTGAGTTATCTATCATTTTGCTATAGACAATGCAAAAATATACAGACTCCTGGGTGGCTATTAATACAATATCTGTGAGACAGAGGTAGCCTGTAGCCCAGCTGTCTACAAATAGGCATCACTGAGACGCTCTTTCTGGACAGAGTATCTCAAGATACTGTGCAAGGAGGTGCCCAGCGTTTGTGGCACAGCCAGAGACTCACTGACATCTCACACTCAGCAGTAACTTGGGTGGCTCTAAGTGTCTGCATATGGGCACCTGAGACAAATTCATGCTTTTGGGTGGGAGAGCACATTGGCAATGACTAGAGGTGAATAATTCAAAGTTTATTTCTAAGTGGCTAAATTTTGGGGCACTTAGCTTTATGATGAGAAATTCTTGGCATCCTAAATAAGCATTCAGGAGAAGTGTGATGGAATAATTTGTATTATAACCTTTTATTACCTAAAGAAATAACACCTGTCAGTATTTTCATTAGAAATCAACTTTGTGTCCCTGACTGAAAAGGGAGGTGTGAGGGAGTTTGAATTTAAGTCTTATTCTCCTTAAAAAAGAAAATTTTAATGTACATAAATGATTTGCTGAATGGATATCTGTATGAAGAATAGTAGTAATTTTGCTATCACAGTCCTATCAAAAAGAAACTGAAATAGGATTTCTAGCATTGTCTCATGTTATCACCTAAAAGTAAATAAAGGTAGTGAAACTTTCTGTGTTCTGTTCATAATCAATATTTTGATTTCTATGTTTTTGTTAGGGTCAGGTGAATTAACAATTCCAATTTTATCTTGTGCTTTATTTCCCACCTGAAAACTCTGAGTGAAAAATCACCAGTTTTACTTAATTTCCTGCTGAATTCTTTCAGCATACTATAGACAAAAAAGCATTAATCAATGCAAAATTATTCTTAATAACACCCTCATGCATTGAGTTCAAGTCTCACAATGTTCAGAAGAGTTGCAACCCAACCTCTTATCTCTTTTTCCTCTCTCTGCCTTGTCACAAGCTAAAACAAAAGCCATAATGCAAAAGGTTAAAAAAGAAATCAAATAACAAGTGAAGTCATAAATGTGAAGAACCAGACAAGACTACTTTTTACTACTTTTCTAAAAAGCCTTTGTGGGAAATTGCTGAAGGCCTTTGGGAGATGACAGTAAAAATAAGGCTGCGGTACCCCCTAAAGGAAGCTAAAAGCAGGTTTTTTTCTTCTTTTTTTAAAAATCACTTTTTCTTTTCATTGACAGGGAAAGCCAGCTCACTCTTCCCCTCATGACATGTAAAAGGGAAAAAAATGGTAAAATTTTTATATTAATAGTCAGAGAGAAAAAACGTCATTTACCAGGAGTTTAGAATTTCCTGATGAGTGTTTTAATGGGAAGATAATACAGCTGAAGGTCTGGATATCTCTGCATTTTAAGAACATGTATAAAGACTCAGTCAGTGGTGAGCTGAATATTAATATTAAACAGCTGGAAGTCCTTCAATATCACTGTGCTTATAGAATGCTTATATGCAAAATTTAAGAGCGAGATCACTGAAATAATTTTGGAAGATAAACAAATTAGATGGCAGGCTACTGAACTGTTTTTATCTTGCAAATTCACCTTGTGAGACAAGAAATTTAATTCCATTTTATTATTTTCCCTCATAAGTACTCAAGTGCTATAAAAGAACTGTCATAGCTGGAGTGGGAGGGAACTGCAGAAGAAGCTGGCTAGGCTGTAGTACATCAGTCATTAAATGTCTATTCATCCCCACATCATGTTCTTGTTTACTTTGTCCAGTTCTCATTGTTTCCAAATTACTCATCATTTATAATTCAAAGCCTGAATTGGAAGTACATGAGGTAAAAATAGGCAAGCCAGGAAGGATAGAAATTGAGTGAGAAGACTTTTAATAAAGTAAAGGCAAGTAATATCAATGCTTTAAATTTTAGTTGCTGTGGAGAAGGGTCTGTAGCAATTATTCTCTCACCAGTAGTGGTGCACCCTAGATATTTAAATAGTACCTACTGGACATGCCTCTTTAAAACAATATTTTTCCATCTACCTGTGTATTGCACCACAGCCAGACTGGCAGGTACTGAAAGACATAACTGGATTTCACAAATGGATAAATAACATTATTTCAGAAAAGTTTATATTCAGCTTCCTAAAAACTTTGTACGAGCAGTAAGTTCAAGTGCCTGTTCTGACTCATTGGTAATTTGGTCTATTACGACTACAAGGAATGTAAGTAGTTATTTATAAATGAAGTCCTTCATGTAAAGGACATCGTTTGTTTACTTTAGCAAGAAATTTTAAAGAAATAAAAGGAGTGAAGTACATTAAATTGATGGTTGTATATAATTACATATATACATTGAAATAGTCACTGCTGTATGTAGATATCAGTGACTCAAACCACTGAGTATATCAAATGAAGTTCAATGAAAAATCAAACCACTCACTAGACCAATCATAACAGGGTGCTGGCATGTGTATGTTGTTTAAAATACTTAATTAGCTGTTAAAAGTGAATTTTAAACATTGATTTATACATGAACACACCCCCAAATACACACTGAATTAATGCATGGACAACAAAAAAATATGTGTTCATTACACAGCAGAGAGCTATTTCACTGGATTATTACTATTATTATTATTATTATTATTATTATTATTATTGTTACTAATACTTTTAATTAAGATTTTCTATTAATTTCCCTCTTCTTATTTTTAACATTAAGAAATAATTTTTTCATTTGTTCAGTCCAAGGATTAGTGCACCAAAAAAAAAATTGACTTTGTGAGTAGGCATTTCAGTTTGCCGGGTTTTTTGAGGGGCTCGTGCTGCTACTTAAAGAAGCTGCACATATTAGTAACTTAAAGACTGTGGATTATGGCATTTGTACATGGCCCTTCCTTATCATAATTTTCTGTCTTGTGTGAGTGCTAAGCTAAAAAAAGAGAAAATACAATCTGTTAAAAAAATCTAACAGATACAAGGTATTCCATAAAAGGGCACACTGTTACTCTGCTTGTTCAAAACTTTTATTTTTAGTTGTACTTTCAGAAAACAAGCAAAAAATATTATCTAAAAGCACTCTCTGAAGTAAAATAAATAAAAAATAAATTACCTTTTGTCCTTTCTGGGTTCAGCAGGTGTTTATGAAAACAGTGCACTTTTCACACCGAAGTACATTTAACTGAACAGATATTTTTCAGTGTTCTAAATTCCTGGGGAAATAAAGAGGAAGAGGGGTGGGGTAAACCTTGATCTCTTCACTCATGCATAAAAATCAACCGAACTCCTGCATAGTAGGCAAATTAGTAAAAGCAGAACTTAAAATAAACCTTTAATAAAATTCAGGCATGATTAAATAATAAACATGATTTCCAGGCCTCTGTCTCTCTAAAAGCACAGGCTAACCAGGCAACAAAAAATACCAAATGACAACCGAAGCCAAAACAACAGTGCTGTTCAAGTAGTTACTACACGGGGATCTCCCACTTCTTGTTATTCATCCAGTTTGTGCGAGCAAGGTGCTTCAGCCTGCTCTCTCAGTGAAGGTCAGGGGTGGGGACCCAGGCGGCAGCAAAGACACAAGAGTGATTGATGTGTTAAAAACCACGAAGCCCCTGAGAGTGGTCACATTGGAATTAGGGCTGCTTCTCCACAAACGTGGTGGGACCAATAGCCTGAGTGTAGTGTTTGACAAGAAGAAACAGTCTCAACTTGCACAAGGGACGTTTAGATTGGACAGCTGGAAAAACTTTTTTACCAACAGGATTGCCAAACATTGGAACAGGCTGCCCAGGGAAGTGTTTGGGTCACCATTCCTGGAGGCATATAAAAAAGTGTAGATGTGGTGCTTAGGGACATGGTTTAGTGGTGGACTTGGCAGTGTTGGGTTAATGGTTAGGCTTGATGATCCTAAAGGTATTTCCAACCTAAACAATTCTATGATTCTATAAACTACTAATAATATCCACCTTTTTTGTCAAGGCTGTGCAATATTTTATGATCCAGAGTATTTTGGAAGTGTTTTGGAATGTGCACTTAAAGTCAAAAAGAATTTTTGGCTGTTCCAATTGTTCACCAAAAGTATAAATTCCCTGTTAGAACCTAAGAGGTGAATTCAGAAACTTACTTCTGACTTGACAATAGTAAGAACCAGCAGATGGCTGTGCCATTCAAAGGTATTTTAAAAAATACTTAGCACTACAAAATTTTAAGATAGATATTGTCTTCTCTGTTACTATAATCTGAAACCAAATCATTCTGTATTAAATTAACTGAGTTCCATACTACATTTTTCTGTCAGATTTCATAGATATTGATCCTGTGTCTGATGGATTTTCTTTCTTGTTAATCTGGTGATACGCTGCAGGGTAATCACAGTCTCAGTCATAGCATGTTCTCAGCAAGTTATGGGAATGGGTATTACAGTGTGATCTCTATGTAGCCACAGAGCACCAAAGCAGTTATGTTGACGTTTTTTTCATCGTCTCAACTTCTTTGTAATTTTGCATCTTTTTTATCTCTTTGTTTATGATATTTTAGCTATTTTGTCATGAACAGTAAGCGTCATGAAGAGCTGTATGAACAGCACTCATTTTTGCTTTTCTTGGGAATCTAGGGAAAAAAGGGAAGGCTGCTTATTTGTACTATTCAAGATAAATAAAATTGCCATTTTTTTTCTCTTTTACATTGTCTACTTGTTCTTCCTCCTCTTGTATTCAAAATTGTGTTTTCAAAAACAGAGGGAGAAAAGACTACATGTTTTCTTGTTGCCTTAGAACTTTTCAGTAATTTTGATTTCTGTGGTCTTCAATGAAGTAGAGGGCTGTTGGCACACTGCAAACCATTTTTTTGTGACAGTTATGAGGCATAATTACTCCTGTATTATTATGCCCAGACAATGAAAGGTGGAACAAAACACAACTCCAATATTCCTATTACTTTACCGAAAAAAGTTATACCTAATTTTCTAATTTCTTCCACAAAATCAGACTTCCAAATAAGGTATTTGATTTAAAATTTGATTGTACAAGACTGTTACTAAATGGCCATCTCCAGAGTTTGCTATAGCAATTGAAAGGGTTTAGATATTGGGGTTTTTTTTCAGACAATAGTTTTCTCAGGCAGCAAAAACCACAAAACCTGCAACAATCATGAGGAGCAATATGGACTGTAAATTTATTTGGTGGGGGTTTTATGTCTGCTAGTTGATATGTTAATAAAATTCTAACTTGCCTACCGGTGCCAGCTATAATTTAAATCTTTCTCTCAGTCTTATCAAAATGGTGAAAATAAATAGACAAAATAGGCTTAATTTTTAAACGTTCACAGGAAAGGCAGAAGTAACAGTCTTTTGGCAAGTATAAGAGATATAATTCAGTGTGATCAAAACTATGTCCGCACATCCCCTGTTACTTGACAAGTGAGTGGAGCTCCTTCCACAAGACCACATCCTACCTTCTCTTTACTGCTGTGTCATTTGTTGTCTACCTCTTATGTATGAAAAAATGCAATTATACTCTTATTACATGTATGTTTTAAGAGAAAATGAAGATTACAACTATCATGGAATAAGATGTCTATTTTAATGCATTAGCAGTGGAAGTACAAATAGTGTTAGTGATGTAGCTTTAATATTTTTGTACTTAATTGCCTCTAAAGCAGCTGAGCAATGGCACACTGTTTAATGGTGGGAAGAAAATAAAGTTTCTGAATTGCTAAAAGGAACTTTGTTAAAAGACTGTGAATCTCATATATGTGAACTATAAAATTTTAATTTGCTTTTCCACTTGACTAGGGAGGCAACTGCTTTGGTAACCACAGCTGTAGACCATGATAAATAACTCATTAGAAGAACGTCTGACTTCACTAAGAAATACAATTTATATAGATTAAATACAGTGTAAAGAACTCTTTTAAAAAGAAGAGGCATATTCACTTTGAAATTACCATTGGAGTTTCTATCCACAGAACTCAGTATTGAATCCAAAACAAAATAAAAGGTCAGCCTAAGTAAACAAGCTCAGCTAATTAATCTAATAACACTGTAAAAAACACGTAGCACAATAAAATGTTAATTTAAAATTGAACAGCAGTCCTCAAGGGACAGCAAAAAGAATGGAAACCTTGTTAGAACTGACTTTTAATCAAATAATCAAATTAGCCATTGGCTGGATACGTGAACTTCATTGCCTTACCTGTTTTTGAGCATTGATGCATTAGGTACTGTAAATGCTCCTGTATTACATGAAGTTACAATTCAAAATGCTTGAATTGTGCCCTGTCTGCCTTCCCTTATGGTAGTCTGTGATAAAAATAACATGCCATTATTTCATTAATATCTTTGCCTCAATGCATTCCAATAAAATATTTCACTGATTCTCTAATTCCATTAATGTTTACCTAATAGTTATTAAAATAACTTTTTTTTTCCATTTTTCACTGCTTTAGGAACCAGAAGGTTTACACATTATTATTGATTTGTGAAATTAGAAAATGGGAAAAAAGTAAAGTTATGGAGTCAAATTTCAGAATTGTTTCTTTCAAAACCTGAGTTATTTTGATACTTTATTTTGATATTTCATTTTCTAAATTTATTTTTAATTATTTCTTTAAGTTTCTTTCTTTTCTTTCTTTATTAAAGAATAGCTCAATTCCACTTGTGCCAGATTTGAGGACCACCATCTTTTCTTTCCATTCTTATTTTCCATTATTTAAAAAACTGTTTTGGCATTTCTTTTGCAATTGGGCATTATATAAGCATCTCCCAGTCTTCTTCTCCAAAGTCTTATTTTGAAACTATTCTTATCAATGAGTCGTGTGATCCAAGAGGAACGTATCAAGGCCAGTGAAACTTATGTTTTTCTTTAAAAAAACCTCAAATTTTATACAGACAGAGAGAAAAGCTTTTCAACAGAAAATTCCAATAAAATATTCAATTTTGACCAGTTGAAACACAAAGCTCTCAGAAAATACCCTGCATGTTTTATTTGAAATAAGAATTTTTGTTGAAGTAGCAATAGTATTGAAATATAGATGTTTTATATAGCCCAAAACAGACCTTGGCTCTGAGGTCCTTCATATGCTCAGCTTTTCTTTATTTGGGATATTGACATTCTGATAAGCTAAACTGAGAACGTGAGGTATGTCTTAGGGGGTATGCTAGTAACCTAATGTGAAATTACCTGCACGTCTATGAAGAGATATAGACTATGTGTCACAAGTCTCTGCTGGCAGAGACAGTAACTGAATGGGGACAAATATCAATCCCTGGCCATAGAGATGCTGCACAATGCTTAGGAAAAGCTGGATTTACAGTAAGTTTATCTTAAAACAACCTAAAATCAGTTCAGGCCAAGACTTTAGAGTCAAGGGCTGAACCAAGTCCTACATTATTAGATTGACACAAAGCCTGTGGCCTTTCAGTAGTAATGAAAATATCCTATTAACCAGATTGCAAGAAGAGCAGAGAAAACATCTGTCCTTGTCTTACATGAATGCAGGCCATCATTTGTTTGATGCTGCCCATAAGAATCTTAAAAGGGAGCTGGTTTAGAACAACTTTGTCTTGAATACGTGCACAATCTGATGTAGGTGTCCTTCCTACTCATTTTCTTCCATGCATCTACAGCAAGTGAGATGAGGGACCATTTCCTACCCCAATTGTGCACCTGTGGTTCGAACCAAAAACCACCCACAAGATGACATGGTGGGATGGTGAATACTGAAGTTTGGCTCCAGGCTGCTAGGAGACTGAGCAACGCAGTGAGATGCTTCACCCCACATGTGCAATTTAAGGGTATCTCACCCATTGTTTATCTGTCAGCTGGATAAACTGCTTGCAGAAAACTATAATCTGTGTGCTGCACTAATTTTGCTTTACTTATCTCCATATTGACAATCAAATGAGTCTTTAAAAGCTATTTATATAAAATACTCATATACACAGAAATAACAAGTAGCAGGGAGTCAGAAGTTATGTTAATTTATAGAAAAATGTCTTCATCATATTTTGAAACATTATGTGATAACAGCACTGTTTTATCTTATTTTTTTTTTCCTTAACAGCAGAAACAAAACTAGCAGAATAGTCATCACACCAACATTTTTAGTCCATTTTCCTAATCATCCATACAGATTTAAGCATTAAAAAACTTTCAGAAGTATTTTTGTTATTGTTCATTGAAGATACTTCACATTTTTCACATTTGTGAGTGTAAATTGTCTTAAACCAAGATACCGTGTAATTGTAACACCAAGAATGTATGTTCTGAAGTACTAGAACAAATAACATTACGATATTTGTGGAACAGATTAAGAAGAATAGGTGACAGAGGAATTAAGCCAGAGGTTTCTGAAGTAAACCCTCTCCTTTAAGAAAAAATTCTTTTGACTATACATTTCAGATTGCCTATGGTTTGTTCAGCTGCCAGCAAAGTTTGTTCTTGTAGCTATGTAGATGACTAGGCTCAAAAAACTAATTTAAACTCAATAATAAAATGTTGTAAAATGGCAGAGAGATTTTACAGTCTTAATTTAAGCACCTGCCTTTATTACTAAGTTCATTTTCTGGATGCATAATCTTTTCCTTTTTTTTTTCTTCCTGTTCACTAATTGAGGAACATTAACTTCTAACTTTAGGATCTGAGAACTGCTTTTAAGTTAGATGCCAGAAGCAGCCAGTAGGTGAACAACTCATACACTGAATTCTGCAAACATGTGCTTAACATTTGCTTCTATAGACAGTCACACAATTCGATTCTTCTGCTCTTTCTCACTATGGCATTGCCATCCACGGTAGGAAGGACTCACAAGTATGACTGTTCTTAAAGAACAGGAAAATTGTTCAGTTATGCTCTCTGGAAAATACTCTGTTGCACTTATAGTATTCTTTATTCCATATTTTGCACAATCTTTGCTTTTTTAAACTAAAAAATACACACAGCACTGTATTACTTGATTGGTAGTTTATTTATCTTGGATATTCTTATGCAAATATTAAAAACATTGGACTGAAAGACTCTGGGACTACGGAAAGGGTGCGAATCTATGCATTTTTCCCTATTTGACCTAGGTTTATGGCAGGTGACTGGAAAATGTAGGAAAGATTTACAAATTTGTACTTTTTCATCAGGTTTTTGATTCACCTTTCCAAAACCCAAGACAGTAAAAGATATTTCAGTGCTAACTGGATTTGGTGTTTTGTTCACTTAAAGGATTTCTGAAGGCTAGGATGAAAAAGAAACGAAGCTGTTCATATGCAGGCCATATTTGTGCACTACCAGTTTTCATATCTTACACTAAATACTGAAGTAAATATATATGGCAGTTTAAGAATGGCAGTAAAGAATAGATACATTTTCAAATGAAATTGAGGTTTTAAACAAATACCACAATTCAGTCTAGTGAATGTAGTAAGAAATGGTAATTGAAGGGCTCTAAATCTGAAATTGGAGGAATCCAAGCAATTCTATTGTCAGCTTTAGCAGTGAAGAGCTTATTCATTTGCTAATAAGAAGAGACATCTTAGTCAATATTAAATCTTGTGAATTGACCCAACCTGTTAAATGAAAAAGTACCTTAAACTTGAGAAGTGACTTGAATAAGGTCAATGACAGGTCTCATTATCTACTAGAAGAAAGATATTTAACACTGTGTAATTGAGACTAGGATTTCTTTTCTTTTCCTGGTCATTACTTGATTTCATTATTGTGTCATTCAAGTTTTATCGTAGTGTTGATGAAAATAATGATAACCAAATATATTATTTATTGTAAATGTAACATCAGGAAATTACCTATGTAATGTAAATCAATGAGAAGAAGTACTAGGGGAAAAATAAAAGGCATTAGAAAATAAAGGTTTACTTGAAACAGAAAACCAGTACTATTACAGACCTAAAATTCTTGTTTCATAATCCAATCACTTTGTCTTTATATCTCAGGCCAAATTTGGAATGGCTGAAACACTGGAAGCCTTGAGCAAATGAACAGAGATTTATAATAATAGTATCTATTATTGTCGTTATAATTAAAGTAGGAACACGATAAAAGGGCTTATGACATTTTTTTGAAGACCTTTATCTTTTGATTTCTATTGCTTGCATGTTAACTGCTGGAAATGTATTCCTTAGAATTAGTATTTACAGATTGATTACTAATAATTAATTGGAAATAAGTTTCCAAATCCACAATCACAATGATGAACAAGGTTAAATTTATAATAAAGAATTTAGATTGGAATTAAAAGCAATGCTAAGACACAAAATTAAATCTTTCGCGGACACTGTTTTGTATTCATAGACCAAGTATATCTGGAATCTTCATGGTCTGTACAGATTAAGATCTTGTCTCTGCTGTTTGCCTAGGATAGAAGAATATATTTATCCTTATTAAATCCTCCTCTGCAAAACCTAAATATGTAAAAAACTAGTTCACACACAGAATTTTATTGAATGTTTTTGTGGTTTAACTGGTGGAGAAGATGGAAAACAAAAGCAAAAAGATGGGACTATGCAAATAAGGAGAAGTATTAACCAATAGTTAAATCCTTTCATCCTTTTAATATATGAACCATAAGTGATTTTAATATTGAAATCTTGGGATGCAAGAGAATTATGTTAATTAAATAAGTTCCAAGTGGAGATTTCTTTAGTTCAATGTATCAATATGATATTGGTTTTATGGTGTGGGACTGGTCAGCTGTGTCAGATATTGATGTAATTTTGTTTCTTTTTAGGAGGTTATATTAAATTTATTATCAGAGTTAATCTTACCAAGATAATCTTACAGGCTGTATTTTTAGTAAAATATCCAATAGCAATAAAACTTTAAATATTTTCCACAAGGAAAATTCTAGCTAAAACTGGTTCATGGAGTCCATCAACTAACCGTAAAACATTAGTGCATCTAAAACGTGAGACAGAATGCTAGTTCTAGCATGTGGTCTTTATATAACCTTGAAGGAAGTGAAGTTTGGTTGGTTGGTTTTTAAATGTAAACATGTCGTATTACTTGCAAACAGTGCACAATAACTTTTGTCTCCTTTATTATGACAGTGTTACACTTCTGGCCAAGGGAGCTGAGGAAATGATTTGTACCTAAAATTCACATGAAGGACCTGTGAATTAGTAAATCACATGTGAATTAGTAGATTTCAAAGAAGAAATGGGAAGACATTGTGGGAAGAAGAATTCTTTCACTCATTTTTTTTTCTTAAATCATGCTTTAAGAAAACAAATTGTACCAGAAAATTGTCTTCAGCAAATACAATAAAAAATTTGGCAATCACATCACCCACATGTAACAAAAAGATTTTTTCTGTGAAGTTGACAGAAGTTCTGAAGGAGGGAAGCCATATAAACATGGAAACAGAGCAGAAATCACAATGATTTTTTTCTACATTATATATCTGGATCAAAAAATTCTTTAAAAAAATTCTTGTCTAATGCAGTCACAGACCCTCACTGGGGGCCTTAGGAAAAACTGTGTCCCTGTAACAGGCACTGAGGCCACCTGAAATGCAAATGTATGTATTCATGCTGTGGAATGCACTTGTCTCTTTGCCTTTGCGCTCAAACCAGCCTTGCACCTCAAAACCAAACATCAAGGGTTTTGAGCTAAATCCTGAAACATACTCACAAAGCCTTGGGAAATGCTCTTTGGCCTGCAAGAAAACTATACTAGGGACTCTTCTTACAATTTAATGATATAGAAAATGGTCCTTACCAATACAGATGTACCCATCGAATGCTTTCTCTCATCACTACCAATCATGATTGCTGACCCAAGGGGAAGCTGTATGTTTGTGTGCGTGTATGTGAAGTCTATTGACTGACTGCAGAACAAGAATGGTTGTGTCTATATTTGTCTCTGTACATGGCACAAATGGCGAGGAACGACACACATTCAGGAGCAATAACAACCCATTTAATTAACTATAAATCAGTTTATATAACTTGGGTTGCCAGCATGCCATAAGGTCATTGGTCACCGACTATCCGCCTCCCATACCGCTTGGCTAAAACCTTTCAGAATATTTTTCCCAGACAATATCGTAACAATACTACACAACAACTGCAGGTGCAAGATAGAGGAAGTTTGCTTACAAAACTGTAGCACTGTTTTTCATAGTTTCTGTGAGAAACAGAGCTCTGACAGAGTGCTGCAGAAAGCTGGGAAATTTCTCTGCTAACACTTTTCAGTGTTCACATATATTGGCAAGAAGTGTCCATCTGTAAAGCAAAACAGGTAATGGCTGGTGCTGAGGGCTTAACATCCAAGTGATTCAGGAAGGTCTTTGTGTTGCATTCACTCTGTGGACTGCTCTTGTACCATGGACTGAGTGGATATTTGCAGCTATTTGTGCCACTGGAATAAATCTGCCAGGTTAGCTTCATCTGAAACTATTTTTAGCTCAGGATTCTGCTACATTCTCCATGCACATCACAAATCAAACTGGATTTGATTCGATCCACTGCTTCATACATGTTGTGAATGAATGTTTAGGTCACTTCAAGAATCATCATCAAAGGCATTGGCAAAAAGCAAGTTTTAATATGCATTGTGAAAGTGTGAATTTAACAGAGTTTAATGGCAAGGTTCATTCTATTACTTATTACATAGATCAAGCATACATAACAAAATTGGATTAGAATCAATTTAGAATGATTTACAAGAAGACAAGGAATGCAAAAGGGTAAAGGTGCAAAGGATATGATTACAAAAGATAAGGGCACAGAAGGGTTTACCAGCACTTAATCATTGACTAATTTAATATTTATAAAGTGATTCAATAGTGTTTACTAGGTTTACAAAAATGACTTAATTATAGATTCACAATAACAGCATTCATACCTTAATCAATGCACAGATGCAGACAAAGAGACATATATATCTGCATTTATGTGTGTAAAGGTTCCTATTAAAATTCCACTCAGGTTCAGTGAAATACATCAAATCCCTTAACATTTCTCAACAGGTGCCTTGAGGAGTGGTGAGGCGGGGAATATCAACCTAGGCCTGATCATCAGTGACGGTCTTTTGAATATCACAAACTTTAGAGTTCGTGAGCTCCAAGAGGTGTCCTGCTTAGGGGGAGATGCTGGTGTAGCCTGCTTCATTCCAGGAGAACTCAAAGGGCTTCCCTTAAAATTGCTGTTGATAGGGTAACAAGATAATTGTCTCTAGCCATCAGTCAGTTTCCATCCTGGCCATAACACAAGTTGGTAACTACTAGATGTTTTTTACCAATGATAGTGTTCCACTCAGGCTAAAATTAATTTTTTCAAAATGTCTTGTAGCAACAGCACCACTTCACTTGGGCTATACAATTCAGGTGATTGATTTAACAGGGCTAAGAAGGATAACTGCTCATTCTTTATTCCCCACCTTGGTCAGGCAGTTGATGTTCCCGTTATGGTCAGAATCATTCCCACCTTTATCATGCAAGACCACCTGGCACAGTCAAGGGACACTTCAGCGACGAAGTGGTTCTGCCAAGGAGTGCTTCACTTGGTGGCTCAGCTGATTCAGTCAGGGCTTATCAGGAGCTCCTGAGATAATAGAGCAGGCTTGAAGAGAAATGGGGAGAGCAAGGATGCTCCACCAGAACAAAACAAAAGATGGTGGAATTTTCATCCCAACCCTCATGATCTCTCTGTGTCTCTGTGTGTGTGGTGGTGGGTGTGTAGATGCGGTTCAAAACATGATCACATAATCCAGAGAGATCCTTATCATACATACGCTTGAGCAACTATTGCTTCCAAACACATCAGCAAAAAAACTAGACTTTGTAGCATAAGAGATTAAATTCCTTTGCAGTTTGTATTTTTCCCATTTCTTTTCCATTTTAGCAATGCGTTTTGAATTTTCTTCAAAGTAGCCCAATATGGGTTGTGTGTTGATTAATAAAGAGGTATTTCAAATGTGATACTGAAATTCTGCTTTTTTTCATTTATTAGTGGAAAATTATCCTTGTATCAGAGAGGCTACTCAAGGAGTAATAAGTAATTCTGAGAGCACATAGTGTTCTAATACTTTACATGATTACTTTTCTAATTGTACATTAGCAATTCAAACATAGACATAAACATTCTGTCAAATCTACTCAGGTAATGAGATTCTATTTTGAAAATTATAATCAGTTTAAATCCTATTAGGCAGTTAATTTCAACAACCTAACCTGAGTTTGATTAATTAGTTGTCCCAAACACAGAGCAATGAAGGCATCATGAATTAGCATTGAATTCTGAATTAAACTAGGTGATTTGCTCCACTGTGCCAGCTAACTCTTGTAAAGGTATTAACGGGCCTGCCTAGGGATGTTAGTTTGAATACTTTCAAGCAAGCTCATAAGGAAATAAAAATATCCAAGGCTTTTCTCCATATGATGACAGGCAAATACCGAAGATTATGTGCATCTTCAGATATATGACAGAAGACATTTCTTAGTTTCTTAAACAGTTTGAAAAATCTCAGAGCAAAAAAAAAAAAAAATTGAATGGATTCTATTGTTTATTAAAACTGCTGAAACTTACGTAGAATTTATCGATTCCAATCATAATTTAAATAAAATCTGACTTTTGTCTGTTTGATTTTTTAAAATATCTCTGTAATGGAAACACTAAGAGAAAAAATGAATGTAAAACCCTATGGAAGTGCACAGATCTATTCTGGTAATTGCAAAGTAATAAGCCTGACATTAAATATCATATCAAAGAACAAAGTAACACGTTTTATTTCTTTTCTTTCACCTTTTTTATTTTGTTTTGTACAAATTATTTCTGTACAAAATTACACTGGTTTGCAGAGCGTTTCTATGAGTTTATGACATTTTTTGTGTGTCAGATCTGTTCAATTAAGAACTTCTGTACTCAGTGCTGGTGAAGTCACACCTAAAATCTTGTGCTCAGTTTTGGCCCCTTCAGCAAAGACATCGAGGTGCTGAAGTGTATTCAGAGAAGGGCAAGGGGGCTGGTGAAGGGCCCAGAGATTAAGTCATATTAGGAGCAGCTGTAGGAGCTGGGGTTATTTAGCCTAGAGAAAAGGAGGCTCATGGGAGGCCTTATGGCTCTCTAAAGTTACCTTGAAGGAGTTTGTAGCCAGGTGAGGGTTTGCCTCTTCTCCCAAACAGCCAGTGGCAGGACAAGAGGACATAGCCTCAAGCTGTGCCAGGGGAGATTCAGGTTGGATATCAGACTAAATTTCTTCATGAAAAGTGTTGTTAAGCATGGGAACAGGCTACCCCCAGGCTGTCACCATCTTTGGAGGTCTTCAAGAAACATCTGGGTGGGGCACTTAGAGCTGTGGTCTAGCTGACAAGGCAGTCACCCATCAACGGTTGCACTCACTAATCTTGGAAATCTTTGCCAACTAAATTATTCTGTGCTTCTCGGCAAGACACTGTACTTAGGTTTAAGAAGGTAAGACAGCCAACTTATGAATGCTGATGTTTCACAGTACTTTATAATGTCAAGAGTATTACATGATTCTTGTGAACTTTACCACTAAGTTATAATTCATATATATTTCTCAATGAGGAGTAAAGGTGCAATCAGACAGGTGCTTCAATCTACGAGGGAAAATCTAAATAAAATGCAGTGTTTGGACAATAAAAAGAGAAGTCCAAATGAGAAATTAGGTTCCATTGTTAGGCATAAGGACTGGAGAAAAAAATTTACTGAAGAAAATGGAGGGGTTTTCCTGATTTCATTGTAGTCAAGAAGGTTGTCTTTTAGAAAGACACAAGATATTCCAGTCTTCTAATTCTAAACTATATGGCTGATGAATATGGAGGCAAGATGTCATACACTGATTTAAGAAGTTGAACATCAAGGTGTTGCTATTATGAACTCCCAAGTCTCATTAAAGATAATTAAGATTAGCAGGGCAGGTGATCGCAGAGTCTGGGTTTGTTCTAAGAAGTGCTCTTGTACTTAAGGAAACTGCAGAACATCTACAAAGTACCTGTATACAGGCTTGTCATTTGCCAATTCACACACTAGCAGAACATCTTAGAACTGCGTTCCCTGATGATTATTAACCTCACACAAATGCCTGGTTGTAGAAGCTGTGATATTAAAAACAAAAGGCAGTGGTTGAAACATGCTATCAAAGTATATGCTCAACAACCTAAGAAACAAACAAACAAAAAAAAAAAAATAGTGACTTTATTTAGTTCAATCTGAAGCTCAGACACTGGGGTTTTTTAGACAAAAGCAAACTGAGGATTTTTAATATGACAGAGTCCCTAGATTGCTAAATTCCTCACATAAAGCTTACTTCTTCAAGTAATCCTGTGGAAGACACTGAGTGAAATGATATGGATTGCCTGATTTGATTCAGAAGGTGCACTGTGCAGAGCTTCCTGGTAACAGCTAGAAAGCAAATATTTGCAAAGGCAATTGAATTAGTGCTTAAATGACAAACACTCAATAAAAAATACTAGAACCATTATTGGTACTGGAAGATACACTGCTGAAACAATTACATTGTAATACAGTGTATATTGTAAACATAAAGTAAACAAATTTTAACATATTCCTGTTATTTTACTCTGGCTGGGAGGATTTCCCACAAATACTCGCAAAGCAACACCATTGATCTGCTTGAAATCCCTCTTGAAATCCATTCTTTCACCAGAAAACAGAATCTTCAGAATAGCTACTGTCCTGAAGGTGAATGCAGTGACCCACAAACAGACCCCTGTTATTGCCTTATGACTTTACGATTCTCTTAACTCATATGTCTTTATCAACTTGTTCAATTTAATGCAGAATTTACTGTATCTTTTGTTAAGGGTAGATTTTTCTTTAGCTTCTCTACGACATCAGCTACAGTGGGTTTAAGTGTTTAGTTTCTGAATTGCAGCATTAATCAGGTAAAACCAAGAGAAATATGAAAGGTGACTGAAAAATGAGCTTATTTTTGACTGACTTAAAATTTGCTGTTAAAAGGTCTGCTTCTCCAGTGGAAATATTATATCTATCTGCAAATTTGAAAAAGAAAGAAAAAAAAGATTGAAAATAATAGGTCTAGCAAAATAGTATTCTATTTGATAACTGATTCATAATCTGCAAAACTGGGAAGAAGCATGTGAGCTGACTTTGTGCAGAGCGTCTTTATCCTGTATGCATCAGACTTCTTGTACACTGGATGCTCAACTACACTGGACCATAGCAGAGAAATATTATGACATTTTCAAACTGGAAGTCCACTTCCTAGGCATCTTAAATCTGTCCCTTAGTACTGTACTGATAGGCACTAAACTAGTAACAGGGATCATTATCAGTGTTATATGTTGAGGTATCAATACTTCTACTATAAATAGAAATTAATAGTCTTTATTCACATGGAGACTGTGGCATAAACAAAACATAAAAGGTCTAAAATATTGCTTATTTTATGTTCTACATAGAAGTCTCATGAAAGCTGGAATATAGAAGCACAAATATCAAGAAAACAGGACCCTTTTTTTTTTTTTAAGGTGCTTCTGCTATCCCTTAAAATCTGAAAACCTTGATTGTATTATAATATTTCTGGAAGACTGGCAAAGAAATGCACTACAAGGATTTTGTTGTTTTATAATGCCCACAAAATATGTAATAATTCTGAATTATTATCTGAATCATTCTGAATTCTGGAGTGGCTATATAAGAACTGACCACTATTTTCCACAGCTTTAAGTGGATAACTGATGAGTGCATCTTAACCCAGTACATTCTGGAAAATAATTCTGAATTAAAGATTCATGTCATGTGATGTTGCTTACTTGCCTTGCACTAACATAATCATCATTTTCAGAAAGTATTTTGTTACCCTGGTTCAGTTTTTCTGAGAAGTTTTCTTCTAAAAATTGCCTCATTTGCTTGGTCAGAAGAGTGTTAGTTCTACCACCAGCAAGAATACAAGACCAGGAGAGTAGAGATTTCTGGTTTGAACTATGACAGAACTAGAATCTTATAAAGCAATTAATAGTATGAGTCAGGATGAATCTTTCTTATATAAATAGTTGTAAGTACTTCAGAGCTGCTTTGTTATGCAAAACCACTGCTGAGTTACAGTTTTTATTTATTTATTCTTATATTAGCATTTTTAAGGTACATTGTAGACTTATAGACCTAGCAGCATTTTTTGTGATTTCATTGCATTTGGTAGTGACCTAGTGACCTCTTCTTTCCTCAGTTGTGTATTCAAGCTTACACTTACACATCTTTTACCTACCTTTCTTCATATCAAAGAAAGCAGAAAGGAAGCTCCAGTCATTCTTTGGCTATGGCCATTGAGGAAAATTATCTCTGATCATTGTAAACCACTTGAACTACTTTCCACCCCTTAGGACCATTAGAAGATTGTGCATGCTGAGAGTATAGCACCAGTTTCACTGAAAGGTTAGATTCTGTTATCTTTAGTAAACAGTTGCCAGATCGGCCTAAAACAATCACAAATTATTGCATCTTTGCTGCACACTAGCTGAATCTGCCATATGGCAGTACTGTGGAAATGATCCAGACATACTAAGGAGATATTTCTTTTTTTAGCTTCCTCCTTACCCTAATAAACATGTTTGTTTGTTATTTTCACTGGTTTTGTTGTTATATAAATATGGTGGAAAAACCTAATGTGCTTGACAAATTATGTCAGCTCTGAAGAGAAGATTCTATTAATAAATGAAGCAGTATGAAATTTTAACTTTACACTCCCTTGGGGACTTCTAACTCTAATCTCTTATGGGTCTGAGATATCTCCAGCACTAGACCATGTCATAGTTGTTATTAAAATTATTTCAGTAGATTTTTCTGTAATTTTTTCTTAAATTCACTGCCATTCCTCTGCCTCAGTATCTTAGAATTGTGCTTGTAATATAAAAACACTCAAAAAGGTAAAAAGTTTCCTGCCTTTACTGCTTAGTTCTCTTGAGCATAACATTATGCCCAGTAAACTCCTATGCATTTATTCTGTTCAGTCAGATAGTCAGATAAGTTTTTCAAACATGCCAGTGGTGCCTCTAGCTGTTTGGCCACACACAAGAATGTTTTTGGAAGTTGTCTTCCAAACACTGTTGTTGCAGTTTGGAATCAATGCAGGGCTCAGTCACAGACACCACACATCTTTCCCTAGTTTTTTTCTGCTGCTTTTATTCAAAGCGATTCAAAGTGATTGCCATCAAATGTTAATTTCCACATTCAGTGACCAATTTTTTTTTATTTTATATGCAAAATAGGTACAGATTTTAAATAACAGTTCTCCCTTATACAACAGAATGCTTTATTCAGATAGTTCAGATATTTTATGCAGTGCCTCACATAGTTTGTTTTACAGATTCTACAACTGTAATTGTTTGTGTCAGTTGCTGATTTCAACCAAAAATTCATAGAAATAATAAAAAATAACTGGATATTTAACTAAAATAAAAGTAGATTAGTATATACCTATTTTGAGGATGGAAAGGGTAAATTCATGACAGCTTCAGTTGATCTACTTTGCTAGAACTCTTGTTGTCCTTGTTAAAGTGAAATGAGAGAAACATCTTCAGTTGATCTCCTTCAGGAAGTAAATATATTTCAGATTACTGCTTTATACCAAGTTTATTCAGTAAATCTGCTTCTAAAAATACAAAAGTTGTTTGTTTACAACATTTCTAAAAATAAAGAATCAAATCCCATTGCTTGTATTATCCATCACAAGGCATTACCCACAAGGTAAATAGAAAAACAGCTGACATTTTTAACATGACAGATCTGTTTTTTGTTAGATTTTGGGATTTTTTTTGGATGATCAGGAGTCTTTGAACTTCCAGTGAACTTACACTATTTAAATGCAGCCCATTTAACTTCTTTTTACTTGTTTCTTTCATAGCCAGCTAGGTCACTTTTTAGAATTTTAATTATACATGCTCTCTGTTTTAAACTCATGATAACTGAAGATGTTCAGTTAAAGGATAAAATAGCACAGGTGTCACCTTTTTTGGATTTGTGGTTTTGGTTTGTTGTTTTTGGTTTGGTTTTTTGGTTTGGTTTTTTGGGGTTTTTTTGGGTTGTTTTTTTTTTTTTTTTTTAGCAGTGAAGCTGCAGGGGCAAGAAGCTGCCAGAAGCTTCCCCCTTATCTGATAGTGCTAATGCCAGCTGGATCCAATATGGATCCATCACTGGATAAGGCTGAGCCCATCACTGTCAGTGGCAGCCCCTCTGGGAGAACCTATTTAAGAAGAGTGGGGAAATCTGAGCAACTAGAGCTGAAGAGAGGCATGAGAACATGTGAGAGAATATTATAATCCTGACAAGTCTGTTGGGGCAATTCTGATCTCAGTGATACAAGAAAACCAGGAAAGTAACACAATCTAGCAGAGAATTCTTCAGTTGAAATAAATCTGTCCTGCACTTTAGAAAGCTAACTTGTCAATGTGTTCCAAAACAAAATACCATTCCATTTTTTCCTTTTGTAATTTATTTTGCTTCAGTAAAAAAAACCAAATTTTAGTGGGTTTTTTAGATTACGTGTTAGTGACAATACCAACTTGGTCAATTTAAATTTAGTTGATATTTCAAATAACCTTTTAGGACATATTAACTTTCCTTTTTTCCTCTACTGGGGCCAGTTACATATGGCATTCAATTCAGAATCTAAAACTTGAAATGTTATCACTTGAAGGGAGTAATAAAACAGTATTATGAATTAAATTTCAAGGAAAAATTTGGTGGCATTTCCCAAAATAAAAAGTTGGTTGCTCAGTATCATTCATTTTTACTTAGGTATTTTGTCCCAAAACTCATTGAAGTCAGTAAAAAGCTTCTTATTGAACTCACTAGACTTTAGGTCAAGCCATAAGCTGTTTCACCTGCAGAGCATTATTCAAAAGAAAGGCAGTATTCAAAGGAAGCCATTATTCATAATCATTTTCTCTCTTAAAAGAAATAAAGACAGGCACCTTATCCAGACTCAAAAAGCAATTCAAGATGAGAACTAAAAATAGAATCCAATCTTGACTTTTATAGTGATAATAGAAATAGTAGAAGCATTATGGACAATATTGAATAATGGTAGAGAACTGCTTAATGAAGAAGCACTGGATAATAGTGTGTGTTGATCCCAAAGATGTATTCAGATGAAGGAGTAATTTATACTGTATTTTTATATGCAAGTCTCTTGGATTTGCCATGTTTCTTATTGGAATTCTGCTTCACGTTGTAAAATAAGTGCATGAAGTTAAATCTCGCTTCACAACAACAATTTTATTTTCTACATTTTAATCAAGGAAAGGCAATGCAAAATAACCTTTGTATGCAGTTTAGTCCTGTATTCATTAATACTGTGTAAATAACATTTTTCTTATCATGTCGTTCTTTAAAACAACTTACAGAAATCTGCACTGCAAATTTATTAGTTCTTCTTCTTCTACAAAAAAAGTCTTGTAGGTGTGCATGAATATGCATCATCTATACTGATTCTTCACAGGTTTAATTCTCAGACCTTTTATTTCCATTCAGCTGAATTCTCCTTTCTGTAGATATAGAATTGTGAAATCTTATAAGCCCAAGATTTTGAGAAAATAAAAGTCTCAAAATTCAGTACTTCTGAAAAAACTAGTCAGATTTTTCATAGACTTGGACTTTTTTTCAGTGGTAGATTTGCTTGTTTATATCAAAACTTTCTGTCTGGTGGGAGTTTTGTGGATGTATAACAACTGACCACAATCTGCCACAGCTTTAAGTGGATAACAGATGAGTGCATCTTAACCCAGTATAGTCTGGAAAATAATTATACAAAGATTTGCAGATAGTTTCTCAGGGTTTAGCTTTCTCCAGCACATGGTCCTCAGCACACTGAATAAGGATCACTGTTAGCTCAATTGGCCAGCAAACTTAAAAACTTTTTTGGTCTATTTACCCATTGATTCATAAAGGAAGTAGGCAAGAATCCCTATACTGAAGATAAATTGGTATTATGGCCCACACCACACCTTCAAAGCCAAAACAAGTTGAAGATACTATATCACTGAAGGTCTGGTTTTACTACCAGCAACTGCATGATACATGAAATTAATTCTGTTCTGAAACAAATAAGCAAGTTTATGAATAACTGAGATTTTATCAGATTTTCTATATTTCTGTAGGTAATTCTGGGATTCTGGTGGTGTTCCTTGGGGCCTGTTGTTATTTCTTGATTAAATTAGTTCAAGTTTTTGTTTTCCTAAATGATATTCAAAACTAATCTTTTTATTAATTTAAGGGGTTCATTACTTTCATTTTGCACTGTCAGCCCTCATTTCAAATCCTTTTTACTTCTGAGGAATTTTCCAAAATTTCCTAATGAAGTTTATATGCTCTTTTATATAGGATGCAGGTAATTAACATTCTTTGTTACAGGGTCAGCTATTCACCATTACAACACCTATAATCTTTACACAGTTTTTGAGGCACTCTGTGTTTGTGAGCATGTGTGCACAGAAGACTTGGACTTATAATATTTGAGAGAGGCATATGCATAACAAGAAAGTATTTCTTGTATTTTGTACAAAATGTATTTTTTTTTCATAGTCTCATAAATTTCAATACAGATCAGTGCACTCTAATGAAATTCCTTTTCCATGTGACCTTCTGTTCTATTAGAAGAGATAGACATTTTGAGTTTTCACTTTTACCGCTCCATTGTAGCAAAGCAGAAGAAAATTTAGCAGTATTTCAAGGTAGAATGTGAAGATCTTTTTAACTGAATGAAAGTAGAAACAATATTTTTGCAGAATATAATTTGCAAGTTGACCAAATGATCTCTTTGTCCTTGTAGGCAGTCTCAGGAAACTTCCATGATTTCCCACCAGAAGAGCTCTACTTTTTGGGAGGTGAAAAGACAAACAGGTCAGTATATAAGAATGAACCTTACATTGGACAGCATACTAAAGGCTGCGTTACTCTTCCTTTCCAGCTAACCTTTATCTATTTCCATATTTAAACTGCACGCGAGAATGTCCCCAGTACAATGGTTTCAAACACTGCTTTAGAGAGCTGTTGAGTGAGAGACTTCAAAAGGAAAGAATGCAATTTATTGTGAACACTTCTTTTACTGAGTAGAGGTTTTTTACAGCCTTAATTTTTTAATTATGGAGTAGGACCACATGCTTAATTTATAAAATCTGTAATTACTATGTACTATGGTTTGTGAAAAACTCAGTAATTAATAATCGCGCTATTCATCTTCTACTGAAGAAAAAAGAAATTGGTAGCATGGATGAGGAGCAGTGTGGAAGATACAGTATTCAAGGAGCCAGTGGACATGTCTACTCTACTTGGACTCACATTTAGGGCTGGAGAAGCTAGTATGCAAATAAGGTAATCCGTAACTTAGATTTGGGAAAGGTAGGCATTATGTGGCAATCAACCTGAGAGGGCACATGCCCATGCTGTGCTGCTCACGTTGCTGGGTAACATGAAAGTATGTCACCTGTGTGGCCTTGCCTCGGTCTAACAGTGCAAGTTCTTGTGAGGACATTCTTTAGAATAGTTTCCTTATGAGGGAATTGGATAGTAGCTTAAAGGACCAAAATGGAGAGCTTCTCCCCATGGTTAGGATCTGCTTTTGTCTTCACTGAGCACCAGAAGAAAATCCAAATGGGCCCTGTCCAATGCTACACAAAAGGTGCCCACAGGGAAAGAAGGTTTATTCACTAACTGTATTCCTTCTCTTATTCTGTCTTATTAAAGCACTTATCCTATTAAGCCATTTTTGCCAGGTCTTTCTTACTGAGATCCATAAAAGAGCCCTGCACCAGCTCAGTCTCACCTCACCCCCATTCCCAGTACAGAACAATGTGTCTTTGCAAACCATGGGAAGAAAACAGATGACATAGTGGTGCACTTTATGCTTTTGAATACTGGGAACATAGAAAAATGTACCTGTAATGGCTAAAAAGAGAGAAACTAAGTTGGATACCATGAATTTCTGCCTCTCAGAGTACAGCTCTCTACAATGTTAGATGTAGCTCCATAACAAAGTCTAGGGAAAATTTTGGGTCTTGCTACTCTTCCAGTTCAGATGAAAATGGCCACATTTGCAGTTTACATTTAAGGAAAATCAATCTTAATGATGATAAGTATTTTAGAGAATTAAATTTAAATACATCAGAAAGATTAAACCACCAAATATACTTGACCATTTCTGGCCAGGAAATTTCTGTAGTTAGAAGGAACAAGTTTCATAATCTCTAAAACAGAATTTTGTTTTTCAGGAAAGTGTGGTTTTGGCTCTCACTAGACGAATAATGGTAAATAAAATGAATTAAGTAGTGATGAGACTATTTTTGTGCTTCTGTTTGTAAGCTAAAAGATAAGTCAGGTAAATTTTAAAAGACAATCTATACTGGAGACAGAAGCAGGATTCAAAGAAGTACTGATAATACCCCAAAAGACCAATGATATCTGAAAAATCACAGAATCTCTTTTACACTATATAATTCTATATCTCCAATAAATCTGAGGACATTGATCAGCTTATCCATGAGTTATTTCAAGGAAACAAGTAGTGCTGACCATTTCATTATTATGTTCTAGTGATGCAGAAAGCTATGTAAGTTATTTTTTGCATGTTTGAATAGGTGCTGAGTTTATGGAAAAACATTAAATGTAAAGGTTATAAGATTAAACAACATATAGGCAATGTAACTGTAAAAGTAAACATTGAGAAAGGAATAAAATGTAGATTTTTTAATATGCTTTTTAAAAATCTAAATGTAGAACACTTTCTGCTGTAAAGAGTTTTGGTTCGAGATGTGGATTTTTCACTCTGTTATTAATTATTTTATTTTCTTATTATTTGCTTTATGGCATTTCAGTAGAAAAGTGTAACAGTTCTCTAAACATAAACAAGGCTGACTGTTCTCTTTTGAAATGGATTCTGTTACTCTGTAATCATTCATGAAAGGAAAATCAGAAATTGTAGATCTGTGAAGCTAGGTATCTTTCTTCCTCATTTCCAGGCACACTCCTCAGGCTGCTCACCTCTTCCTAAAACAAAAATAATTCATTTTCTACACACATCTACACACACATCGAGATCTGTATGTTGATACAGAGGAAGGAAGAGGGACATGGTCAAGAGAAAATTCTAAACTTGCTCTCCTCTGATATCAAAGTTCCTTTTCTGCACTTCAATGGAAAAATCTGCTCAGATTTTCAATTTTGGAAATATTTTTTAGCTTTTCTTCTGAATATATGTGTGTTTGAACATGTGTAAAAAAAAGAAATTTGTGTAGCAAAATATAGTGCAGTTACAGAAAATTCTTTACTGTAATTTGCAAATAAAAGAGGAAAAGGGAGAGTGGCTCTGTATTGTTACAACAGCACACACATCACTGTCCTGTAGCAGTCAGGGCAGGAGGTATTTGAAGCCTCTCTGGTGTTCAATAGTGTATCTACTCTACCTATCAATACATAGTTTAGCTTAATAACACATCATGTGAAAAGGAAGAAAAAACAATACAGACCAATACTTTATATTCATCAACTACATGTTGGTGTGCCTGTTAATAAGACTGTTTATTGACCTCATTGACAGTGCTGATAAATGTAAAAACTTTAGCTGACCAGTGCAAGTTTGAACTCAGATTTCTGTATCGAATTACTAGTGTCCATGGCACAAGATTTTTTTTCCCAAGGTATGTAAAAAACAAACAAACAAACAAACAAACAAAAAAAACCCAAAAACAAACAAACAAAAAAAGTGTGAAACTGGTACATACAATAGTTACACACCAGTTATACCCCTGCCTGTTATATATCAGTCAAAACTGGTGTATAAACCTTAGGTATGCCCCACTGACACAGCAGATTTTAATTAGTGATTAAGGAAATTGTGACTCCACTAATATGCATTTCCTTTGTGAATATTTTCCATTCTTCACAATGGTGCCAAGCTATAATTACAAGAAATATTTATTTTTAAACTTTTACCTCAGAATCTTGGAAAGAATCTCTTAGAAGATAAGCAAAACAATAGAATATATACTTTAGTTTGTTTGTCTGGGGGGGTAGTTTACCCATAAAAGTGGAATGAGTTTATAGGATGGGAAAGTATTATATGCAAAAATGCAATTATTTGTAATCAGATTATTTTTTTTAATTTGATACAATGAGTGAATATCTTTAAAATCAGGTGCAGGCCAGATTTTGCAGGTTGTTTTTGAGAAAACAACTGCAGGATCTACGACTCCTCTTTGCTCAATGTCAGGTAAAGTACATTTAGATTCAGACATTATTTCATCTTCCCCAACACTGGACACTTCCCCAGCATTGAACAGATAATATTTAGCTGGGGTGCTGGGCCATCTTGTCCAGACTACTTTTCACAACAAAGGTTGAAGCAGGTGATCCCTGATGTCCCTTCCAATTTGATATTCCATGAATCATATTCATTAGTGTCTTTCTTATTTGACATAAACAAGATCTTTATGACTGAAAGGAAAACCACAACAGTCTATATATTAATTTTGATTTAAGATTGTTGCTTAATGTTTGGTATTGCAAATCTGCATATCCTTGGATATGGTACAATTACTATTCAATCCATCTCTGTTTTAAAGTAGAATTTAATTGGTTTTTGTTCCCTCTGCAAGGTGTCTGATAACATGTTATGACCTTTTCATTATAAAATTTTCAACGTTTTCACAAGACTGCAAGTGACATTTCTGGCAACTACTTCAGATAAAGTGATATTTGACCTTCTGTTCAGTGTTCAGAATATGTTTAGAAGTAACAATGGAGCCATCTTTGAACATATTGATAATAAGTGTGATCAACAATAAGGCCAATTTCATCAAAATTCAAGAAAAAGCCCCAAAAAATGTAATGATACATGGCAGCCATGCAATGTATTCCATAAAAACACTTTTCATTAAATCAAGTGGTTCCAGAGAAATTCCCTGCTAGCCCTAAAGTCTTCTTGGCATACAGCCCTGTGTTATTTTAATAGATATCTTGAAAACTAGAAGTTATGTATTTCAGAGGACAATCCTCTCCACTGGCAATGGATTTTAGATTTCTTAATTTTAAGAGTTCCTGAAGGTTCCATGATGGGAACTCATGACCTACTCTAATGATATGTTGTCCTTGTATCTAGAGGGTTTCCTCTAAGTGATATAATTTACCCAAAGTGAAGATCATTCAGGACTTAAAACAGCTACAATTAATCCTGTTGAGTTCCAGAGTTCTCAGAGAGTAGGGAGGGTTCTGTTCTTTTTCAAATAAAAAAGGGTAATAATACTTACATGAAGACAGTGCTTTAAGTACCAGAATCTCCTGCCAGCTGTTAGGTTTAAAAAGAGACAGTCTCATGTAAAAATGAGGTAAAGATTTAAATTTTATCTGAAACCTGAGATTTATACAATAAGGAATTAATATGATAATTATGTTAAGTTTACAGAAATAAAAGAAGAACTGTATTTATCAGTCCAGTCAGGATAAGTGGATTTGTAACTAAAAATGAATGTCACATGCATTTTATTACTAATATTTTTAAGGTATTGATTGCATTTTAATTCTGATACTTAATTTAAATCTATTTGAAAATACTGGGAAAAAAACTTATTTGAAATAAGGATGCACTTTCATAAATATTTAGGAAAATAAGTAAAAAGTTTTGTAAGTTTAAGATAGTTGTTTTGGGTAATCATTAGATGATTTATAATGAAGCATATTCTGAGAAAATAATTTCATAATAGACCTTTCCACATAATACATAAATATCTTTAACTGAAATAAAAAAATCACTTGCAACTACAGATAGGAAAATAAATGGAGAATATCTGATTTCATCTAAGCAAAAGGACATGACTGTCAAATACATGGTCAGCAAAGAAAGCTTACATTTTAGTGGAAAGGGAGCCTTGCAGTGTCTTTTCAGCACTTTTGCATATCAAAAGAGAATAATTAACTCCAAAGGGCCAGACTTACTCCAAGGGTGCAAAAAAGGTCTACGTTACACAACTGTGCACCACGCTCTTCCAAGAGTCATGAGGCTGATTGCCTATTCATAGAGATAGCTTGAGCTATGTAACACAGTTTCTCGGTAAAATTCCTCTCTTCCATATCAAAATGACATTTTAACTTTTGAGGGTTTTAATACCCTTTTTACTACTTTATTTTCTGCTCTGCCTATTGATTTTTCTAACCTTTTGACAGGAGCTTTACTTGGCTTGTCTTTCTGCATAATTCTTTTAAATTACATTCAGACCACAAGACAAATTCTAATCTCCATTATACAAAAATACAGTAAATCCATTGAAGTCAACAGAAATGTATGAGATTCAAAGTCTGATTCTGATCAAAAATAGACCTGTTGGCTTTTAGTAGTCTAGCTTTTAAGCCAGGGAAAAGCACAATGGGCCAAGTTCATTTCCAGTGGAACTACACTAATGTCTGCTGACTTCTAATAGAAGAAATCCTACATTATCTTCAAAACTTTTACTTAAACCCATTTTTTTTCCTCTGAAAAATGGATCTTAAAAGCCTAATATTTTGAAGGTATGATGGTAATTACTGACATGAGTTTGCCAGTAACTTTTAAGGACGTTCCCTAACTGTGGGTCATATGCACATAATTTTGGATCCCAAGATTTGGTTCCCTGTTGATGTAGTTCAAGTGAACTACTGAATGTATCATTTTGCCCTTTTCCTTACCATATCATCTTCCTATTGGAAAAAAGGTCATCCAAGTCAATGGGGTGAAGATCCATCCTGAAACACAGGTAGGAGCCACCTAGGACAAGCACTTGCAGCCAAAACCTGGAAAATACTCCAAATATTTAAGTCTCAGAGAGGGCCACTGAATTAGTCTGGTATGATTTGCCCTTGGTGAAGCCATTGACCGTCTCTGATCACTTCCCTGTCTTCCATATGTTTTGGTGTATCTTCCAGAAGGATCTGTTCCTCAGAGGACACATGTGTTCTCAGAGGACACAGAGGTGAAGCTGACTGGCCAGTAGTACCCAGGGTCCTCCATATTATCCTTTACAAAAATGAGTGTGACACTCCCTTTCTCCCGTCACTGGGGACTTTGTCTATTTGCCATGATTTGTCAAACACTATAGATGAATGCAATTAGGCCACACTTACAGTATCCTGCTTCTTTCTAAAAATAGGAAAGATGCTGAAGTTTTTGGAGTCAAGAAGCAGAAGTTTTAGCTAGACTGTCAATGCTTAGGCTGTATTTCATAACTAATGTGCACACTTGACAATTCCACAGCAAAGAAAGAGTAATCCCTTTAAATTTTATATAACATTTAACTATCTCATATAATTACTGATTTATGCAAATATAATTCTTAATCTTAAAACCACTTATAACTTATTAACTTCTAGAATTCCACTTTCAGCATGACTACACTTCTCTGGGCTTAATAATGCTGAAATGACTGAAATCATACGATTAATTTTCAGGGATCTTCGGTACAAAGAACAAATGAACAAATTGTTTCATTCATCATCAATGGAACATTTTAGTCAACCCTAAACCCCCCACTATTTCAAGTCAAGGCTTGTTTGGAATTATAGTCATTACTATTTATCTTTTTATTACATTTTAGTCTGGAGGTATGCATGCCAAGGAATTTTCCTGTGGAAAAGATTTCTTCCTCATCTTATAACTGGTATTCATCATAAGCTTTTTCAGCAGATATATTCTTCTGCACATGAACATAAATGTCCTTTTCTTTAGGTCTTGCAAGAACCGTGTATTTAATTTAGGAGAATACTCTCTGGGGAAACAAATAAATAAACAAACCCTTACCAAACAAATGATATCTATGAATCCTTGTATTATTTTAAAATTACATTCTCTGTGATGGTTTGAGCCTCTCTGCTGAAACAAATGCACTTTAGTATTTGACGATTTTTAGTATTTTATAAAAGATTTTGTTTCCCCTTCAGATACACAGTTGCATTGCAGAGGATGTTTTTGCTCAGGCCTATAGTGGGTGGGTGAGGAAATCAAAGAGGGAACTGACCGAATTCTTGACTGATAATTTAACTAGACATTTGGGGCTTATGAGACACAGCATTCCATTGTTCCATCAGACTGAGTATAAGATTGAAAATCTTCACCATATCAAGCCTTTAATGTTCCCTCAATTATGCCCTTAAATATTTTTATTTAGATTGCAGAATATAAATTTCACCACAATTTCCAGTGAGTCATTAGTAAGTCAATATTAAACTTTGGGTACCAAACAATCTGATGTTTTCTCGCATACGTATCTCACCTGAGGCCATACAACACCCTCTAGGAAGTGTAGTAGGAAGCAGACAAATTTCATTCTTCACTTGTTGCTTTTTATTTTCAAAGTTTTTTCAGAAATTACCTGAAAGCTTCTGGTCCAATGTCTTAGGAAGTTGTATGAGCCAGTGATAAAAAACCCTCTATCTCTCTGCAGAACTTCACCAGGATATTTCATATGTGAACAGACAGGTGAAAGAAGTTGGTTTAATTTCTGATGAAGAGAGGTTGGTATTTGGTAATGCATTTTAGATCAACTGTGCAATTTCCATAGAGATGTTTCCTAATAAACCCCTCTAGAATGTACTATTCTACCAAATGATTTTGAGATGTCTGACAAAATTCAACCAATGAATAAAACAACCAACCTATGCAAACAGTATAAATACAGTTTCAATACATTATGTTTCCATGATTAACCAATAGCTCCAGTAAATTATCCAAGAGTTATTTTGGTTGTGGTTTGGTATAGACAGAGTTTGTGATACTAATCATACTCAGGCTTTTTTGGTTTGAAAGTATAGAGAAACTTTTAGAATATTCTTTTCAGTGCTTTTCTTACCAGATAGCTGTGTACCACAGGAAGATGATAATCTGTTATGTTCAGTATTTGGACTTTATGTTTCCCAAAATCTAATTTAGTTTCCAAACCTAAAACTTCCCTGGAACAGTTAAGCAATTGCTCCAGGCTAAATGAGATTTTTTAACGCTTCTCAATAGAACAAGAATACAAATGATGTCTTAGAAATGTGTGCAGAGTCCAGCAGATATCGTAACATAATTTAAAAATAAAATGTTGCCAAATTAATTAACATTTGTTTACATATAAAATGGTAAAATAATTTGAATGCTTAAATTACCCCATTGCTTTTTTTTTTTTTTTTTTTAATATATTGAGACATTCAGATTTGGAAAAAAAACCCCCACAACAAACATTGCATTTTGTAACCTTTCTGTTGATTTTTCAAGCTTCTAGCAGTATTGTTTCTTTTCAAATGTTCACCCTATTATTTCAACATCTGTGTGATAACTCATTTAACAGCCAGAGCGCCAGCTTCCAAAGTGCCCTGAATGCATGGATTATACAATTTAGGATTGTGCTTTTGGGGGAAAACTCACTTAAGCAGTCATTTTAAACAGTGGACTCAGCCACCAGAGTATGAGAAGCCAATAGGACTGATATAAGCTGTTGTTGGTTAACTTGGCTTATTTTGTGCTAAAGAGCCTTGTCTACATAGTGTTGTGTTTCATACTGTCTGACATTTTGACCTGTGTTGATAAAACCAATTTGGAAGCAGATTTTCTGGAGTGGAGAAATGAGATACATTAAAGCAAAATTATGTGGGTTGAATTTCCAGGCTGAATTTTTTCTCTGCATTTTCCAGCATTCTTTTCTCTGTTGACCTATTGACTGACTACACTAATAAGTCCACGAGTGTACTTGTGTATCTCAACTACACTAGTATCATCTAGACAACTCTTTCTATTCCCATTAATCATAATCAAGTGTCATGCTTTGCAATAGCCCAAGGCAAGTTCACATAGTTGAGCTCAAAACGTGATTATTCAGCAGATGTGCCTCATGTTCTGTGTGGCTCATGCTGACATCTTAGATTTTAATGAATCACAGAGCTTGAAAAGAGTCCAGGCTCATCTGGAAAGCACTCTGATGCACTAGCATCAGTAAGGACAAATGAAGGGAAAGGGGACACAGAGCACTGATTTGGCACCACAGCATGGAAGAGAGGTTGAGCTGAGTTATGCCAATGCTAGGAAAGATAAAGTTAACAGCAGATACAACCATGCCTGAGGCTTGAATGGCATTTTTGGCAGAGATATGACCACTGAACTATATCCGGTAAAAGTCATACAGCAGTTCCTGCAAATCATTATATACAGGGGTAGAAAACCCACAGCACCTTTAAAGAACAGACATGCTTTAAGAGTTAATCTAAGTTATTCTCATCAGTGTGGGGTCTCTCAGATATAAACATGTGTGTAAATTTAAAAATCTGCTTTTCTACTGTGTTTGATTTGTCTATATGCAAGAGATGTCATTTGACAGAAACAAACTGCCATAGATGGACATGAAATAATTATCCTTATCACATACAAGTTAATATGCTGTGTATATATATATATATATATATATATATATATGTATATGTATAGGATGAGCAACATATGTGTATGTTTTTGAAATAAGATCATGGTAAAGAACAGTTCTGTGGAAATCATGCAGCTTTTTCTCTCAATTATCAGTCCAGCTCCCAGGAGCCGTGATGTTTTCAGACTGGTGCAGGATTCCTGAGTTTTCTTAAAGCTCTTGCAGGTAAGTAGAATGCCTGAAGGTCTTGGGCACCACAATTTCTCTAAGTTACCAAGCTATGTAATAAACTGTGTAATAGGAAGGGCCTGCAAGGGCCCCAGAAATTCTGTTTTTAAGAGTTCAGGGGAATTTTTTTTCTCCATCAAAATCTGTA
Source organism: Struthidea cinerea (assembly GCA_013397865.1). NCBI lineage: Eukaryota > Metazoa > Chordata > Aves > Passeriformes > Corcoracidae > Struthidea > Struthidea cinerea. The sequence goes on along the minus strand of VZTI01005029.1, from coordinate 133,428 downwards.
AAATCTTTCTGATGGAAATATGTTTACTTCAGGAGAGTGAAAACAGTCCATGGCTAAGCAGTCCATCCCAGTAACAGGTGTTCCAAGTATCCTTTTCTCTACAAAGAGAATCAGAAATGCTTCAGTTATGATATACTCCTAATGTACCTTAGAGTCTAAAAAAAACCCCAAGCAGACAAAAACTCTCTCGGTTATTAACATAAGGATTCAATAGCAATAAACTTTGAGGACGTCAAAAGAGAATAGTCCAACTTACTGAAAGCAAAGTGGAAAGTAATACCTCTTATAAAAAACACAAGGCAAATATTCAATCTATAAAACATTATGGAAGATGAGACATAAATGGATGGCTGGTAAATAAGAATAATAAGTCTCTACACTACATTTCCTGAAACGGTGGCGTTATTTTCCATTGCAGCTTTATAGGCCATCTATAAAAATAAGCCCCTTTGATCATTAATTTAAAAAAAACCCAAACATATCCTTTCAGTTTTAATTGTTATTGATTTCCATACAAGGAGAGAATAATATTTTAGCACATATTTGTAATGTAAAATTCATATGGGGTGTCTTATGCTCTCAATACTCAGTCTGGTATTTTTTATTATCCCCATGCTGACTGTGTGAATCTCTTTTTTAGCTGTAAAGGTGGCAATGAAGATTTTCACTCTTAAACTTTGAAGAACTCATTAAAAGCATAAAATTTTTGAATTAAAAATTTTGCCATTTGTTATTGAAATTTATTTCAGAAAGAGGTCAGATTAAAGACTACAAAAAAAGAAAGAGGAATTTTTTTTATTTCATGTTAAATAATAAATGCACAGCTCTAAGGAAAATCAGGGTATGGAACAAGCTTCTAGAAAGTTTATAGTTACTAAAGATAGACTAACATCTGTGCAAAGGTCATTAAACTCATCTGTTTGATCTAATCTTAATAGTCTCTTTCTCATACAACAATTATAAAATGTTAAAGACAGTTGACAAGTTCCTCCAGTATTTGCTATTGCAACACAGATTTATTTCTTACTGTTACAGAAAAGAAGGAGATATGGAGAGGACCAAAAATATCTATAGCTGATGTCAGGCATTGAACCTAACAGCCTAGGTTAGTTTTGGGGACTGCCTCCCTGGCCAGTCCCCTTCTCCTCCGGAATACCAAACAAAACCAAAACACAAAGCCAAACAAACAAATAAAAAACCAACCAAGCAAAAAAAAAAAACACCAAAAAACTTGCAAAACAAAACAAAAAAACCCCAAACTAACCAACCCAAAATACCCCCAAAATCCAAAACAAAACCAAGCCAACAGCAAAACCTCCAACAACTCAAACAAAAGAGACAGAAAGGAAAATGTTCTGCAATGTCCCACTGGAAACACATGTACTATGATCCCCACAGACGTGTGGATTTTTTCTGGGGATACTCTTAATATTTTGTGAATTTTATCAGTCTCCCTACTGGCTGCTCTTGCTCATTATGCTGATGGCACTGATTGAAAAATGCTTTGAGAGGGTGCAGAGATTGCATATTCTAATCTTTGTGTGTAAGTTTTATGCAAACAGTTCTTATTGGCTATTTAATCTTATTGGCTGTTTAAATTATTAGCAATTGCTACTGTTATCTACTAAGCTTTATGCGAGTCCAGGGATATGAAGGCATGAGGACTTTTGATAGAGGCATGCAGCACTGCAACAGGGGACAAAGAGAGGGAAGGTGTGGTTTTACAAAATAGAAGTGAAAGGCATGCTGCAGTATTACAAGTGGTGGGCTACGGAGATGCACATGGAAGGAGGGGAGCCTTTGCCTTGCAAAGGTTAACACCACCTTCTTTACAGAGATGTCTTACAGATGTAGTCATTAATATTTCCAAAGTGCTCTTTAGTCCTCAGCAATCTTGCCTTAAAGATTAGGAATTGTAGATAAAGAACACTGATGCTACTTGAGCTCCACTAAAATAAAATTTGAAGGACTATCTTGACATAAAAATCTATCCTGTAAGTGGGTTAAACAACTCCTTTAAAAGGTACTCTGAAATGTGCAGACATGGAATGACAGAATATTCCCAGCTGGAAGAGACCCATAAGGATCATCAAGTCCAGCTCTTAAATGAATGGCCCAAATGGGGATTGAACCCTGACCTTGGTGTTACTAGCACCATGCTCTAACCAACTGAGCTAATCTCAGGGTTAAGAATTAGTGGGTTTTTTTTACAGCTAGGAATTTCTCCATTGAATTTGTTTATTTCTTACTTATTTCAATATATATAATTCCTGACTCTTCATACTTTCTTTGCATCTTCACCTTTTTACCCTTGTGTTTCTGAGAAACACAGACAGATTAAATTTCGGAGGGACCTTGGAAGGCAAGGCCGTGACAGCTTCAAATTTGGTTCCAGCTACAGAGACAGATGAGGTTGTTCAGTGAGTACTGCTGAGTTTTCAGTACCTCCAAGGGTGAAGATTCCATATCCCATCTGGACAGCCCATTCCAGTATTTGGCTGGCATCATCATGAAGATTAATTTCTTTATTTTCAAATAGAATTTCCCTTACTGCATCATTTCTTTGCCTCCAAGTCTTTTGCTGTGAACCTCTGAAAAAAATTTTATCTGTGTTTTCTACGAGCATTCATTATGCAGTAAAAGGAAACAAGTAGATGTCCCCTTAGCTCATGCTCCTTTAGGCTGACTAAACCCAGTTCTCTCAGATTTCCTGATATGCCATGTGCTCCAACCCCTCTAGCTGAAGCAGTAAATGCGCTGCTGCTTATACAGGTTCATTGTGAGACCCTGTAAAGCCCTGTCAAAATCCCTATGCCTTTTCCAGATCTTTATATGAAACAGTGTCTTTCAAGGCTGGCTGGTTCTTGGTTTTTCTAATTCTGTCTGACACACCGTAGAGCTGGCTTTTATCCAGAGATGTAATGGTGCCTTGCCATTTCCTAGGAAGCCCAAGGAAGATTTCACTGTAATGTTTGTATATATCTTGAATTCCTATATGCTATGGTTTACCTATCTTCCAGATCTCCTTTGCGTGTCTTTTTTTTCTTTTTGTTTATTTGTTTGTTTAAATCTAGCTAGGGGTTTAGCTAGATAGACATTTCTATTTATGTCTGTGTCCTAGGTGGCCTAGGTGACCCAAAAATATTAATTCCATATTTTTTCTACATCATCCAGCCTGTTTTACTGTCCCTTAAAGACTCACGGCTGAAAGCAGAACTGGAGTGTTTTACCCTGGTTCACGTGAAGGACGAGGTGTGGCGTCTCTTTGAAAATAGGGAACGCACATGTGGCAAGCTCTTTTGTTCTCTCTGGGCTCCTGAGGGGGTTGCTTTGGGCAGGTCTCCAAGTCACAACTTGAGAAGCTGAGGTGGCACAAGGCAGAAGCTCTTCTGTTCTCCCCAGGCTTCGGAGAATTTTGCAATGCCTTTTCACTGCTGCTGCCACCTGCCATTTGTTGGGGAGGTGAGGAGGAACCCACTTCACCAGTTCCAGCTGCTGCCCACAGCCTCTGCACCATGCTGGGAACTTGGACCCTCTCTCTGCAAGTTCCAGCTACTGAGGGGTGTCGATGCTACAACATCTGGGAAGTTTCTTCCAGAGTCCTGGCAGCATTGGCTCATTTTGGACAAAATATAATGTTTTTGTTTTGTCCCTGTTCCACATTGGTTGTTGTCTGAGGGAGGAAGGAGTTCTGGAACCTCAGAGGCTCAGTTGCTGAGCTGTTTTCCCTTGTTCTCTCTCTCAGCCACATGGTCCAGAGTATGAGGCGTCTCTGCCATCCTGTGTTTGTCCTCTGGACCACATAGGCTGCTATGTTGGCCACGATCGTGGGAGTAGGGAGGGGACTTCCCTGCCATCTTTTGGCATCTTTTTGTTTTCTTTATTCCCAGGGGATCATGTGTCTCAGTACCTTGTATCTAGTGGTTTTTGCTGCTATTTTGGTTGTTGCTGTTTTCTTTTTAGTAAACTGTTATTTTTTTCACTTATATCTTCTCACCTCTGTCTGTCCTTATTGGTGAGAGTGGTTAAAACTAAAAAAGGAGGTAACTCTTTTTAGAGTCTCCACCCTGTATAATTGTTTTAAACTAAGATAGTCTGCTATTCATCTGCTGTTTTTCTACCACTCCCCCTTTGCTGACAGTCTTGTGTATAAGCCAGTTTTTGCCATATAAGAACAAAATGTACATGTTGCAAGAAAAGACATAAAGATACAAGGATGACTAGGAATTCTTTATCTCAGTCTTTTCCTGAGTTGCTGACCATCTTGCTCTAAGCTTAATGTAATATTTTATCAAATCTCCCTACTTAACTGGAGCTATGTGCTTGACCAATGATACAGGACCTATTTTAACACCTAAAATTTCAGACAAATCTTTGATTAATGAAACTGTAAATAGCAATTTGATCTAAACCAATGTCTTGGACTGCCACATCCTTCAGTTGTTCCACTGGTTATACCCAGCTTGCCTGATGATCCATTTCCATTGGTTACCTTAAACTTTGTAGTGAACATATCTGAAATATCTTGCTTACTATAAAAGACAGTCCTGTGTGAACAGTCTGTGCATTAAAACCTTTACTTTTTCTAATGTCATTCCCTGATTCAAGGCCAAAGTCCAGTGACCTTGCAGGCTTGGTATTTGTCTGTTCTGACCTTTTTCATTTGCATTTCTGAGGAATATGGGGCCTGCACAGTTATCTTTTTTCTAGTCACACACTCTCAATGTCCCCTGGCTAACACCAGGGCTAAGCATCTCTTTCAAATGGTGTCTTGGGGTGATTTTATGATAATACTGTATTTCCCTATCATCTGCTTTATGCCCAGAAATGGGTCCTGTAGCTTTAAGCTGGGTCCAGGAGAGGTGGGGAGAAGCCAGGTGAATTCTTCAGTGCAGTTTGTGTTCAAGGGCTCACACACTCTCCCGCGTTCTCACCGCTGCAGAGCCGAGGGAGCACCTTCCTGCTTTTAGCCAGCCTGTAAGCTGAGGCAAGAAATTTTCCTATACTGACATACCGAAATCCTCCGGAACTTCTTCTTCCTCTTCTTCTGGAACTGTTCGGCCTAGCTGTGATGAAAGGACCCCGTGGACCGGCAGGGAGGCTGCAGGGATGCCACATCCCAGCCTCAGACTTTGGGAGGGGCTGAGCCAGCTACAAAAAAGAACTCTGAATCCACCAGCTTTCTACGTATCGAGGAGGTTTATTATCTAACATTACTCATTTGTTTCCTGTGCCTTGCCAGCACTCTGCTTGTTAAAGAAATAGTTTTTTTCACTTTCATCCAAGAAATTAGTTTTGTATTGGTGGGGGAGGGAGTGCTGAAACCTGTCTTCTGGGGAGGAGATGTTCCTTCCAGAGCGTCTCCCCCTAAACTTGTCTCAAACCGAGACAAATGGTGTGAAAGTTTGCTCCAGGCAAACTTTTGATCCACAGGATATGACCTGTAATGCTTCCCTTTCCATTTACATCAGAGCTATACAAATCGTTCTGATCAATCACAGAGCTTTCAGTGAATCCATGAGATGAGTGAAATCAAGTTACTTGTTTTTTCCTTTTTTTATTAACACTATTAACAGACTATAGAACAGCCTTATTTCATGGGGCTCCAATTCTACAGGGTCCTTCCTCTCACTCTCTTTATAATGCAGTAACTTAGCATGCTTGTTAAATTTTGTGAAAGTCAATTTCAAGAGCAGAGGAATTTGGGAGTAAAACAGCAACAGGAGCCATAGTAAGGGCCTCTTATACCCATAATAAATGTAATTTTAAGACAGATGGAGAGACTTGGAAAAGCATGTTGTGCTACAGATTTCTCTATTGATTTTTTCCCAGTTACACGAATATCACAGCTAATTCTGTTCAAAATTCTGTATTTATACCCTGGGTTTGTTGGTTGGTTGGTTGGTTGGTTTCTTGTTTTGTTCTGTTTTGGTTTGGTTTGGTTTTTTTTTTGTAAAATCCAGTGTAAACCTCCTTATTATAAGTGTTAAAAGATTACTTTTAAAATTTTATACAAGTCTCTCTACCAGTATGCTGATTTATATGTTAACACTACATTCTTCAAACCATTATGCTCCTTTGCTTTAAATGCGGTAGTTCTCTGACAGAGAATATATAAAATAATATAAGAAACTATGCCACTTAATCAGCAATGATAAAGCCTGCATAAAGTAATGACATTAAATCCAAAATACTCTCTTTTGGTAAAGCTTAGATGGGTATCTCCCCAAAGCTGTCTCTCTTCTAGACAGGGGAATTGAGTTACTAAGGAAAATATCCTTTGCTTCAGTAGTGTTTCATGCCATGATGGATGAGCTTTGGCTACTAGACAAACTTCTACCCAGAAACTCACTCACTTCCCCTCCTTCATGGGAAGGAAGGACAAAATAGGAAAAAAAAGGAATGAAAATATTTGTGAGTCAAGAGAAATACAAGAAATTGCTTGTCATACCTGTTGTGGACAAAACAGACATGAACTTGGGAAAATTAATTTTTTTTTTTGCATATAGCCACTTAAGTGAGTACAAAGTTGGTAAAAAACCATAAAAAGCTGGGCATGTGTAGTGAGCCAACAAGGTTAAAATTAGGAGTTCTCATCCATCTGTTAGCTGTAGAAGAAACTTATGCACCTCAAGAAAGTAACACAACTCACTAGACTAGATCTAGTCTGTCTATTCCCTGCAAGTACAGAGAATATATAAAAAATGCAAATGTTCTTCATTGACTTTAGCTAACTGTTTATTGAATATCTGGCAGCTAACTTTTTCTTAATAACACACTGGCCAGAACAGAAAGGAAATGAAATATATCAAAGATTTTTAGCCAGTTTCCATTACTCCCTGCCTTGAACCCTTGTTTTTCATAACCTTCTTGTGGACATTAGTCATAAATCCTGTCCTTATGAAAGTGAAGTTCTTGATTAAGCAGAAAAATAAGACAGCTAAGGAGATGATACAATTTTGGCAATTTGGGTGCTTCCTTAGGGAAAAAAAATATATTTTAATAAATTTACATTACTGGATTAAACAGTTCAACAAGGATGAAGGCTGGACTCCATTAAGGAGAGTATCTTTCATATAATGAGAGGCTGAGCAAGCTGGGAGGGTTTTGCTTAGAGAGAGAGTACTAAAGGGAAATCCCATCCATGCATATAAATAAGTAATGGGGTGTAGAAAAGAAATGGCACTGAGGGTCTTTTCAGTGGTGCCCAGTGACAGAACAAGAGGCAATAACCACAAACTGAAATACAGAAGAGCCCCTCTGAACACAGGAGAAAAAAGAAAAAATTACTTACCTCTTGCTATTAACATACTTTAAAAAGTTCTTGTTGTCTGACACAATACTGACCAGTTTCAACTCTAACTGATCTTTGGCCTTTCATGTCTGCTCCCCGTATATATCAACCACAGTTGTATTATCTTCCCATGAAGTTCACTTCCAGAGATCATGCAACTTCATTTTCCTCTTGAGCTCCATGAGGAGATCCCTGTTGAGCCAAGCTGGTCTTCTGCCTCAATTGCTTAAGACACAGTGAAATTGCCTGCTCCCATGGTTCTAAGAAGTATTTCCTAAAGACTGACCAGCACTCATGGACTCCTAAGCCCTCAGAAACAAACTCCCATGGTACTCTAGTGAGTTTGATCATTTCATGATCACCATGGCCAAGACGGCCACCTACCATCACATTCCCCTTGAGTCCTTCTCTATTTACAAATAACATGTCCTAAAAATCTTATTTCCTGGTTGACTCACTGGGTACTTTTGACAAGAAGTCATCTTTTACAAAGTTAAAGAATTTCCAAGACTGGATTTTCAAAGAAGCATGATATTCCTGGTTATGTCTGGAAAGTTGAAATCTTCCTGCAGCACAAGCACCACTGATCCAGAGATTTCTCCTAACTGCATGTAGAAAAATTCATCAGTGCTTACACTTTGGCTGGGCAGTCTGTAGTGGACACCCTCTAAAATTCTCCTTTGCTTCCCATTTCTCTACTGTACACCCAGAGGATCTCGGACACATAATCACTAACTATAATTTCTGTACAATCAAACTTCTCCACTAAGTACAGTGCGAGACCTCCACCTCACCTGTGCTGTCTAGCCTGCCTGAGCAGACAATAGACCCCCCCCATCCCAGCACTCTAGTCATGGGACTCTTTCCACCAAGTCTCCCTAATACCAATGATATTGGCTCTGGAAGCTGGCCAATGCTTCCAGTTCGTTCTGTCCATAGATTTTAGTATAAAGCCCAGATTCTAGTTTAGGTGAGAAAGGACACCTTGAGATCATCTAGTTCAACTTCACTGCTTAAACAGGGTCATGTAGAGTGGTTGTCCAGGACTGTGTCCAGTTGGGTTTTGAACAGCTCCAGAGATGGAAACTCCTAAACCTCTCTGGGCAACTGATGGTCTGACCACCCTTAAAGATAGATTTAACTATTGAACAGTGATTAATAGGTTGAAATTTAGAAAGTCCAAATGCAGGATTCTGCATCTAGAATGGAGTAACATCAGGCACAAGTATAAAGGAGGAGAGGAATGGCTGGACTATTAAAGAAGGCTAACCATCTGAAACACATGCATACATTTTGAAATATTCATACATGAAGTTGTAGGAAATACCCAGTCAGACATGACTTGTTGTTCTGGTTTTGTCCAGGACAGGGTTAACTTTTGCAGCAGTCAGGAGGGGCATGGCCACAATGGTGGGCTTATTTGATACCACCTCATGCCGTGCACAGGGAGGATGAAGGGGACTTGAGTTTTTTCTGGTTTGCCAAAGTGTGCAGTTGGGTAGCACGGAGTCCTATGTGGTGAGTAATTGTGCATGAATCACTCACTTAGATTGTACATTTTAAGCACTGTTGTTCCTATTGTTCAGTTTCTTATTTTGTTGCTATTTCTAGTAAATTGTTTTTATCTCCATCTGTGATATCTACCTCTTTGTACCTCCCATTCTCCTCTCCATCCTACTGCAGGGGTAGAGGAGGGGGAGAAGAGTGTGCAGCGTATCATTGGGGTGTTTCAGTGGGAACACTAAGCTGGGGAATACCATGCCTAAACTACACCTGTCCTCATTCAGATGCTCACATAAGTGCTGGAGTTTTCTCTCTGATGCTGAATGTGGTGCCTAAACAAACTAATTTTAGTATAGGCACATTGTTTAGAGGGAAAAGGCTCCTTTACTTCCAGTTCAAAAAAGTTGCAGACAAATTTAGAAGAAACAGCAACGTGTATGAAATTATATTATTTATCAGCAAAACTTAATTTCTTTGGGAGCCTCAAATGTGCAAGTTTTGTAACCAACTCACACAGCGTATAATTTTTTCCCTCACTAGTATACAAAGGTACCATAAAAACCCAAGAGATTAATTCTGTATGTAGGTCTTTGTGAACAGAAATTGTGGGACACCAAGTAAATTTTCTACATTGGAGTTAATATATAGATCAGCATACTTAGGTGATGTAAGGTCAAGGTAGAGTGGAGACGAGATTGTGAAAGCCTGGACTTGAATTCATGTGTACCATTACTAACTGTTGCTAAAATCTGTGGAAGAAGGTGTTACCAAAACCTCCTCATGATCATATATGCAACAGACAAAGAGCAAAGCTTTGAATGCTTTGAATTTCGGCAAAAACCAGGATTACGTAAGAAGACAAGCAGTGTTTGTAAGTCTCATCAGAAAAATAAATTCCAAACTGAACCCAAATCCCTGTATAGTTGATACATCCCTTTTGGACATGGAATTTCTATCTATCTAACACCTGTCTGTAAGATGTCTTATTCTGTTGGGTAAAATTCCATTTGAAATGTCTATTGAAATGATAAAAAAGTAAGTCAGTGACACAAAACTTAATGCACATTTGCATTTCTTATTTTCATCTTACCCAGAGGGCAGGTTTAATGTGCAGACAGTGCAAAAGGAGGTATTCAAACAAGTCTGTATCATAAAGATGTATTATCTTACATATCTCCCCTGGTAAATTCTCTTTCTTGGATCTAATTGGAATTCAACAAACATAAATTATTATTTTATTTTGAAGAAACTAACTGCTGAAGGGAAAAAAAATCAATAGAGATTTCTGGTCAACAAGAAAATGGGCAATTGTCATACTATTTGATTTTAAATTAAAGCTTTCATCTTTAAAGGATTTGTTGAACTGTAGAAAACACATGTGGATTACAGGGAATTAGTTTATGGAAAACGCAATGTCTGAAGCCTCTTCATTATTTTTACACACTTTCCAGCAGTTTCTATCAGCTGTACTCCTTCTGTGTTAGGGTAGGCAGCAATGGCCAGAAGGCTCTGCGGAACACTGTCATAAATGAAAGAGTTATGACTCAGAAGTATCAGAAAATACATTGAACCACATATATTTGGTTTGGAAAATCTGTATTTAGTCATCTGCAATTGTGTCTATGTCACTATTGCAACTTTTGTACTGACATCCGTCAATTTTATGGTATTAAGACTTTGATTTCATGATCTATATATTCTCTTACAACACAGTAAAAGTTTATAAGGAAGGCTACAGACTGAACTATTGCATCCTCCATAAGCTTATAACTTTTTGTGAAAGGATCTCAAATAAGGACTTTTAACAGTTTAAGTTAGTACTTCTTGTTAGTGGGAAATGCAGTAGGAAAATCAGCTCTGATAACAAAGTAGGAAAATTAGGTTAGAGGTGGAATACTCAGACAAGCAGACAAGTGATTTTTAAAACAGAACAAAGTATATTTTCTTAAGTGTAGAAGAAAGATACTTTAGGCACTCTCTGAAACTTCATTGTTGGTGTGCAACCAAGTTGCATTTTTTTTTTTATGAGATTTAGCCTATACATTAGTGCAAAGAAAACAGCAGTATGACTGTTAGTTCTAATCTAATAGTTACTTCAGCCTGATTGAAACAAAAATTAGGTCTAGCTGACTAAAATTAGAAATTAATTTTAAAACATTGTATGTATTCTTTTCCTACTCACATCAATAGAAAAAATATTGTTGTTTTCAAGAGAACAAGAATTTTTGCCTTGTAAGTTACATACCATATGGAAAAAGTATAGCTAGACAACATTGCTGGTTTTTTTTTAATTCCTGAAAATCTGAAAACTACAGAAAATAATAGCTGTCTGATCAAGTGATACTAAAATATCATGTTAAAATTAGAATATGAAATATATATTTTCTAAAGTGTGTTTATGTACCTGTGTTAAGATAGTCTACAAGGGCAAATTTTAGGCTCATATCTCAAAGTTTCATAGAAACATGTAATATCTGTTCTCAAGGTAATATGCTAATTGCAATTTTATTAAAAGGTCAATAACTTTATATATTCTTTGTCAAATTGAATATTGTTTTTCAAGTAGTCATGGAAAATAGAATATACTCTTTGTTGGAGATTACATCACAAGTATAGTTTTAAAATAATGAAAATCCTTCTGCTGCAAATAGACTGCTTTAATGAAATAAGACTTCCATATCAACATTCGTTTTACACCACAAAAGGAAAAGGCTTTTTTTTTGGTGTAAGTGTTTTCAGAAGATGAAACTCAGTCCTACAGGTGCTGTTGATTTAATCACACACATCTTAATCATTTCAGATGATTAAGTGAAATTCCCCCACAGATGGTGAGGTCATCCAAGCAACAATTGCAAAGCATGTGATACAGGTGGCCAATTACAGGCTCAAATGTTAAATCATAAATCTCATGGAAAAAGTGTAACCACAGTGAGCACTTTGTTATCAAGCCATGTACTGGTATAAGTTAGACTCAATAACTGCACAGCAAACTAATCTCCACATAATTGGTTCTGTTTTTCCATGAGAATAGATAAGTAGATGAAGAACTGGAATTCTGGGTTAATAATTGGTATTAGGATTTGAATATAAGGATTATATTGAAAGTGCAATAGAATCTTATCTATAAATGTATAAACAGAATTTATTTGTTGATACTGCTAAGATTAAAATATGGGTTTATACAACACTTGATTTTTCATTTCAAAAAAGAGAATTTCTTAAAAAATATGTTGTGAGAAAAAAATAGTCCTTATTGTTTGTTTGGGGTTTTTTCTGTTTTCTTCTCAATTTTTCATATACAGACTCTCTTTCAAAGTTGCTTCAGACTGGAGGCTTACATTGGCAGAAGTTTACATTGGCAATAAGGCCATATTTTGCACAGAAGAAAATCAGACTGAAAACTTCTACTGTGAGAGATTTTGGAGAAAACTATAATCCTCTTCCTAGGCTTGAAGCCTCTTCGCTTTCACAATTCTGACATGCAAATTCAGCCTGCAGTCTCTAAATCATGAGAATTAGGAAAAAAGAAACAGAAAACCTGTAATATCTTTCTTACTAGCAAGAGCAATACCAACAACTGATAGATAAGAGTGTCTTGAGTACTTTGTGTATTTCTGCCTCCTGAAAAAAACAAAATATAACATAATTTCACTTACTAGGAAAAAATACAAAATTATGGAGACTTATTGAATATTCCACACAATTGTGCAAAAGCAGTCCATCAGAATAACCACTGTGTATTTTTTCACAGCAGATTTTGCACCTGCTCAGACATATTTTCATAAGACAAATAAGGAAAGTAAATATCTGTGCTATTAACCACTGTAATACACTGTGCAGAACATGCACAGTTTGCTTTACACTAAGGCCTTGTCATAAGAAAGCCAGGTTTTTGTTGGTTTCTTCCAACTGTTTTTAACTGGTGGCTGATACCAGTTGCCTCTGGAGACAAGATGTAGTCCTGTTGTTGTCATGAAAAATTCTGTGCACAGAATTGCAATGTATTGAATTGTTTTGTTCCAAGTGGATGTGAATTTGTTGAAGCTGAAGGGAGTCATTACAGTGACATAAAGTTCTTCCTATTAAATATTGTTGTTTGATAGAATCCCACACCAGTGGTTTATTCATTCCTAGAAACTGGAGTTCTGTCAGGAGTAAATGATGTTCTGTCTTTGCATATCTAGTAATAAATTATGGTACTTCTTATTGAAGATGGGTAGGGTAATAAAAAAATAAGAAAGAGTAAAGCATGTATCTCAGCAAAGCACAAAACCATATAAATGAAGAAAACAGGTAAAAACTGATGGCAACAACAATAACACACCACCAAGGGCAAATTGTGCCTTTTTTTTTTTTTTTAAAGTGACATTGTACATGTATTTCTCCTTTGGCAGTGATATTCAGGAATGGTCCCCTACAGTCTGAGAGGAAAAATGTTGAATGGTAGACAGTCTCAGGATTGCAATATATGCATGGAAAGTATTATGAGCATACCTACTCTGCTTGGAAATGATGGAGATGTAGTTCATGGTTTTCATCCTGTTTCTGATACTTGTTTCAGGTCTTGGTTTTAGGTTTCAGAAGTAGTGATGGATACAACTCTGTATGAAATGCCAGACTTTAGAATAAGAACTGAAGCATGACAGTAGCCTTTCTTCAACAAATTGCAGTCTCTTAGGTTAGACACTCAGTGCAGTAGCTGAAAAAAAGGTGACAGCAGCAACCATACACTTTGTTTCTTCCATCTCAAAAACCTCAACTATTCACATTCTAGTAAGAGAAGCAGTTCCAAAAACCTGGAACAAACAGAAAGTCATGGAACTTTATAACCAAATGATTGTCTTTAAAACTGAATTAAATTTATGTAATATATTCATCCTCTGACTCAAATCTCTGCACATGTCTGGCTACAAAATATCTTCAGCAAGAAGCTGAACAATATTATTCTCTGAAATACTCCTCCATAGAACCTAGATAGGCACTGGAGATATGGCTTCAAATCTTTTTGTAAAGGACTTAGATCTGCTGCCTATATCCAAGCCAAATTCTATTGCTAAAAGACTATGATGGCTACTCAGGCTACTTGACTACTGTTTGTAATACCACGTATAGGTTAGTATTGGGTTTTCTTGGGAAGGACCTTCCCAGAAGCTGACTTCCTCCACAGAGGATGCTTTAAGGCAATTAATCATCTAGTAACAGGAATATCCACCAGAACTTTCTAAACAAAAGATAAATTGCCATTCTTTACTTTTAACAGCCACAACTCCTGAAGCATGAATTAGTCATCCTCACACAAATTAAAGTATTGCAGTGGGCCAATGTGAAGTGATAGAATAAAAAGTTAAAATCCTAGAAACTGAAAATAAGAACTCATTTTTATTTAGAACATCATGTTGAAACATTCTTTGGTTTGATTGTATGCAAATTTAAGATCGATTATAAATATATGTTTACTTTCTAGTTGATAAAACTTCCAAATTACTCCAAATCTGAAAACCTCTGCAGTATTTTTCTTCGTCTCAGTATTTAAAAAATTAGTTAGGTAAACTATTTAAAATCACAGGAGATTCCTATTTATTTCCAAATTAAAATGTGCTCATAAACACAAAACACTGTTTCATTTAAGAGTTTAATTTTTAAACAAAGATTACATGATAAATCCAAGACTGCTTTCACATGTGTACCATAAGGTTTTTGTTGCAGTTTGATATTTAAAGCCATATAACTTTTTAAAGTTACTTTGAAATGAGCTATAAATAATAAAATTGTTTAAAATGTGAAAAGACAATTGCTCCGAAATTTACATTTGCAGTTACCTAGGGACCTTCAGATGGTATCTAGTCTATTTCTCTATCGAAAGAAAACATCCTGTCATTCTTGGCAGGTGTTTGCCTGATGTATTAGAAATATGTTTGGTGATGGACCTTGCACAATAACCCAACCAGCTTTTTCAATGTTTATCTCTTCACATTGTCAGAACATACTAATATTTCAAAATGTTTCCTACTTTAACCTTATCCCACCATCTTTGATACCAATTTCTTTAATTATTAGAACTGTTCCCTGTATCACTGGGAACATTTTCCATATATTTAGAAAAACAGCCTTCTTCAGGTGGTGAAATGTACTAATAAGAGCTACTCTGGTTTTCCATTCAAGCATTTTATCATGCATAGAGCATATAATCCGATTTTCCAAAGTGAAGATCCATAATTTAAATAGCAATAAAATGAAATATTGTGAATAAGCAATATGAGCATGAGTTTTCCTCATCTGTACAAGTTCAGTTTCACTGATATTAGTGGCAAGAACACATGCATATTCAGCAGAAGTAAGTGGGAATAGCCACATTGCCTTCTCGGGAGCTGGACTTGCTCATCACAAATAGCAATTTGGCCTATTGTCTTCTAAATAAGAAAATGTGTCTTTTCCACCATTCTTAATCTTTTAAAACTGTGCAGTCTTGTTAAAAATAGACAGAATTCCTGTTTCTCAAACAAATATGTTGGCAAACTAAACATTTTGTTCAGCCTTTGTTAAAAAATTAAAATAAAAAAACATTCTAGAGATTTTTTGAAAATAAATAAATACATATCTTTAAACCCTTGGACATTTTGAATGCTGAGTATTCAGGCCTCACTGTGAAACTATCTTCCATGCATAAACACAGCAGAGCCTAGGCATTTGATCTCATAGGATATTTACTTTAGGGAATGCTGATTTATACCCTGAGGTTTCTCCATTATTTGCTAATATATATAAATGGCGATGTCACATGTAAACATCAGTACACTTATGAAATATAGATATATGACAGCACTTCAGCATCTAGAAAATTATGCCAATCTCTGAGAGATACACAAAATATTTCATATGTCTCTTCTGGGACATGACATTTACGCAAAAGAGCAGTGTAATTTGGCATTAAAGTGCATGCAGACATCAAACCATTCCAGTATAAGATATGTCAGAAAAAGTTCTCTCAGAAATGTGCTGTACAGGACCATCTGAACGTGCACAGTGGGGAGAAGCCCCATAAATGTAACTCCTCTGACGTGGTTTGTGCATAAACTTACTTTTGAGGAAACATCTTACACAGCTACACGGTTAAAATAATTTTGACTCTTAGGTCTATGAGTCATCTATATGAATGTTCCTGTCATACCCCAAGACAATGATGAAAAATGGAAGAAAAACAGTAGGATTGGAAGTAATTGGAGAAATAAAATCTATGAGTAATTTCTCATTTGCCTTTATTGAAAATGAAAATAGTGGCTTGATAACCAGTTTGATAACGGGTTTTATAACTTTGAATAAAAGTGACCTGACTTTACATTAAATTCTGTCTTAAATCTGTGCTTGTGTGCCACAGAATGAATCTCAAACCAAGCAGTGACAAGAATTTCTCCTTGCATATTAGTCCTGCAACCTTGAACTTTAAAGTAGACTGGAAAAAGCAATTTGGAATACTGTATAAATTACACAATTTTACAAGAAACTGCATACTTTGAAACAGATGCTTGTTCAAAAGTTACCTGATTGTTCCCTTCAGAGAATAATTTCAAGATTAATTCTATTCATTTGCTTCAGCAATTCAGCAATGTCTCATCTTCCCATTGTCTGGTCTGTGTTACTTATGATTCCTCTCTGTAATAAAAAGGAACAATTTGTTGCTAGAAGCTTTGTAAGAGAAGGATCTCTGCATCTCTTATTCCGCAAATAAAAAATGTTGAGAAAAATAATTGCAGCATCCTGGGAGGTAGTAGTTCTTTAACAGCAGTCTTTTAACTTCACTAGAGACCAAGTGAATGTCAAAAATTTCACTTTACTGTCAAATTCAGTTTCCTCATCACTTCTTAAGATCCTAGGAAAATGTCAAGTAAATCCAACACAATTAGAGGTATCCTTGACTGAAAGGCTATTTTCCCTGAAGAAGTTATTAAAAGAACATTTTAGAGGCAGTTTGCTCAGTACCTGTGAAGAATTGATAGCTTGTACTACCCATGTTCTTAAACCAAAGGGGGAAAAAAAGGAAAGAAAAAAGAAAAAGAAAGAATTGCTCTTGGCAAGGAGAACCTAGAGGCTGACACTAGCAGAATACAACATGATGTGGATCCAAGAGTGCAAGCATGTTGCTTTCATCTCTCACCATATTTAGGTAAATTATTCGCAGCTAGCACATTAAACCATCGATGACATAGATACCTGCAATTCTACTGCTTAAATATGTTTTTAAAATGGGAAAAAAAACAGAGAAAGTATTTTTTAATTAAATCTGCTTTTTAGAAAAGATACTAATACAAAATCTGTGTTTATCTTTTATAATTATTGTGATGGCATGGTGTATGTTAGATATATTCCTACATGGTTTCCCTGAAGAATTTTGTGATTTAGGTTGAGATGTAGGTTGTGATTGTGTCCTTGTCCATGGTGGACATGGTGGACAAGCTGTGAGTTGGAACTAGATGATCTCTCGGGTCCCCTCCAACCCACACCATTCTATGATTCTGTGTTATGACTTGTCATAGCAGCATGAGACTGTTTTAGCCTGAGATTTAGGTGACGCAATCTTTCCAATTAATGGAATTCCTCTGAAGGGCATTGGGCAGGTTATTTGATATGCAAAGTAATATCAAAATATGGGCCATCATATTATTGCCAAGAAAAAAGTTATAATTTAAGATCTGCTATTTCCAGGGAAAATAGAGAAAACCCAAATCAAAAGAAACTGAATCAAATCATGAAACCCCAACTAAAACAACTGTGCCCCCTCCCCCACCCTGCAACCGCTGTCTAAAGCACTATGAAGGTATTTGGTAGGCCAAAAGAAGCTTGATAACATATCAAATGGGTGGCATTAACTTCTTGGGAAAATAACTTTTAAATAAGATAATTAAACTAGTAATAAAAATTTTTAAAATCTGTAATTGAACATTGCTTCAATTCTATGTAAGCATACATATGTACAACTTTATTTATGTGACTGTTCCTGTTTAATTCAGGTGGACTATACACAATTAAGTAAAAGGAGTAAGAGCTTTTTTGATCTATATTTGATGAATAAGTAGAAGTAGAGGTAAATTCTAAAAATCTTATATTAGTAATGTAAGTTACATGTTAATACATGAGAAGTCTTTTGTGAATATTCTTACATAAAATGCATTACCCACAGGTAACAAATAATACATTTTTAGCTTCAATAAGGACCAGAAGTTGAATTTTTAACTTATAATATATAAATGCACAAGATAGCTTTTTAAGTATGTTATAAAATACTTTATATCTTTGGTACACTTTCTCCATCTAGTCTGTTTTCATTTCAAACCCAAATTTATTTGGTAAAACAAATAAACAAACAACCAGACAAAAAAAAGGTGGAATTTTTTTTTCAGATAAACTGGTACATCTTAATGTACATAACTATGGTCTAAATTAACTGCTAGCACTGTGCCAGTGCTGTGGATTTCTATTATATATGCCATACAAAAGATGCCTAATTTTTCTTTTAACCTATGTCTCAATTTTTTTCACAATAATCCCTCTCTAAACTGTGTCTCAGAAGAAAAAAAAAAATCAACTTTATTTTAGCTCACAAACCTTTAATCATCTTTGAGAGCAATTCTGCAATCAAGTTATTTGACAGAAGTCAAGTAGCACTGTCAGTTTCTCAACAGAGAAAAATGACGGTCAGTCTCACACGAGCCATTAAAGCTTTTCACAGGAGTTTACACTTACAGGTTCAAGCACCTTAAATCAAATGAAGGTATGTGTATGTAAGTAGATGTGCACTCGTGTGTATTGTATCTTTCATGGCTCAGACTCTTAGATAATCCTTAGCAGCAATGGAAACCTTCAAAGGAGTCCACAGTCTTATAAGATCAAGACTATCTCTACATGTATGATGAATCATTCTTTTAGGAAAGATCAAACCAGTTGTATTCTTAGCTCACATATTTAAGGCTCACAGAATATATGTTTGTTAATGAATTTCACTTAGTGGGGAGCATCTAAAATACGTCTCCTTTCTTCAAAATGGCTAGACTTCTAATTATCTGCTTTCTTCTTTTCTCTTCTCCCTCTGTCCTTGTTATTCTAGTATTTTACATTTAAGAACTCCCTTTCTGGCAGACTGAATCACAGTAACAAACTTGCCAGATCAATTGTTCCATACTTAAACAATTTCCCTGTAGTTTAATTGTGGTTATTTCCCATGGTAATGGACAAGATAGCCCAATTTTTTTTTTTTTTTTTTTTAAATGAAGAAGTGTGGGGGTTTTTTGTGCTTGCAACTGATTTTTTTTTTAAACCTGTTCCTTTCCAAAAATGAAAACCCTTTGAAGAAATGATGGAAATTTTTTTTTTAAGTAACAGGAACAATTCTGCTGCCTGCAATAGTTTATGAATGATGTGCTTATTGCCAACTTGGATAAAAAGTCTCCACATAGCACAAGCCTTCATACTGTAGTGATTGCAGAGTCTCAGTGACTTCACAATAGGAATTTGGAGCTTTCAAATGAGAAGCTGCACAACACTAGCTCCAGCATCTCATGTTTTTACCACTAAATGTTTTGTTTTATTTGTGAGGTTTATTTTACAGCATATGCTAATAATTGAATTGCGCAATATAGTGTAATGATAAATTCACAGTCTATGTGTTAATGTAGAACTCTGTATTCTGAAGCATGTGCAGAATTCTGCAGTATGGATCAACTACTCTCACTCTCTTGTAGAAAGTATCTGAAAAAATAGACAAATGAACATGCAAACAAACAAAACCCCCTAGGATTTCTTCACCGTAAAAAAGTGTATCGACAATATATTATACAGAAAAATTGGAATTTCATTAGGTAGAATTATTATTTAACCTCTATTATGTGGGTTTCAGAGGCACCCATATAACTATGAGTTAAATTGGACATTAAGCTAGTAGAAATCAGATAAATTTTATAATTGAATAATTGTTTGAAAAGTCTAAGAAAATATTCTTGCCACCTGCCATATCTGAAACTGGTAA
Organism: Struthidea cinerea; assembly: GCA_013397865.1. NCBI lineage: Eukaryota > Metazoa > Chordata > Aves > Passeriformes > Corcoracidae > Struthidea > Struthidea cinerea. The sequence goes on along the minus strand of VZTI01005029.1, from coordinate 113,614 downwards.
ATGTAGCACGAACTGCTAGTATTTGGAAAATTTCCAAAATTCTTATACACATTACATTTTTTTTTTTTTAATTTTGTTCATGTGGAGAATTTTGCAAAAGAAAGGAGAGTTAGTTTTGATTAACAGATTGTGTGTTTATTCCCTTACTTCGCCTAAATTAAAATATTGTGATTGTAATTTAATTTTAATGAATTATTGACATTCTGTTAAAGTTGGGAGCTGGAAATGCTAACTGATTTTAAATGAAGCTGAACAAGGGCATTAGTTTATATTCAAATTAAATTCAAGTCTTCCCTTCCCTGCCCCCTCCCCCCTGCCTTGGCATGGACTTGTACTCAACAGAAGTAAGACAATCCCTTTAGTTCTTTTGTTCATCTGAAACTCATATCTATTTAACATAAATATGTCACAGATTCTATGATTAATCTTTTATGTTAAAATTTATTTCTCTATATATTTCCTGATTTTGCATTTGATACTGAAAAAGCCTGAACCTGAAACTAATCTTGAATATCTGATCCCTATCCTTACAAGAAACCAAAGAACTAAACACAATATATTTTCACAGAGGTCAATTCCACATTTTGTATCAAGGTTATGATCCAGAGCTCTTTAAAACACTGATGCCATACAGTCCATTGGAAAATAATTCATTTCAACACCAGGCAATAATATCAAGGAAATTATAAAGAATGATGAAAATAAATCCCAAGGTAAGGAAAGGGTTTTCCTAAACAACCATGGAAAATTAAGAATACTGAAAATTTTGCCAGTCTTGTTGGTTTTAGCAGATCTGGGAGTGGAAAGCATTCTACATTAGCAATGACTTGCCTTCCTACCTGGTGCAACAGAGTATGTCATGCCATCAAAAGACCATTCACTTTTATTTCTAAGATTTTAGGTTATTTTCTGAGGATTTCCTAGAAGCCAGAAAGTTGACTAGTTTGTCTGACTGCAAATACATTGGATCAAATGCTGTGAGAATACCATAATGGATATTACTGAGCTATCCTTTAAATAGTAGCTCCGTTAGGGTAACACTGTACAGCACCACGTACAGATATTAATCTAGGTCCCTAGGAACCGAGGCCCACAGAATTTCCCTCCAAATGTCTACAGAGTCTATTTCAATTGATTAAATCTCTAATTTTATGTGTTTATTTTTGTACTTAATGGCACTTAGATATTTTGTGCAGCACCTCATATTTGGGCTCAAACTTGGTAGTGGATAATCTAAATCCATTAGTGATAATAGCGATCTAATAATAATTTAAAATTTATAATGAAACTGGTATCAAATTATTACTGTAATAGTTCCCTTACTTTTTATATGGGTATTGAAGGTTCACAACTAAAATTGTATGCATATCCATTTAATGATCACAGGCTAGGAAAAGCAATCCTTCATTCATAAAATATGCATTGGGCCTTGACCATTTCTCTAATGGTAGCTCGTTATCTATTTGAGGATATTATGAGCTTAAAATTGAAATTATAAGAAATTAAAATAAAAGACAAGACTATTAGAGAAACTGTGACCTAATTTAAGTGAAATTGAACCCAGGATTATTTGTGGAAGGGACTAAATGTAGTGGAATAGACACTAGAAACCTTGCTATCTCTTCAGGTCAGTTTTAGAAGAAACCTCTGACAGGGAATGACTCCAACTTGAACAGAAATTCATCCCATTCAGGGTTGGGGGTGGGGGAGAGTGGCAGGATGTTGTTTGCTTGTTTTAAAATACTGTTATTTCACTAAATAGCCATAAAATGTGCAGGTCACAGACTATGACCTTTTCACTGATTCCTGGTCAGATAACAAAAAGCTGACAAAATAATCCTGATCTGTTTAAAGGACCTGTGTTAACCTTGCTAAATCACTGTTAATTTCCTGCATCCCTAACTATAATACTTTTACAGCTATTTCATCTACAGTTTTAATATATATATATAAAAAATAGCATATCCTTTTTGGGATTGGGGCATCCCTACTTACTCAGCTTTTAAGGAACTGAACTTCAGTTTGTTTTTTGAAATTGACAACTGGAAACTTGTTTGACCTTTCTACTGTTTTCTGGTCAACATAGGGAAAAAACTGGAGATTTTATTATGTAAACATATCATTAGGTGTAATTTCATGCTTGTGAAAGATCATATGTCTACATAAAAAAGAGACAACAAATCTTCACAAAATATCCAATGTGAAAAAAAAACCCCTTGTGACTAATTACATTCTAACCTGCATTTAAATTTAAGAAGATGCATATTGCTGATGATCCTGAAATAAACAAAAACAACTAAAAATCTACCCTGTGTACAGTTAAAACACCTCAAGTCATGACAAAACCCCCATAGTTTCCATCTCATTTGGTAGCCATGGAAATTATATGTATTTTGGTAGATGGATCACACTATGTTCTGGGGCTGTGTTTTCTTTTTGGAGAGTGATGTTTCTTTTCTTTTTATGGTTTGTTAGTTGATTTTTTTGTTATTGCATTTGTATATTAAGCCTAATAATGACAGCTAGAGCGTCTCTAAAAAGTGCTTATTTTTTACTCATGAAGTGCCTCTTTTCTTTTTACTCATGAAGAGTGTTGTTAACAAGGTCAGAACTAGCAATCTAACAAGGACATTAGATCTTGTTTTATATATCTCAGAAGAAAGAAATGCTAAAAGGCAAATTTTTTATCATGGCGGTGAAGTGGGTTCACAAGGACTGTTTCGGAGTATGACTGCCACCTTGAGCTTTTCATTAAAAGAATAACAGAATATTTAAATAAAGCAATGCTGCTTCCTCAAATAAGACTCAAAGATGTTTGCAACACCTGTTTGCCAGTTGTCTCCTGAGGCTCTTAACACAGTGCAGTAATCATCAAACCAACACACGAGTGCTGTAACAAGGGGGATATATAAAAAAAGTATGAAAGAAGGACCATCACCTCAAACTCCTGCTAAGGACAAAACTGACTTAGACATCTACATATTGTCAAACAAATACCAAAACTAACACGATGATAACACAGCACAATGTTTGACGGCACTTCTTAGGTCTTCTAAAAGTTGACAGCTTCCTTTTGTGACAGCATTAGTCTTTGTAGGTGTTAGCTACCTTACACTGGTCCTAAATTTGTCAAATGCATTTGCTACACTGCTCCTAAATTAGTCAAATGCATTTGCTGCTCCAAAAACTATGTTATAGACTTCTGGAAAATCTTCTCACCTGACAGAACTAAATAATTAAAAATAATAAAAAAAAACTCCAAAAACCTACAACAAATAAATCATTGACTATATTGTATACAAAAAATGTACTATTTGCTCACCATGATGTGAAGTGCTCTTCATTTCAATCATCTTTATCTCTCTTCTCAACATAAAAAAGTGCAGTTATGATGGTGGCAGTGAGTAGTGAAGTACGGTGTGTCCATTGTAATTACTGGGACACTGTTTGGGTTTCTTTTAGTAGTGCAGGTGTTGGCGTCTGCTTGTTGAAGAGATTATGTGTTTATCAGATCATTGTAGTATATACTTCAGAGAAGACACCTCGTTTCCTGTTGACGGTATTCAGTGACGCTATTTCTTTTGTCAGAATGAAAATCAATGGGTTCATTCAATACTAAAAATCAATTTCTTCCATTTAGATTACACTGCTTTTACGTGCTTCATTGTGTGTAAACAGGCTTTTCACTCCTCAGTTTATCTTATAATTGATCTAAAATTAGGAAGACAAATATCCAAGTTCTGAGAGTTTCCTCTATTTTTTTTTTTTTCAATCTGCTGCATATTTTAAAAGAAGGTAAAATTGCTGGAAACCTATAATGTTTCCCTCTGAGGATCACCATTTTAAAATGCTGCTTGGGTACAATTCAAGATTAAAGGTTTATAATTTACAGAGGAGAAAATGGTTAGTGCCCAACAAAATACTTCAAAATTGCCTACTTTACCTTTTCACTATATTTGTTTAAATTGTATTGGAAAAAACTATTTTGAAATGTTCTCTTAATAAATGTTGATGTAATGACTACAGTCCCATGAAATATATTAAAAAATGTGGAATTAGTATATTGCTATGGAAGATGTGAAAATATTTCATTTAGCTTAACTTACCAGTTAAGAAAAAATTACTAAATATATGTAGAAAAAATTGTGAAATATATGTGTAATAATACCACTAAGCATATTTAATAGATATAAAATCTATGAGATTGCCAGTGCTAAGAGACATGTTTATTAATTGTGTACAAGAATCACTAATATGCCGTAAGGTTATAAGACATTCTGTTTCATTTTCCCCTCGTCCATTGTATAACCAAAAGGAATAGTAATAGAAATAATGATGAAGCAATGATAATGCAAGCAATATAAAGCTAGTTATAGTATTCATGGTGTTAAAGGAGTAATTTTAATTTCTTTTCAAAAGAGTAGAATTATTTTATATTGGCTGTATATCTCCTGATTTATTTCAGAACTTGTACAGATCAGGGACAAAACCATATATCCTAAAAGCACATGTAAATTATAATGGCCTGAGACAGTGATTTCTACAAACGTTGGGGATTATATTTTGAATATGGGAACTGGCATTAAATACAGAATTAACTGGATCAAATAGATTTTTATAAGTGGGAATGTATTGCTCCAGGAAAGCCTGAACCCAATTTCAATACAGTGTAATCATTCAAAGTGAAACATTTTACATCCTTACATATGCAAATAGAAGTAGGAGAATGAATCTTGGGTTCAGTATTAAAGTAAAAAATAGTCTCTTTCACAGACTGTAGCAAAGATTTGAGATTTACAGATCTGACTTAGAGAGTCCTTTGATTTAAGATATAAGAAGGTGTTAAAAACAGAGCATACAGAGGCAGCTAACAGACATATCACTATGTGGGCATGGAAAAGAGCTGGAGATGCTGCTGAAGGAAGCACAGGACTGAGCAGTAACAGGGCTGATGTGTCATTGGGCACAGTCCCCACTGACTGCAGCAAATACAGCAGGTATGGCATAGCTGTGTTGGAGAGAGGACCGGGCCACCCAGAACTGGGGCTGCAGGGCTGCCTGATGCGTCTCACAGAGCTGGGGCTGGCGGAGGTGCTGTCCCTGACTCTGGGGACTGGGTCTGTCAACAGGGCAAGGGGCTGTGAAAAGAGCAGATGGCAGAGCATCGAGGGATATGTAAACAAAATTTACGGGATCTTCTCTGAGCCCATGCAAACAAGAGAACTCAAAGCTCCAGGAGGGACAGGCAAAGACTGTGTTCACTGGATTGCAAATGGACACCTCTGTGGTAGCAGAGGCAGGGAGATGATGTTAGGAGGAAACAGAAGTGTGGCAGTGTGTGACTCCCTGCTGTGGGAAGGCCTCCATCAGCTGACCTGTTTACTGTTAAGGTAGGTTTGCTCCTTGCAGGGGATTCAGATCTTACATGTTGCTTCTCTGGACATCAGACTATTGCCCTTGCAACTTTGTCACATGGACACTGTGATGGGTTAACCTTGACTGGCTGCCAGATGCCGACTAAGCTGTTCTCTAAGTTCTTCTCACTAGGACAGGGGAAGAAAATAAGACAAAAAAGGACAGGGAGATTTCTCACAGGCATGACAGATGCAAATTTGGTAAAATAAATTTAATTCATTGTCAATTAAAAATAGAGTAGGGTATGAGAAATTAAACCAATGTGAAACCAAAATAAAAGCTTTCCCCCACCTCTCCTTATTCCCAAGCTCACCTCTTCTCCTTCATTCCCAACTCTTCTGTGTTCACCCCCATAAGCAACACAGAGTATCAGGGAATAAGAGCAACTTCCAGTTCACATCTGCTTCTTCTTCCTCCCCACACACTTCCCCTTCTCCAGCATGTGATCCTTTCCATGGGATACAGTTCTTCATGAACTGCTCCAGTGTGGGTCCTTTCCACTGGGTTCAGTCTTTCAGGATCAGACTGATCTCCTACAGGGTCACAGCTCCTGCCAAAAAGCCTGCTCATGCAAGTATTCCTCTCCAAAGTCTACAGCTCCTGTCAGAAGCAAGCTGATTGGGTCTTTATGGACTGCAGTTTCTGTCAAAGTGTAAGGACTGAAAGAGCACAACGAACTCTCTCAAACACTGTCAAAGAAGGAAAAACCCGTAAGATAATCCACCACAACAGGAACTTAAGCACATATGGCAAACAGGAAGGTGTTAATACCAGACCTAAATGAAGGTGAAGGTTTGGAATTAGCACACTGAACAAAATTCCACTGTGCAGACTTGGAAACTTGTGACAACTGCGGACAGCAACAACAGGAAGATTCCAGGCCTAGTGAGGCAGATCTGAGTGACCTCACTGGACATAAAATTCCCATTGGCAAACTGTGAAAAAGGAAGCAGCTGCTTACACAAATGCCATCCCAAGTTATGGGAACCTATGAGCACCTATGCCTCATGGATACCCGGGACTTGTACTGTATAAAAGTGGCACCTCCAGTAGAAAACTCTGGGACCCCTACCACCGATCGGACCAGGGTAAAGAAGGGCCAGCAGGACACGGCAGAAGTTCATGTGGTGGTGATATCTTTTGCTTAATGTATCTCTCTTACTCTCTTTCTCTTCCTCCCTGGCCCTTTGTGGGTGAGGGTTCCTTACCTGCATCCAGTCGGGCATCCTCCTGGTTCCTCCAGAGGCCGCCCCCCCCCAACACCACTGAGTGCATTGAGGCGGATGGAAGGATCGGAAGCTGACCAGTCATCCTCTGAAGACTCTGTGGTCTAGAGTCTCCGCCCAGTCTCCTCCCTTTCACCCTGCCTGTCACAGTTCCAGTCTCCTCCCCTGTGCACATGCCCAGTTTTCCCCTTCCAGAATGTTCCCCTGTTGAATGTCTGTCAAGTTGGCTCCTCCCTGACTCCTCCCAAGTTAACACCCCTGGTCTTACCCCATTGGATTTTGTACCCTTGTTCCTCCCCTGTACCTCTGCCCCATTGGTCCAAGTTGTAAACCCCTCCCTCGTTTTTCCTCCCTTAAAAACCCTGGACACACCTAAAATCCTTTAGAGTTCTCCTGACACTCTTGCCACACGGCAATAAACGTTGCTGTTGGTAAGAGAGAGAGCTCTCCTTCCCTTGCTTTCTTTGCCTCCAGGGTCGCCTTGCCTTAACATTGCACACCACCTGCAGCCTGAGTGATCCGGACAACGGACCTCAGGAGACCGATTAGCCGGTCTCACCCCGCTGCGTGCAACTGCTAACGTGGAGGCGGCTGGCCACGCACTGCCGAGGGGCAGACGTCACAGGGCAGTGTTCGCAGACACTGTCGCCGAGCCCGGCCGGGATCGGGTCGGATGCCGCTTTGGTGGCCACTGACCCAGGGCCAGCGGCGACAGCCCTTCTTCCTGTTTCTCTCTCTCTCTCTGTCTCTCTCTCTCCCTTCCTCACATTTATTGTTAAATAAAATTGATACTATTAATTATGATCTTGTTTGCACCTTAATTCAGGCAGATGCACCCCTTAATAACTGGATCATAACACAAGGCATATCTACCTCCTCTGGAATAGAATCCTGCGTGGGCTGCAGGATGGATCTACTCTGATGTGATCCTCAGGGCTGCAGGGAGACAGCTTGCCTCACCTTCTTCGTGTTGCAAGAAAATCTGCTGTGGCACTTGGGGATCACCTCCTCCTCCTCTGACCCTGGTGTCTGCAAGAATGTTTTCCTGACATTTTTTCACTCCTTTCTCACAGTTGCTGTGTATATGTGGGGTTTTGTGGGGGCTTTGTGGGTTTTTTATAACTTCATAAATATGTTACCACAGAGGCAACAACCAGTATCACTGATAATCTCAGCTTTGACCAACAGCAATTCTATGTTAGAGCTGGTTGGGACTGGGTCTGTCCAACAGAAGGGCAGCCTCTCTTCTCATAGACGCCACCACTGCAGGCCCCCTGCTACCAAAAGGTCAAGTCTTCCTATATTTTGTATGAACAATCCGTTTCAAATCTCACTGTTCTTTCCCTTTCAAATGGTCAGAAGTTTCAGCCACCCTCAGAAATATTTTAAGCTATGTATGGATCCAGATAGTCAGTGAAACGTGATGTCCATTCAGTGGATTAACACAGTTCCCAGCTGTGACGGCTGCTCCATGGGAGCAGTCTTGTGGTATAACAGAGGAGAAAGAGATAAAGCTGGATGTGGGACCCCAGTGCTGGTCTGGGGGCTTGGTCAACTGGCTGCCCCTGCTATTTATAATCTCACAGGATGGTTTGGGTTGGAGGAGACCTTAAAGGTCATTTTGTCCTACCCCATGCCATGGACAGGTGCACCTTCCACTAGACCAGATTGCTCCAAGCCCTGTTCAACCTAGCCTTGAATAGTTCCAGGGATGAGACAGCCACAACTTCTCTGGGCAACCTGTGCCAATGACTCACCACCCTCCGGTCTGGCAATGCTCCCTCTTGTTCCCTCTTACCCCATCTCAACATGACTTGAAGGTTTTCTCCCCACACAGTCCCCAGGATGAGCTGCTTTTGGGATGACCAGGCAACACCACCTGACAGGTCATGCCAGAGTGGAAGGACCTGCAACTCCCACACTGCACACCTCCATTCCACTCAGGTGAGGGCCACAGAGAGCTGCAGCTGCAGGTAATGCTCCCACTGTTGTGATACAAACCCTGCCCCATGGAGACAAGGAAAAGCCCTGCCATGAGGCAGGTTATCAAGGAAAGGTGTTAGTAATAGCTGTGCAGACTTCCCCTATTTCAGTCTTCAAGTTGTTGAGAAGGAATTTCCGCTTCATGGTGGTCAACTGGTGATTAAAAAATATAGTTGTATTTTTTTCAATGCTTATACTTAGAATTGATGAATTCCCCTTCTCACTGGTGGTGATGTTATTGTTTAGTGCACTTTTCGCTGCCAAAAAAATGGTGACAAATAATTTCCTTTATTTTTTTTTCTCTCTTAAAAAGGAAGTATTTTACTGTCCATAGAATTTATATGATCCTAAAAATTACAAAGGCATTATAAAAATGGATCTGGCCAAGTAAGAGAAAAAGTTACTCTTTATTTCAAAGAAAATATAAACCAGTGACACCTCCAAATCAACCACCCTTGTCCTTGTGGGGGAATTCACTTGCACAGTGTAAACTGGGTGTCATGGTTGACATGGCAAGTGGCGTCCATCTTGGCCACAGCATCCATACAGCTATCGAGTTTCAAATCTCTGGTGCCTGGCCTGCACCTGTCTTGCTCCTGAGATGGACCAGGCACAGATGAGCGCATTTGGAAAATCAGCATCTTTTATTAACACGTTCACAGCACACCCACCACGTGTTGCTCCCTCAGGGTGCCATGAAGGCTCTGGGCCTACTGCCATCCCTGGGGATCTGTCTGGTACAGGCAGTGGATGGCAGTAATCCTCTGGCCATCCCACCATGCCAGACCACAGAAACAGCCTGCGCAGAGCCCAGAGCTCCCGCCTGAAGTGGCAGGGCCATTTCTTGCAGAGACCCCACTGCTTACTGAGGACTTGGGTTTCCGGGTGGGGAGACAAGGGGCTGTGTGGGCAACAGGGGCTGTGCAGGGCAGCAGCCTGGCTCTCTGCCCCTGCTGCTGTCACCTGCTTGCCGAGGGCAGAAGAAGCTGCTGCCTTTTCCCACTTGGGAGCTCCTCTTCCTGAGAACCTCCAGCCAGGGTAGCAGTTGCCAGCTTGGCCTGTGGGACCTGCTGGGGCAGGAGATGTGCTGAGCAGGTCACTGACTGCCTCTTCTGCTGCCTCTGGAACCACACTGCTGGGACATCTGGATGCCTCCTTGGGACCAGTATGAGGGGCCTCATCATTCACCATGCCCAAGGGGTTGTCCCAGATGTAGCTGAGGTCATCTTCCCCCTGGGCCAACTCTTAAATGTTGTAGTCTTTCCATTGGGACAGCTCTTTGTCATGTTCATCTTCCCCTTTGAAAACCTTATTGTCATTGTCTTTATCCCCTTGGGAGAGAACTTGGTCTCTCTTGTCTTCCCTGTGGGACAACTCTTTGTCATGGTCAACTTCCCCTTGGAATGGCTCTTTGTCAAAGTTGTCTTGTTTAAAATAGCTCTGATTTTATACCAAAAAAAAAATCCCAAATAGTATACCAGACAGATACTGTTACCAATCAAAAACATTTGTACCATGGAAAGACTCAATTTAAACCTATTACTTAATCCATAATAGAGGTGTCTTACTAGACCCGCATTTCTCCATCTATATCCTGTTTCTACAGCTCACACTTGATCAACACAGAGTGTTACAAGTATAATTTTAAAGCCTTGTTTTCATGTTTGGGGGGTTTTTGTAGAATTCTTTTGAAATCACTTCACATGACTTTAATGATTGTACTACCTACAAAAGCACAGACATTGTTCACTTATTTTGAGAAGACTTGAATCTCATTGTCACTTTCAAGAAGGAATAGGCTTGAAACCAGTCAGAAGAATATTTTGTTCTAATCTCTGTTTTATGAGTGCTGTTGAAGCATTAAATACCCTTCACAATAAACAAGAAAGGAAAATTTCTGTCTCTCTTCAACCCACTCAAGGTACTAGAAAAATTAAGCTAGCCACACTGAGTTGCAGATCAAACCACAGTTACAAGATTTAACAGGTTTTAAGTAAGAATAATTATGAATGCCTTTTAAATTTGTAAACTCTTATCAACATTGTTCTTATCAAGAGATGTTCATTAATCCTGAATATGCATCCTTGATTTTTTTACTTCTTCTTCTCCAGCTTCACATTCCTTTTCATCCTTAATAATTCATGGAATCTTTCATAGTTTCATATTGACTCTTACGTACTTCCTTCAGAATTCAAGGTGCAGTTTTGCATATTTTCCAAAGTTCTTCCAATTTATTTTAGTGCATCCAACTTTGCTCGTAGGCTTTTTTAATTCACTCAATTTCCTGAAATTGAACATACTACTATTCTTGTGTTATATAGTCCTACTTATTATTATTATGCTGTATGAAAATAGCTGGTGGTAAACATTTCCAGGATTCTTTTTAAACTTCAGTCTTTTTTTTTCTGTGGCAAAGAAAGGGCAGCTCTTAGTTATATGTTTCAGCAGATGTCATTCAGTGATATTCAAGACTACAACAGTTTCTTCTTTTGAGTAGAAAAGGTTCTATATAGGTCCAAATATCTACCTGCTATTTGTCTGTGGCAGGTCTGACAACCTAACAGCTTCTTTTATAATAATTTTCTTTCAGCGAAGTCCCTGGTACAATATGTAATCAGCTTTTGCAATGATATTTCCTTTCATTTCCTTTAATTTCCATTTTGGTTTCAAAATTGAAGCAGAAGTTATTAGAACAATGGAAATGAGAAAATTATTTCAATTTTTTAGTGTCAAAGATATGGAAAAGAATGTTACAAATTGTTATTATAAAATGTACTGTGTATTTTTTATTGTTTGTACTTGTAAGAGACAAAACAAAATATTCTGTCACTACAATTCAAGTGTTTCTGTCTAAGCCTCTTTGCATATTTAATTTGTGAGGAAAGCACAGTCCCTTCTCCCAAAAATGCTGGCTTGTAAGATGCAAGACAGTTGAAAAAAAATGGAATGTTCATATCTTGGCTGTTTGTTATGTTATTTGGAACAGTTTTCAAATTCTCCATTGATGATGAAATTACTCACAAGATACTATTTAACACCACCCTCCTTCATCAGCCAAATTTATTTTTAATTAAGAGTAGAGTCCTGAAGCATGGAAGTTTCTAGGTATCCATTTTAGAGGCAGTTGGAAGAGACTGATGGAGCTTGGATAAAAATAGGCAGACAAAATAGCTGGTACACAATGTCTTAATTTCCTCCATCCAGATGGCATTTCGCTTTTGACCTAGAGTGATACGCCTTTTCTCCCTACAGAGTTGCTCAGCTACAATCTACAGATTCCCTAGTGATGAAAAAGTGATTAAGAGTAGGTTTCACATACCCTTTCCAACAGTGACTTCACACTGCTTGCTTTAATCTTACAAGTTTTCTGCAGGGATGACAGGTGCTCCTATAGGTCATTCCAAGTCCATCAAGTTCTGTATGTGCACAGGCTACAATAGCGGTCCCTACAGCTGCAAGGGTCAGGTCTAGATTGGTCAGGGCAAGTGCTGCTGAGACTGAGCAGTCAGTCAAATATCCTGCTGCCACTGAGTTTTTGGTCTTTTGATGCAGTGGTAATCTTTATCAGAGATATTCCTATATAATCCTCAAGACTAGCTGTGGCACCTAACCCCTTGTTAGCCCGAAGAAAAATAACTAGAATGAGAGAAAGTGAGGAAAGAAGGAAGGGAGAAGGGGAAGGAGGAACAGACAAAGAGAGGAAAGGAAACTATAAATAGGAAGACAAAGAGAAAAAAGCTTACTTTTTAAACAATTCATTTAGCTCTATTAATCCACTGAGGATTATGACATGATATGCAACACATAGACAAAATGAGATGGGAAGAATGGAAGTGGAGTGTGGGAGGGCAGTAGCAGAGAACTCCCTTCTCCACTGGCCAGGAAGCATTGAAACAAACTGATCGCTTTATGGCTTCTCTTCATTTCAACAGATGAAGAGACAGGTTACATGAAGAGGTAGACTACTAGAGATATAGTTTTCCAGAGATTCTTACAAGTGCATAGAGAATTAGAAATCCCCAATTTTGAAATTATTTTTGTGACTTAACAAAGGTATATTTATAGCATAAATGCTTTTCTCACAATGCTTATACATTGCAGAAACTGGGATCTCCAGTTCAGATATGTGGAACAATCCACATGAAAGAGCAAACATGCTTTATTTTAGATTGTATAAAAATACCTAAAGAAGATAAAAAGTATATCTATCTTTGGCTGGTTGGTAATGTTTCTTCAACATCTGAAAATACTCTATATAGATAGTTCAAAATCTTTTCAAAAGAAATATCCATTTCTGGACAGCAATTCACTCTATCCTTACAGGAAGTTAAAAATAACATTAGAAAAATTTTTCCTTTTAGATCTATTTTCCTCTCCACTCACTGTAAGGAGTACGTTAATTAAAGATTGTCCCAACCTGTTTAAGCCTGCACTTGGTTTTGGGTTTTTTTGGGTTTCTTTTGATCTCTGAAAAAATAGCCGTGGGTTCTGGTCTTCACAATGCCATTGTATTGCAAACTGGTGATTCTCCGGCATGTCTTTGCTAGGCAAACACATTCAATCATCTGTACAGGACGGAAGCACAATGAGCTTCATATTCACAGATTTCTGCCTGACAAAGATAAGCCTATTAGACAGAATTAATGGGGTTGCACAAGTCACCACCATCATCATCATAAGAAATCATGATTTCTATTTGTTTGATCTCTGGTGATTTGTCAGAGATATGAAATTAAGGGCACTTCTATGTATGTCCTCTCTCCAACGTCTCCAGAAAGAACTTACATTTCTAATTTCATTTTGATGACTCATGATTTTTTTTTCCATACACAAATGTGCATAAGCTTGACAGGAAATTACTGCTTGGTTTCTTTCCAGACATGCTGTTCCTCTTACACACTACCTTGTAAATCAATTAGAAACCAGAGAGCAATTATTTAAATTAAGGAATATATGTTTAAGTATCAGAACTACTCAAATAAAACAACTGAAAAGGTAAATTATTCAGTGACTATTTACAGCTGTTTATATTTGACATTATTTACAATTGTCTCTCATTAGCTTGAAAATAAAATATTTTCCTTGTCAACTAATTTTTCCATTGAATCATTAACATATAATCATTGGAAAAATACATAAAATATTTAAATATCATTAGTTTTCATTCTGCTTGGGTAAAATGGTTGATCTAAAGATGCAGAAGGAAATTAAATAGTCAAAGTTTGCTTTCTAAAGATGGCCCCTTCTGTCTCCCTCCCATGACCACAGAATGGATAACACTTGTTGCCAATACAAACCATAATTTTCACATAAAGATAGACACAAAGCTTCAGACCCACACTGTTTTAGGAATCAGGACAACTAAGTAAAATTACTATCTATGGACATGTTTATTGTGTTCTAGGTGGGTAGGATATTACAGAAACTGTCCATTATACTCTTAACAGCCATAATCTCGTAGAGTGCTATTCACCAAATGGCTCTCAGCCTACATAACTGCACTGGGCAGGGTCCTACGGCTCAGCTCAATTAAAACTACTCTGACAGGGCAAGACCATTTTGGCAGACAGCACTACTGCTCTTTCATATAAAAGAGCCGTGGGAACACAATAAGCAATCTCTGCACCATAATGGATGAACTGGAGCTAATGTTCAGTGATGCAGTACAGATTCACTAAGCTAATGCAAGTTGACTGTGCTGTGACATACCATACACAGCTTTCTAGAAATGATTACACATTTTAATACTATGCTGTCTAGGTGACAGTTTTGCTGCTTCAGTACTGTAGTGCATGTGGAATAAGATACGCAGAGACAAAATGCTAGATATAGATTACATGTAAAATTTGGTTTGAAATAATAAAAAATACAACAGAAGGAAGCAACAGTATTTCTCTTGTTTTCTGATTAGTCTATGAACAGACTCTTTTTTTATTGCTTCCTTATATCTGAAAAAAAGAGATGTCAATATCTATATCCAAAAGTGTACTTATCTCTGCTTATCCCTTATATAATTTCCTATTTTACATACATTTATTATATATAACATATATAGGCAGGTGTATAAATAAACTATTTATTTGTTTGTTTTTTGCTTGTGATTCATGTGTGTCTTCCTCAAAAACTGAACTGGATTTTCATAACACTCATTTTTTTACTCCAAGGCCAAAATAGTCAACCCACAATCACTGTCAACAATCTTCTTACATAGGAGTGGATTGAGCTAACAAAGATAGATATAATATATTCTGCAAAGATAGATATCATATATATAATCCTGCCTCTTTTTATCTCTCCTAAGTAAAAATATAGGTCTGAATAAAAGTATTGTAATCAAAATTCAGTGGTTGCATCTGTGACCCTTAAGGAACAAAGCTGTCAAACAGGACTCTAAAAGAGAAAAAAGAGTCTTGTGATAGAACTCTGTTTTGTTTCTTGCAAAATTCACATTTATGTACATAGACGCAGTTGTATACACGTTTGACTATCATGTTTTTTCATCAGCATGCACACTGTTATTGCTATTGACTGCAAGGGAAATTCTGGAAATATGTGACAACATACACACATGAAAAGTTGGTTTCTGTTTGCCATTTCCAATTTATTTGGGGTCATTTCTATCATTTCACTCAGTAAATTTGACAAAGGTGGCCATATACTTTATATGATCACATGGGGATACTGGTGAATGACTAAGTAATCTCATAAACACATCAGAATCAGTAGCAATCAGGATCAATTGCACTTCAAATAAATTATTACAACATATGAATCAGTCATCTACTAATTCTGACAACGAAATATGTCACTCAGTGTTTTTTAATGGGATTTGAGTAATAACCTAAGTGACTTTTCCAGCTCTCATTAGTGTTTCTGAGGGACTTAGTCCTAGCACAAAGCAATACCTCTAATTACTTATTCACTGCACATCAGAAAGGCAGTGTTGTTATTCAGAGTTCAATAAATCCATACAAACAAACCCATGAGACTGAGCAGAATTTAGAAAATGTTATGAATGAGGTATTATCTTATGTGGACATAGGTATCTTTAATATGGTATCAGGAGAATACAGCAGATGAGCCAAGATGGTCAGAAAGGAGGTAAGGTTTACTCACAACATTGCTCTGCCTCATTGTCCATCCAGTAGAAATACAAACCCAGACGCTGACTGGATGTAAAGATGCATTTGTAGTAACATCTTGTATAATTTCACTGTCGTTTTTGGAGTGAGGTGACAGAGACAGGACTGTCAATGACACCACAAGGAATAGCCTGTGCCATGAAGTGGCCTTTTTTCCAGGCGCTGGAGCAGGCGCTAGACATTCTGTCTGATGTTTTGGCTGAAAATCTGCCAAATGTATCGGGAGTGTTTTCACATATAGTTCCATGAAGAAGGCCTCAAAATCAACATAGCTTCCATTCCCAGGTGAAATCCAAGTATCATTTTCCTCTTTTGCAAACACTGAAGTCCAAACTGTCATTTGGCATAACAGATATTAGTGTCCAAAGTGACACTAATAGGCAGTGGTAATACCATGATGTGTTTGCATATGCACATACATGTGTATATGCACATAGGTGCCAGTACATAATGACAATTCAGAATGTGCTTTATTCTGTGCAAAATAGGTTTGTATGTACATTTCTGACATCTACTGAGCACTGTTTTAAAAATCCTGAAATATTCTAAATCAAAATGCTTTTATTTTCTTATGTAATTATAAATTTCCACTTGTTTTCCTTATATCAGTAAGAGGTCTGTGGGCTAGTTTTAAGACCGAAAGAAAGGTAGTTTTCAGTAGTCATATGAAGCCCCCTTGCAATGGCATTAAAAGGCATTCCAAGGTTCCCTCACTGAAAGTGATATGACTATATTAGCCACATTTGACTAATGTGTAATGCCATACACATTAATACGATAAATTACTGTAATATTGAACATGCAAGTGAGAAATTAATGATAAACAGTTTTCCTGTTTCAGTGTTTTAAATTTGTTTTAACAACCATGCTGATAGAGGACATAAGGAAAGGCCAAAAAAAAAAAAATCCACAAAAGTATTCTAAAATAGAATATATAAAGCAACAGCAAGAGTAACGAAGTTTTAATGTCTCTTTGAGGAAAATGGTTTTAATGTTAAGTACAGGAGACTACCTTTAGTGCTTAAACTCTACTTTTTACTTTAAAAGAAACTGTAAAACCCCCTGAGTATCCATTGACCTATCACCCAGCCTTTCCTGCATCTAACTTGTCTTCTTGAGATTACTCGTCTGTAAAATATTTGTGAACATCATGAGTACATCTAAAATGTCATTGAATACTTTGGCAATGCTTAGATTGTTTCCTAAATCTAAACCAAAAATATTTGTTCATATCTAAGAGTGGAAAATCCTTTCATTTCTATCAAGTAAGTTACAAGATTGTCATGAACTCGTAGAATTCTAGAATGGTTTGAGTTGTCCAATCTAACCCTTCTCTCTATTAGTTTAAAACTGTTGACCCTTGCCCTGTCACTACAGCCCTTTCCAAAAGGTCCCTCTTTGTCTTATAAGCCCGCTTGATACACTGAGAGGCTGCAGTAAATCTTCCCTGAAGCCTTCTATTTTCCTGGCTGAACGACCCCAATTCTCTCAGCCCGTGTTCATAGGAGAGGGGCCATGCCTCTCTTGAGCTGTGAATGCCAGACCTGGGCACAGCACTCTAGACAGGGTCTCATTAGAGCACAGCAGAAGGAGAGAATCACCTGCCTTGACCTGCTGGCCACGCTTCTTTTGATGCAGCTCAGGATATGGTTGGTTTTGGGATACAAACACATCATGCTGTTTCATGTCCAATTTTTCATCTACCATTATCCCCAAGTCCCCTTCCTCAGGGCTGCTCTTTATTCATTCAGCTCCAGTCTGTATTGACATTGGAGGCTGATTGCCCTGAACCAGGCACAGGACCTTGTACTTCGCCTCACTGAACTTCATGAGGTTCACAAGGGCCCACCTCTCAAGCCTCTCAAGATCAATTATCACCTGGAAAAAGAAGAAATAGGATGAGTTTTGAAAGACTTATTAAAGCTTTCTGGACACTTTAAATATTTGGGATCTAGAAATTTCATAAAGTTATCTTTTTTAAGGTGTATTTTATAAATAACTTTTAAAAAGCAAGTGTTACATAAAGTTTTTCCTGTTGGATTCTGTAGCTCACAGGCAAGACCAAATGTGTAATCTGGTGATCAGATGTAACCTTTTCATAAGATATAAAAAAAATTTATGAAACGTTTAGTACCACCTCTAGCAGGAGAACAATGGTAAATTAGGGAAATAAGGTAAATTAAATCTTCCTGATTTAATATTAATTTAGGACGGCTGTGCATATATATTGTGTCACTTTACATATAATTGTGTCACTTTGGGTTGGGTATTTTTGGTCTGTGTCTTTTTTGTTTGTTTTTATTATTGGTATTAGTATTTAAACCTCTGCATTGTTTATTTTTCTCATTGTGACCAAATATTTTTTATTGCGTTTTAATCTATTCTGGCATCAATCAAGTTGGATTTAAGATGAACAGACAAAACCACAGCATTTCTTAGCTTGCTGTCAAACCTGTAAACCCTGAGAAACCTTAACACATGTATCATTTTCCATCATGTCTTCCACCATATTGAGAGTCTTGGAGGGATTCACTGTCTCATGAACGTGACACAGAAAATCAGCTGGTATCATAAGGTCAGGGAAGGAAGTGGTTTCTTCCACCCATCATTGTAATGCTGGTAATGTTATGACAAATAACATTATTTTATTTGGATTTTAGTTGGGCCCTTTTACTTTAAATATATTATATTGACTTGAATTTTTCTTGCCAAAAATCAGGAAAAGCCACTAATGTGAATATTTCTGGAGCAGCTGGTGATTCAATTTACTGGAAATGCACAGAAAAGGTCTTGGCCTTGTCTTTGTAATCTGCAGAGGAATTTTATAATCTGTTGAATGGAAAACTGTTTCACTCAGCATCTACAACTAATGAAATAATGTCACTACTAGAAACAATAATGCTTACTTTCCTTGCAGTTATCTGCATCAAAAGTTGAAGTTTTTCAGAACCACCTATCAAAAACATAAAGCTGATGTACAGCTCAGGTAAGACCTAAGAATTACAAGAACCAGAATTTAGATGTAATTCCTAATCCACTTCATTGTGGTAGAATAGCAAATCTACAATATGCTCAACATTTAAAGCAAAGTTGAGATCTATTTTTATATATCTGTATTTCAGTATAAACAGTAGAACCTATGTACATGAGAAGCACATATCTAAACACCCATTTTAACAAATGAAAATTAATCAGTGTAGTTAGTAAGTTTGGCATACTTTTCCTAAATAGATTCCTATGTTCATTCACCTAAATTATTCTTGATTTCATTGTGATCAGTAGGACTAGGAAATTCCTCATTCTTGGAACCTATAAACAAACCAGAAAACCTCATTTTTGTTATCAAAAGTCACAGCTCTGACTGCGTTAATAGGTCTTAGGGGCCTTGATCTCAAGGTAAGGTACTACCTTGTCAAGATAGTATTGGATAGAATAATATCTTATGCTTCAGCAAGGAGGTAGAAGACGGCTGAGATGTCTAGTACTGGGTTGAGTCAAAACCTTAGTCTTAAATTGCCAACCAGTTTCATTAACAAAGAAATAAACATCTCCAGAAACGTATGTCATCCTAAAATAGGTGCCCAAACTATATGGAATAAATAAATTTCTGGAAATGAAATCACCCTATTCACCAGCTGTGAAATCTAGATCTAGGTTTAGTTGCCTAAACACAGACTTGCAATGTCATTTTGAGCCCTGTGGGGCTTATTGCTGATACCCAGGCAGGGCTATAGGTCCCCTAGTTTTTATTGTGTCTTGGATCTGCCAGAACTGTGGAGATGACTAGGATACCCTAAGCTTTTTCAAATGGCTCAAGGACACACTTTTTTCACCAACAAATCAATCCTGACATAATTGTCTGTGTAAATCTACAGGTTTCTGGAAAACTAATTTTAAATCAGATGAATCCTGGTTTGTACGCACAGAGCATAAATATCCCTAGGAACAGATTAGGAGAATACTTAAAGAAGGTCTTAGGAAAAAGATCAGTACTGAGTATTGATATGAAACTAAAAAGTCATCATTCTGTCAGTGTGTTTCAATAGAAGGAGTTTTTTTTTAACTTCATGTTCTTCTGCAAACACACTGCACTGTGGGCTTGTAGTCGCAGATGCTCAATAGAGATTTTCCTCAACTTCTGTGTATTTTGTGGCATCAGAATGCATGTCTTTGTCATCTGAATGTTCCAGAGCTGAAGGGAAACACAGTCCTTTCTTGCCTCGCAAGCAGCTCCCATAAACCGCGCTGCATCTACCTATTATTCAGCAACTGTTGCCATCTATCACCAAGGCCAGCTGTCTGCTATGGTTCTATGGGGTTGGGAAACTGCTTTAGATTTTTGTTATTATCTTTGCCTGAAAAATACAACAGTCAAGAACAAAATTATAGTTGGGTGACTATAAAATATAAATTAAAATTATTATTGCATCCTAACACATCTTTAAATTTTATGAAAGGAAGCTCTTAATTATAAAGATAGCCTGAAATGAACTGAGTAGCAAGTGCAATATCTTCCAAATATCAGTTAATTATAATTTGGTTATAATTTTTTTGTTGTTATTTTGGATGTAAACTAAGTGTGTTTATGACTTGCCTCAAAAATCCCAGTTAGGCATTTTATTAGAAATTAACTTCAAAATATCTTTCAAAATAAACTACTCTGAAATTTACTTTTTTTGACATTTAAACAATTTTTTAAAAAGTTATTGTTTTAATTTTTCATGTTATTTTCTATGTTGAAAGGTTAAATATTGTGGGTTTTGTTCTAGATCTTTCTTTTTCCATTCAAATCCAAAAGGAATAAGCTGTTTTCTTTTCTAATACTCTTTAAAGACAGAACAAGGACTAGCCTTCACCATGTATTGCAGGCAGCAAGACTCTTAGCCGAGTGCTGCTTCAGTAGTTCAGCATGCTTCTGGCTGTGTCCCCTAGGATAGCAGAACTGTGGATGAACCAGAAAAACTTCACCATGCATTAGGAAAATAAAAGCACTTGTATGTCTTTATCAACATCAAATAAGGGTGCATTTGCCATCACAGCCACAATTTTAATGCCCTGAAGAGAGCATTGTTCCTAAAAATAAATGTAACTTTATATCAACACAATTCAAGTTTCCCAACATGAATGTTTAGCCCAGGGCTTGCAGAGGATAAAAGTCTTACGCGACCACGTTGCTCTGTGCTTTGAAAATAAAATGCAAGCATTGTTTTAGGTATATGCGTTGTTGACCTTTCCCAAAATTCTGACTGTTAATTTCCTACTTCAAGGTATAGAGCAGAAAATACTTCAAGTTGTAGAATTTTTAAATCTCTCTACTGATCTGTATTTAAAAGGCAATTAAATTTCATGCCAGCTATATAAAATGATACATGATTCTTTACGATTTTCATGAACAGAAAATCTCATAAACTGCCCTAACAAAATTGCTGCTGGAGAGATGATGCACATGGAGACCTATGGTTGATCCAAATGGAGTGCCAAATTGATGAGGAACCCCTTCTCAAAGGGAGCAGTTGCCAGAATATGTAATTGGAATAGCATTTCATCCTCCAGGGAGTTTATGAAGTACGTTATTTAGCTCAGCTAATTTTCTTCACCTCTATGACAAGGAGTCTCATCTGCAGAATAAACATTGTCTGAAAATTTGGATGATAAGTTTACTTTTGGCTATCACATAGATGATACCGAAAGTTTACATATGGGGCTTTGACACAACTGTTACACTTTAGACTACAAAAGTTGGGCAACATGAATCCTACCCGAAGTGATGAACTCAAAGCTAACTCTTCTCAAAATTTGAATTCTGCCTCATTCTTCATATATATAAGTGAAATTATATGTACAAGGTCTGGGTGTATCCTTATTCTCCCCTTTCTCTGAGACACCCTAAAGCCTTATGGTACCAATACATCTAAGTTTGGGATAGACTGACTAATAATTTGACTGTAAATTTTCATTGGCTCAGAAAACAAACTGGCTAGGCAATCTTCTAAATATATATAATTAGACACTTACAAGTAAAACACAGTCTCCTTAAAATGATTATTTTCATGTTTTTCAATTTAAACCAAAATGGTAAAACAGATTGTGCATGGAACAAACAAAATCTTCGGAAACAAGGATAAATTAATAGAAAAAGTAATCCAATTATGGCAGAATCTGTCATTCTGTAAAATCTCCTCCTACCAAAAAAAAAAGAAAAAAAAATCAACAAAAAACAACCTGAAACCTCTCCCCAATAAAAAAAAAATGACAAGTCTACTTGTTAGGTTTTGTTTTGTTTTCCTTGCCATGTCTCATATTCAATATTTTTTCTCATTAAACTTGAAAAAAGTTTAATGAAATAATGCCTATTAAAAGTTGTAGTTAAGTTTTTTTTCTAACACTTTAAAATAATGCATCCAAATGTTGGAGAACAGATATTGAGCCAGTATTAGTGGCAACAGTTACACTAATACAGAGTTTACTGGGTTAAGGATCTGATCCAAATCCTGGAAAATTCTAGAAAGTCTAGTCTAGAAAGTAAGCATAACATGGATTTAATAAGCAAATGTTACAAATATAAATGTTCTTCTTTTACTGTATTAGCAAAGTTACATTATTAAATGTGTATTTAATGCTCCTTTTTTTATTGTGTATCTATTCAGGTGTATTCTTCCTGTAATCCAGAATAGCTGAAGCTATGATTTCTTTAAATCTCAAACTTTGTATCATTAAGCTTGCTCAGCACTTTGATGCAGGGCCTCTAGGGAAAACTCATGAGCTGCAGAGCATGCTATTAATGGCTCTGCGAGCTGTGACCTTCCCACTAAGAAAAGTACTGGACAAACTGCTAATTATTCTATGGAGATATGAGGAGGGTTCTCTTTCAAAGAATATGGATGACTCTGGACCTGGGTTTTGATGGATTATTAACCTTTGTGTCTTTATGAAATTCTGGGTGATTGGTTGTGCGGTTTTTCTTGTTTAGTTTTTAAGGGTTTCAGTGTATAAACTTTCTCTGAAAACATTACAGTATACAGCTGCTATATAATTACATCACAGAGGGACTGTATGTATGGAATTGGATATACTCCTGTTATTCTCATTTAAAGATATTAGGCTGTTTCAAAACATGCATGAAGATGGATTGGTCCATTTTATTTTAAACATAGGAATAAGAAAAAAAAGATGATAAAATATGCAAGGATTCAAAACTCAGAAATTTTTTTCCCATTAGTAACTCTTCTCACTTTTTATCTTAGATTCCATGCAATATGTTTCTTATTTTCAATTGTTTTGTATTTAAACTTCCTCCATAATCTTTGGGGTTTGTCTCTATTTTCAGAATATTTTTCTTTTACTTCTTACTTGGTATTTATATTTTGTGCTGTATTCTTGCTGATGTCTGCTTTATTTTTATGTCCAATTTGATTTTCTACTTTTTATCCATATATTATATGATAAGGCTCTGATACAAAGTATTAACTCATGACTCATTGTTCAAAATAGGGTTGGAAGGGGCCCTGAGCAACCTGTCCTAGTGGATGGCACCCCTGCCCTCGGTGGTGTGGTGTGTGTGTGTTTGTGTGTGTTCGACTAGATGATCTTTCAGTTCCTGTGGTGTTTAACCCTTAAGAAGGGAGCAACCAAGATTGATACATGCCAAAGGAGCAACAGAAGTGAGAGTCTGCAAAAACTTACAGTTTTATTAGGAAATTACACGCTTGGCATGGAAATTGGTATAAATTAGTCCCCTATCTTCTGGTATAAAGACACAGCAGTGCATTTTGAGAAAGGAATGGGGAAAAGAGAAGAGCGACATTAGAGAGAGGGACAGAATAGAGAGGAGAAAAAGAAGCAAGCAAGATCTCCAGTCCAGACTCCATCATCAATCCAGCTGATGTGGTGTCCAGGGTCTTGGGGGCGGGCAGACACCTGGGTTTTTTGGGGGCACCTGTTTATAGATAAGTTTTCTTCACCCTGGAGATAAGTATCTCGCTTTCTATGCAAATTAGTAATCATGCACATCCCATTCTTCTAGACCTTTCTGGAAAAGCCAATCTTCTAGGCTTCTACAGATCCTTTCCAACCCAACGGTTCTTCCAGCTTTCAAAAATTCTATGATTCCATGACATTATGCTATTATGAAAACCTATTTTCTCACATGTGTAGACAAAGCACCTTTTGTCAAGATGCAAAACCTTTTCACTCATATTAAATTTAGAAGTATCAGCGTATCTTTCTCTTAGTTATAATATGCATATGCATAGGAGTCTATGCATATTTGACATTGAAGTCTTTCTATAAATCCACCAAGGTACTTACATACTATTCACCATGGAAAGAATACTAGAATATTAAATTCTGTGTTACTGGTGAAAAAAAACCTGTGTGGGACAGGACTTAATGTCTATAGATAACAATTACAAGGAGATGCATACATACACACACACACACACACACACACGCACACACGTATGTGTTAAAGACAGATAAAAATATGAAAAATACTTGTCTCAGGGTCATTTGTTCCATGGTCTTCCTACTGCAGTACAATGAAAATAAATCTTGATTAAGGGTTGTAGCTCACAGCCACAGGGCCAGTCTGCAGACAAGAGTAAAAAATGAGTATATATCTACATGTCCAAGCTAATGGGGAATTTACGAACTGCAGCATAACCACACCTGTCCCTAGGTCTAGAAAATCTTTGTGTTACTACTCAAAGAGAAACAGCTCTTTCATACAAAGTAATAAAAAGAGACGGTATTTCAGTAAAAGATGAAAAAGACGCAACAATGAAAAACACAAGCATTTTGAGAATTTACAACTTATTTCATTATGTGTGTAATCAAATGTTTGACTTTAACAAGTAAAAAAACCTAAGAAATAAAAGCACCTGAAATACCACTTGTAA
Organism: Struthidea cinerea; assembly: GCA_013397865.1. Taxonomy (NCBI): domain Eukaryota; kingdom Metazoa; phylum Chordata; class Aves; order Passeriformes; family Corcoracidae; genus Struthidea; species Struthidea cinerea. Next base: position 88,951 of record VZTI01005029.1, on the reverse strand, counting down.
ATTTGATGTCATTTATTTCAAATTGTCTGTCAAATCATCAGCAAAATAATTTCTTTGTAGAAGTGCCAAAAGTACATATGTCCCAGGTACAAGAAAGAGAGACAGAAATAAAAATAAAATTAATTCAAGCATATAAAAATTAAGAGATGCATTTATGTTTCTGAGGATATAAAGCTCTGTCAGTGACACACCTTGTCAGCTTATTCCTGTTTGTCAATCAGAGTAAAATAAATCTGCTTCTTTTTCCTTCCATCATTCATCTTTTTTGACAGATAGCATTGCAAGGAGGGTGTCTTGTCACTTCACTGAAGCTCTAAATAATATGGCGTTTGCAAGTAAAAAAGATAATTGCCAACATTATTATTTGGATATGCATCACACTAAATACAGGTCAAGGATGCAGACAGCGAGGAACAGCATGAAAAGAATCATTTGTGTTACATTCATAAGCAAGCTTTCTAAGTACTGTAGCTGAGGTAAATTAAAATATTTTTGGTTGATTAAAGTAATAAGCCACTGTATTTTGGCGTTGGCTTGTTTGTTTGTTGGTTTGCTTTCACCAGATCTCAAGATAAAAAAAAAAAAAAAGACGTTTCTGAAGCATCGAAGCATCTTGGTAAACAGGACGTCTTAAGCATTAGAATCAGAATTGTGGGCATTGCTGCACACTGGACAAGTATACTTATGACCTTTACTAGGTGTACACTACTGAGAAATAGCAAAGACAGAATGCAGGTTACATAGACATTGACCTGATTTGATATGATCTTAATATGTATTTATATACACATATAAGGACTAGAACAAATATTTCTGCAATTATGTCCTTATGTTATTACTTTAAGCAGATGCAAGCACCTGCACCAATTCAAGAAATATCTAATATCAAAATATCAAGAAATAGCTAGTATAAATAATTTTATAGCATGCTATTATGAAATTATGTTTATATGTAACCTTACTCACATATGATGGTGGCTACTATGTTAGTTTCATTACTGATTTAAGCCTGTAATTTAAAATTAAGTGTTTATGCAACAATGGCAATGTTCTTTATGGTTTGGGCTTTGGTGTAGTTTTTTTGCTTTGTTTTATTTTCCATTCAGTACCTTTCCAGTTTATAGCAAACTGTCAGCATCTGCAGTAAAGGAAATGGATGTCATATGGAGAAACCGAAAATTGTAGGAATGAGAGTACTCCTGTAGGAGAAACATGCAGTGTGCAAAAAATACTGATACAAGAAACTCTACCTAAAATAATTTAGAGAAGGAAATGCTACCTACAAAAATTGCTACTATCTAGTTTAATTATTTAGGAAGTTTGTTTTCTAGCATGTTCATTGTTGTTTTTGTTCAGTAGTCCAGCTTTAAAGAAACAAATAAGTAATTTTATAAATGCACCTTTTGAAATCCCTTTTCATCTGTTCTCCTCTTCCTCAGACAATATTCAGACTGATTGCATTTATTGTATTCATATTATATTGCAATTTTTAAAAAATCTAGTATCTATACAAATCTCTTTTCAGATGTTTTTGTGTTATTTGAATAAAATCTGAGCTCCTTACCAGCACTGTAATAAAGTTCATTCTTTGTTGCTCTTTGTCATGTATGCACCATCTTATTTTTCAAATATCTATAACACTCAGTTATTTTCTCAAGACCCTTTTCCCTTCTATTGTTTCTTGACAATGTTTTCATGCTTTCTGAGAAAGCCTGAATACTAATGTGAATAGCAAATAATTTTTATAAGGGAAAGAGTAAGATTGTGGCTGCCAATGAACTCCCAAATACATTATTCCTATGCAGGATTTAAAATTCCAGTAGTCAAACAGTTTGATCATTCAACAATATTTGCAGCTTCAGTAACATGATTTATTTTAAATATGGTCTGGAAGGCATCTGAGAGTTTCCATAAGATTAAGACATTACTCTTTCTCTGGTTTATTAAACAAAATGCTCTAAGTAGCTGATGTTATTGAAAATAATACTTGCAATGGGAATTGCATTAAAAATCTTAGGATTTTGTTCTGTTCCTGAAGATTTTGCTATATCTGTCATTAAGCTATTTTTGAATCAATAACTAGAAGGAGAAAAATCCTGTGATCTCAGATTCTTCCTTATCATGATGTAAATTGCCAGTGATTCATTACACAGCTGGAGTACTCCTTCAAGGAGGAACTATGCGTACCCAGAACTCTAAGTACTAGGAAAATATTAGAGATATTTCAGAAGTATAAAATGCAAATTATATTGATTTGTTGCAAAAAAAAGAAAAAAAATTATAAAAAAACCCCAACAACCAAATCCCAACCCCCACAAACCATCATCAGTAAAAGACCAGAAATGTATGGGTTAGTTCATGAGAAGTTCTGAAATTCCACAGCTCAGTACTTGTTGATCCCCCTTTTAGTGGCAAAGTATAAAAAGTGATAAAAAAGGCAGCCTTAGGTTTTTTAGATTCAGTGCATGCCTTCCACTTTGATTGCCATTTAGAAACAAATGCAAACTCATTGTAACTTGAACACTAGCACTCAGGATCTGGAGTGAGAATAGTCAAGAATTAATGGATGGTGGAGGTTTCTAGAATGTTCAAACATTTTCTTCATCTGATAAATGTAGACTAATTGAAACATTTTATTTGTAAGGAAGATGAACAAAATATGCAGCCATTTGACCCTTTCAGATGTAGTTATAGAGCTCAGGTTTGTTCACACGTCTCTCCATTAAAGTGTCACTTCAAAATCATTCAACCAGGGCCCAACTGTGAAAATCTAATCAGGATGTATGGACTAAATTCACCAATATTCACTCTCTACTTCACAAAACCATGTATGGATTGAAGGAGAATGTAAAAAATCTGTTCTGAGAACTGCAACACATATCAGTATTGCCCTAATTAGCTATACACTCTCCTGTATAACTTTCAAGTATCATTCTTATTTATATCACAAGGAATGTAATCTTGCTGGAGACCATGTTCCTTATTAAGATTAAAATTCTTTGTACTTGCATGTCTAAGTTTCCAGTATTGCAATTATCTGCTCAAGGCCAAAATTAAATATTAATTTCAAATTAGTGTTTAAAAGAAATTCTATAAAAATTCAATTATAAGATCCTTGCAAAGTTAAGTATAATGGTATTCTTCAAAAGTAGTATTTAGTGAGAATTGCCTTTATTTGACCAAGTAGTGTTCCTGAATATCACTAGGGTTGCAACCATTACCTAACATTTCACTTCTACTATTCCTTCTTCCTCACACTCTTCTTCAACACCAGCATTTGGTCCCCCCCAAAGGATCCAGACTTTTGTGAACTTCTCCATTGTGGGCCCTTTCCTTGGGGAGGAATCCTTCAGGAACAGACTAATCCAGTGTGGGTTCCTTCATGGTCCATATTTCCTTCCAGAAAACCTACTTCTACATGTGGTGCAGATTTTGCCAGGACACTGCCCCAGTGTGGGCTCTCCGTGGGTTGCAGCTTTCTTCAGGACACAGCTTCTTACTCTGCTGTGGTGTCTTGCACGGGCTGCAAGGGGAAAATTCACTCTGACATGGTCCTCAATGGGCTGCAGAGAGACTGCTTCACTATGCTCTTCTCCATGGGCTGTAGGGGAATCTTTGTTCAGGTGTGTGGGGGAGGAAGTCCTCTCCTTCTCTGATCTTGGTCTCTGCAGGAACCATTTCCCTGACATTTTCTCACTCATCTCTCACAGCTGCTGCACACTGGCTTTTACTATTTCTTAATTATGTTATTACAGACGCACTACCAGCACCACTGATGGTTTCAGCTTTGGGCAACCGTGGGGATTGGTTGGAACTGGTTTTGTCTGACATGGAGACAGTCCCTGATCTCTTCTCACAAAGGTCACCCCTGCATAGGCCCCTTGTTACATAAACACAATGCAATATTTTTAAGGATTATAAAAAGTATTATTAAAAGTGATAACCAATATCATTAGGATTTTTTGCTAAGTAGAGGCTTAAGCATAGTCTATTTTTAGTTTTCACTACTTACTCTTCCTTTCCATGACAACATATGTCTTTCCCATAATTAATTACTACCAAATACGCTGTTCTGTGACACACCATAGCAGCCACTTAAAGTGTGGTTGCTATTATCATAATTTCAAGTTAATTACATATGGTAGAAACACAGTATATCCTAACTCCTTTGTGATCTCTCAAAAATAGTAGTCTTTGCATTAACCAGGTATTTTCTCATGCCATATAGCTAATTATGACCCTAAAGTCTTAAACACGATGAATTTTTGTTGGTAGAAAAAAAATGAAAGTTCATATGAAGCATCAATTTCAGTTGTTATTACCAAATTTCTAGTCTTTTTTCATCTGAAAGGAAAACCTATCACGAGTGCAAAAATTGTCCAGATCCAAAATATCTTTAACAAAAAGACATTCATGCAATTTAACTTAGTTAGTGCTCTGTGACTCACAATAGATTTTATGGTATTAAAATTTTCTGGTCATGTATTATTTTGCCTCTAAAACAAGATTGAAAATAAATGAATTTGGAAGGTTAATAAAGATTATATTCAAGAAACAGAAAATAGTGCTATCATGCATGCAAAAACCTGTTTTTGAACAAATACCCAAAGACAGGCAGTACTGACAGTTGAAGGCATACAGAAAGAGAAGTTATTCATCATAAATAATAACCAAAAGAATTAATACCAAGTTTTTACAATACAACAATACAAATGTTGTTTTGATAACAAGAGATATCTTCTAAATGCTTAGAGTTTCAGTTGGTGCTACAAAGCTTTCTTCAAAATTACGATTGTTGGAATATTTTTAAATATATACTGAAATTATTGGCATCAGGATTCGTAAGTTAAAAGACTTTTGTGCAGAAAAGCACAAAAGTACAAAATTTTGAAAACAGAATAGATGAGTCTGTTCCATTTGCCACATAGTATGCTTATTTCATAATCTTTTAATCCTCAAATTAGCTTCTGCATACATGAGACTGGGTCCAAATTTGAGAAATTCCTGTCACAGACTCAGTAGCCAAGGGTCCTGGCTTAAAAGACAGGTGCCTGCCAAGGAAGGCAGGAGCCTTCCTGGAATGAAAAAGATACCCCTGCCTTGAAATTATTATAACTTTGAATTTATGGGGCTTTCAGGCAAAGATATGGGAAAAAGAATAACAGTTCTTTACTAGAATATATCCATACATATATATAGACAAACAACAACAACAACAACAACAAATCCAGAAAACCCAGTAACAGCCATTTTCTTGCCCATCAAGCCACTTCCCCTTTGCTGTAGTTACGATCACAACCGGCAGGGGGCACCGTTGGCTCCTGGTGAGGCGGAGGGGCTGCAGTGACTCCCCCCGGGCTGCAGGGAGTGCTGAGGGCTCCTGGTGAGGCAGAGAGGCTGCAGTGACTCCCCCGGGCTGCAGTGGGTGCTGAGGGCTCCTGGTGAGGCAGAGGGGCTGCAGTGACTCCCCCGGGCTGCAGGCGGCACTGAGGGCTCCTGGAGAGGCGGAGGGGTTGCAGTGACTCTCCCGGGCTGCAGTGGGTGCTGAGGGCTCCTGGTGAGGTGGAGGGGCTGCAGTGACTCCCCCGGGCTGCAGGGGGCCCTGAGGGCTCAGGCAGCTCCTGAAGGTAGCCCAAAGGCACGCTAAGGCTCCCCAGGGGTAATGGTGGCCTAGGGGAGACAGAAGGTGTAGGGGGGGTGTTTTGGTTTTCCCCAGCTCTCACATGTCCTTTGTGGTGTCCTGGCATTGGCAGCAGCAGCTAAGACTCCAGTAAACAGCTGGGAGGTGCTCCATCCAGAGACAGGGAGGAGGTGGGGGGCCCAGTTTTCCCCAGTTCTCCCTCACCGATGCAGAGGGTGAGGGTGTCTCCCAGCAAGGGTGGGTGCTGAAGTCCCAGTCTAATGGCTGCTTCCATGAGCAGCAGCCCACCCACGGTAAGGAGAAACAGCAAGGGAGGCTCAGCAATAGCAGCAAGTCGTATGGGCAAGAGAAAATCCAGCACCAAAACCCACAGCTGTCTGCCCTCCAAGCCAGCAAAGACCCCAACTAAGAAACTGGCAAACACCACACTGCTTCTCCCCATTTCCCAGAACCATTCTAACAGTATGCCAAGGCTACATCTTTTGTCCCTTAATCAAGTCCCATTTGCCATTTCCATGACAGAAAGAAATGTAAAGAAAATGGGAAGAAAATTCCCTGAAGAAACCTAACCCCCAACACCAATTATTTTGCATTCAGAGTGTTTTTCCCAACAGATACTGAGATGGTGATACTTCTGACATGGACAAGCAGGGACCTTTTTAAAAGAAGCAGAGAGGAGCCAGGAAAATATATAAAGGTGGAGGAGCCAAAAAGCTGGAACTCATACCCTTGTTTTCAAGGGCATGTAGATGCTTCATTAAAATGTGTTTCTTCGGAAAAAAATGAGGGAAATTTGTAATATTTCATGCATTTTCACTGACTTTTTTTGTCTGTTCTTGTAACAGTCTGTCTCGGAACCCTTTCTTTCCTAAGGGAAAAAATGCAATCTAGTCTTCTCTGAGGCCAAAAATTCAAGTCAGGAAGAAAACTTGAGTAGTATTAAAAAAAATAAAAAGGTGTGGGGGGAGACTAAAAATATACATTTATGCATATATTCTCTATATACATATGCAATAGATACACATATCCTCTCATACATGCAATTAAATTCCTAAAATAATTTATATGCGTCAACATACGGTCAGGGCCCTCAACAGATTAGTTTTACTTTTCTTTATCGTTTTTCCAATTTGGTTCAATATGCCTTAAAAGTATTGGAGAGGAACACGTTGCAATAACGGCTGAGCATAAACAAATTGATCTGTTAATGAGTGAATAATATAGGTACGATTGATCTTACCATCTTTGTTCTGCAGAAAAATAGACTGTTTCAATGCTTAATGGTTGTTACTGGAAAGTTAACAAGTTCAGTTCATTCAGTTTCCTCCATGGAAGTTTTGGATTCATAGGCAATTAGAAGGGAATAAATAGTTTCATGCTCAAAACTTTGTATATGAAAAAAGAAAGCATGCCCTACATATAAAGTCAATATTTTATTGTTAGCATAATTGATATCTTAACAGCCTAATCCAAGAATTGTAATTAGTCAAGTTGTAATTATTTCAGAAATTGAAAGAATACATTATGAATTTTTAGTAGCAAAATAACCATAATGGAAGTTGATAAACATACACTTTTGCCTTCTATCTCTTTTCCTGATGTTTTGTAAGGCTATGCAGGGTATCATTTCCCAAGCCCTCTACCATTTTAATATACCTGTATTTGTACAACATTGTTAGAATTGTAAAACCATGATGGTATCATACAAAGTTAAACAAAAGTAAATCGAAGTAGTCACAGAAATGGAAAAAATTACTGTTACAACTAACCCTCAGTCTTGAGACCTTGCAAACTCATTACAAAACTTACTAGAAAAATCAACACCATATGCCAGTGCTATGTGAATAACAGTGGATCTAACAAAACAGGTCACTGTTAATGACTTGTTCCCTGGGGTCTAAGCCTGAAGAAACCTAGATATCTATTGTACTTTCACATCCTCTCATGATCCTTAACCAAAGTCTAACAAACTTTTTCAAAACTTATTCTTGACACATTGTTAAGACCTATGGTTCTATTTCAGCTTCTGGAGTCCTTAGACACCAACAGAAGCTCAGACACTAAGTCTGAGCTGCAGTGGGGCAACAGCTGGAGTACATCAGCAGCCCACTGCTAGTCCCTCAGATGGCAATTAGCTAGCACAGTTCTCGATAATGCCTGATGCAAAAGTGAGCCTTTAATATAGCAACATTACCACTTTAATGTAGCAAATTACACATGCTTCAAAATTTATTTCTCCATGGTTTCAGAATACCAGGAAAAAGAGTAGGATAGGTGTCTGGCTCACATCACAGCTTACTGAGGAACATGTAGCTCTGTGTTGCTGCTAACCTATGCATCTTCCTGCCTTCAGCTTTGTCACACTATTTTCCTTCTGTCCACAGTGTGTTCACAGTGACGTTCACCAGGCTGAACAAGAGTTATGGAGACAAAGACGTTCACTGAGCTGAAAATGTATGTTGTTTATTGCTAATTTCTTTTTGGTGTGTTAGTTTTCAGTTCCCTCTATTCCTTGGTCAAGAAGAAGATATGGTTTCATGAGTGCTAATACCACTGCAGGATCAGTAGGTGAAATATGCTTTCACTGGACGTAGATGATGTACATTGAATTTGGACTATTATGCTTTGTTCCCAAGGGCAGTGTGATACTTCACAACAACCAGTAAAAGCTAATTACAGTAAAATAAACAGGATAGATTTCCTTGTACCCATGTACATTGCATTTAGTGATATGTGTGGCTTCTGGAAAACAAGAGTTGAAAGCCTTTTACTTGGCAATGTACTCAATTGGTACTGCTGACTTGACAGTGAGCTGTTCATTTTGTCAACAAAGCAGATACTTCAGTGTAAAATGTTGTCTTAATCCAAACCGTCCCTGTGTCTGCACCTCTATAATGAAATTACTTAAGACAATTGCTGCTTGCCAAAAGATCAATCTGGATAACACAAATCTTGTCAAAGAGCGGAAGGAGGACATCATGAAATTTGGGGAATTTTTTCCCCTCAATTTCAAGCATATAATCCTATAAGGTAACATTACTTGCTTGATGTAGAGAAACATAATGCCTAATTGGTATTTCATTTATGTTTTCAGATGCAACCAGCCTTGTTCTTCTAAAGAGTAAGAACACAAATTTTAAACAAATCTTTTGATGACATTTTGCTACCACTGTCTTTTACTATAGACTGAAGTGAGATATATAAAAAAAGGTGCTAAAGTTAGTATAACTATACATTTCCATTCACAGTGCAAATGAATTAAGCACTTCCCATCCATCCCAGACTGATTGGGTTTTTCCCTGTTTTCTTCAGTTCTTGCTTCTGTAAGAGGTGTGAAAATGACAAAAATTGCTAGAGCAGTTCCCTAAAAACTGTAGTACCTTCTCTCTCAGATTTCATATTGAACCAAATTCAGCCCAGAAGAATTTGATGAGTGTGCCTACCCAATCAAACCCTCTAGATAAAGTACAGTATACGTGTAGCTGTATGTCAAAATTGTCACAAAACATCAGGGAGGGTCATAAAAATCAACTTCAGTTGTCTGAATGCGGATGTATTATCAAATATAGTAACCTTGCTTCCTCCCGGAGAAAAATAGACACTTCAAGGATTTGTTTCATCTCACCAAGTTTACGTATTTAAGGTGAAATGAATCATGTTTGAAAGAACACTTGCTTTTTTTCACTCATTGGTGGGAGAAAAGGGTTAAATACAGAAGAGGAGGAAGGCATAATTTTGCTCCAAGTGACCTTGCAGCTGAGAATGCTAAAAATGTCAGTGGGGGAAAACTACATTTATTATGCCTAATGTTGTTCATCCTCTACCTGTTTTGAGAAGTAGAAATCCTGTGGAGAGATAGCACACTCTCACACAGACGTGTGAAGCCTTTTATTATAGTGAGGCAGGCAGCGTGCCCCACCTCCGTCGCTGTCCGCTAGGATGAACTGCGCCGAACGGAGTCTGTGTCCCCCTGTGTCTCTGCTGCCTGGCATTGTTAATAAGGTAATGAAATAAATCTATCCTCTGCTTTTTGGCTGCGATTTGATGGTTGCCCTTGGTTACCCATATGTGTCAATTCACACACCGACTACTAAAGGGTATCAAGAGTTATGGGATCAGATGTAGATGCCAACATGGACACAGCTGAATTCCAACACTAGGTGTCCAGATTGGGCCACCTGCTCCTACAGGAATCTCTTTACCCCAGAGACCCTGGTGATACAATATTTAGACACTGGTTGGGTTCAGGTCCATCCTGCCAATGGGTTCTAAAGTAGGCAAAGTAGAGTATTAAGTATTGCTTTTAAAGGCATAAAAAACAACTGACTGCTAAAGTGAGCTTGAAAGTATGATTTAAGTAGGAACTGTCTGTGGGAGTTACAACAAATTTAAAAAGTTGTACACCCAATTTTTTTTCTCTCTAATAATGTTCATACAAAGAAATGCATTCCCACAGAAACTTTTCAACTTTTTGGGTTTTGTTTAATAAAAAGAGTTTTCTACAGTTTCCTGTAGGTTCAACTACAGAAAGATATTGTTTTACACCTACCTGATTTTTAGAGACAAAAAAAGTCTTTGCTAAATTTTATCTGTCATAAATTAACAAATTCAAATACACACGACATGAATTATACCATTTGGTAAATGTAAGATCCTTCTAGTGTTTGAGCTTTTGAGAAGCAGATTTCTACTGTGATAAATTTATTGAGAGTTACTAGCAATGTCTAAAATACACTCAGTTCCAGAAAATCTATGCTGCACGTTTTATACAAATATGAGATATTTTTACTGTTAAGCATTAAACTGGTGTTCTAAATGCACTTTCTAAGGAAAGAATACACATATATTGGTAGAAAAGTGGCAGTCTAATCATAATCACTAAAGCTATAAATATGCTGGAACTAGAATATTTAAATGTTATGAAGAACCATTCAAAATTTATGTTAGAAAATTGTTGTAAAGGCTAGGTTTAGTTTAGCACGCTGCAGCCTTCCCTGGGAGCGCAGCAGGGCTTCTTAGGGCAGGACAGCCATTCTGCCCTCCCGTAGTCCATTTCAGATGGCTCCGCACTCTTGCTCTCTCAGCTGTCAGCCTTACCACACAGTGATGGTGAAGGAGGTGAGAAGGATCTCTCCATGAGGGTTTTCAGAGGACCTTTAATGGTCACACACTGTCCCAGAGACCCCCAACGGCAGAGAGACCAGGTGGCCGAGTGCAGGGGGTTTCGTCAGATTGCAGGGACAGTACATGGGCAGGGTTGGGGTACAGGAACCAATAGCAAGAACCCGAGGGAGTGGCCAGGGCTAGGGGAAGAGGGAAGTGGGAGGGAACAATATAGGATCCGAAGAGCTGTGGTTGAACAGGCTGCCACAGAAAATTGCAGATTTGTTTGCTGAAACTGACTCTTGTAAAATAGCAGAGCATCCTAAAGAAATGATCATGAAAGATCATATACAATAGAGTACAGAGTAATAATGACATGAATATTTTCGCATCAGAACCATGGGGCAAATGCAAATTTCACTCTGATTTAGCGGTAAAGAAAATGGGCAGAAACTGAGGCACAGGAAGTTCCACCTGGAAATGAGGAAGAGCTTCTTTACATGCAGGTGACTATGCGCTGGAACAGGCTGCCCAGAGAGGTTGTGGAGTCACCCTCACTGAAGATATTCACAAACCATCTGGATGCAGTTCTCTGCCACATGCTCTGAGATGACCCTGCTTGAGCAGGGAGGTTGGACCAGATGACCCCATTGTATTCCCTCCCAACCTGACCCATTCTGTGATTATGTAATATCTGACTTCTGGAGTATATGCTTTATAGCTGATACTGAGATACTACTGAAGTTCGTTTAGCCTGGAGAGGAGGAAATTTAGTTTGGATCTAATTGCCATGTTTCTCTAAATAAAAGTGGTTTGTTGACATCTAAATCCATGAACTACAGAGTGGATATCTGCTCCGCTGTCCTCCTCTCCAGAGGCTTCAGGGAATCTCTGCTCCAGTGCCTGGAGCACCTCCTTCTTCACTGATCTTAGTGTGATCAGTGAAGAAGGAGCTGTTTTCTTTCTTACTTTCCTTTCTCACTGTTCTTTCTGCCATGCAGTGGTTTGTCCTTTTATGAAAATAATTTTGACTGCTGTGTTCTGAGTCAGTTGTGGAGCCAGCTGGATCTGGCTGTATCTGACATGGGGCGGCCCTTGACATCTTTTCACAGAGTTCATCATGCAGCCTCCCAATACCAAAACCTGGACACACAAACTGAATACTGCAAGTTCTGTCAATTTCACGAAAATAAAAAAAAATCAGGATATTACGATTTCTCTGTACAAACCCACTAACTAATCTTGTAATTTATTACTGCGACTTGCCTCTGGTTCTTGAGCTCAGTCTTCTCTTAGAGCCTACCTGAGCTGAGAGGGAAAGTTTAACAAAATCTATTATAGCTTTTGTATTTTCTCTCCTTCCATTTCATACATCTGTTTTATCCATCTATCTCTTCTGGCAAACTGACTCACAGTGACTGATTCAAGGACAAACTGAACCTGTGCAACACCGGGTGCACACAAAGATCTGCTGGTCGATAGAAATACATAACTGAGTTCATGTAATGTTAGATGTCAGATTCATCTCTTTACAGATGACAACATGAAAGCACCCAAAAATACTATGACATTCTCACTTCTTCTTTGCTTAGAAGACAATAAATAAAGTATTTGTATTCACATACAACTGAGAAGTTAACTTCAAAGTAGAGCTTACTATAAGGGCTGACATTTCTGGGATTTCACTGGAGGAAATTTAAACTAAGTAATTTCAAAATTGTAGATAGCATTGTTAACAACCCAAATGCCCCTGAAAATATGGAAATTTCATGTTGTTCGGAAGACAATTAGAAATAAAAAGAATTTAGAATGTTAAGAAAGAGATTATATTAGCTTTTTTTTTAACATATTAACGTAGATCGTGCTCAAGCAAAACCTTGGAGTGTAACTTTTAATTCTATTGACTTTTAAATTTGTAAAGCCTGAACAGAGGTCTGAACCTTCTCTTTCCTGGCCTAATGTTTCCAAACATAGAGACATACAAATTAGCAAGAAAGATCCAAATTCTGTTCAGCTCTTTGCAAAATATTGATTAGCATAATACTACTCCATTTCATGGTTCATTACTAGTTTACTTTTTTCACTAATTCTGATGTAGCTGACCTGCAACAACACAGTTCTCGGTTCCTGTAGTGCTGATCAATCTGTTTGTTCACTCTGAATTCACTGTTCAAGCACTTAGAGCTTTCTTAGATGCCCATTCTGTCCTTCTGCTCCTCAGCCTCCTCTTCTTATGGGGTTGAGATTTGCTGACTCTTTGAACCCAGCGGATCACTGACCCAGCATCAGATGAAAGGCTGGAAATACAGTCCATGCAAATACAATTTTCTTTTTAACATACGTTAGGAGTGTTTGCTTCCAGCTTATAGAATGGCTTTGGCAAGTCTTAATTTTTTCGTTTGCAAGCAGAGATCTGATCTACAAATGTATGTAAAGAGCGTGTTTCAGCTCAGCTATCCATCTAAAAGTTAAATGGCTGCTCAGAGTTCAAAATGTAGCCTACCCATATAGTTACTCAAGAGAAAGAGGCAACTCCCAGAAGATAATCCAGCTCATCTTGGTTGTGTGTCTGAGATAAGGGCATGAATTTTCTGTGGTAGAATCTATTTCTCTGTTGGTGGAAAGGGGAGGGAAAAGAGGCCTAGACAAATAGGTTTGACTAGATGGCCATTTTTCAGGCAGCTAGAGTTAGGTGAGACATATTTCATCCAGGACTGTGTCTCTCTCCAATGTCAATAGACCAGTGTTCCTCTATCAGTTGGGTATGCAAAAATAAAAACATCCCTTTAATCATGCAGAAATGCAAAATATCTGAGTTTCACACCACACTAATGCCCACACAGACATTTAGCAGCCATTCAGAAAGTAATTCTCAGCCTCTGGGATCCTTAAAACAACTCTCTGGTACAACTCCGTTGCCCAGAACTGTGCACACATCTTCAAACAAATGTAACACAGAAGGAGTTTCATATCAACTCCTTCTGTCTCTTCAGCTCATGACTGACCTGCATTAATCACCAAAAAAAAAAAAAAAAAATCATTAATCTCTTAAATAAAAGATCTATTGAGCAGGTTAAGTATACATGTTTAATTACAAGAAGGAAAGAGGGGACTAGAAAAAGAACAGAAAATAGGAATGGAATGGGAAACTTCAAATAAATGCTTATCAGTGAGAAGCAAATAACTTTTAAATATTATGCAAGTTCTCTTACAACTTCAATATGATAGCAAATATAACTTGTTTCTTTGTGAAATGTGCTCTCAAAAAATATCTCTAGGTAAAATGTGTGAGTAGTGTCAAAAAAACATGGGACTGATTATACCAAAGTTTTCAGGCTTCCCACTAAAGCATCAGCTTGCTATATTTTGACTAACATAAAATAGTTTTTTGTTGGTTTTGTTTGCTTGCTTGTTTGGTTTTTTTTTAGTTTTTAGTTTTTCAGCCTCTTAGAGTTCAAGGAGTCTCTGGATGAAAATGTTTATTATATGGTTTATTTTTGAGTAGTCCTGTGAGGAGCAGGGAGTTAGACTTCATGACGCTTATGTCTCTTACAAGTTGAGATATTCTATGATTTCATTTCTCAGAAATGAAATTACATCCTTCCAGTTTCCAGTGGAATAACAAAAATTGCTTCACAATTAGTCCGTACAAGTACTTCTTCCAATAAATCATGCTAGAAATTAGAAAGAAACTCTGCACACATATAAAAGGAAGAAAAAGACTAGGAACCTTCCGGGTGTTTTGTGTTTCTCAGACAATAGACAGTGCTTGTGTGATATAATAAAAAAGGACTGGTAAATCTTTTAAAGATCCTGTTTGAGGCTGCCTTAGAGACAAATTATGAATTTTATTTTTTAAGAAAACAACCGGTGAATATGCTTTGTAAAAACATCAAGAAATTCTTGCAGCTTCAGGGTAGCTGTGAAATATTTGACAATATGGAGGTGCTTATGGAGGTAGTCAAAATTTTCATAGTGAAGGAAAAATTGAATATTATCAATTAATATTATTAATATTACAATATTATTAATATTGTCCTTTGAACAAAATAGTATAGAAAAAAGAGTGTCCCAAGAGTGTGTTAGGATTTTAATGAAGCATAGAAGCCAAAAACATCTATATACGTACTGTTCTGATTGCAGCTCAGTATATAATCTCTCTTAGTTTATTTGCCAGAGCAATCAAAAAGTAATAACGTGACATGGAACAATTGGTAATTTTAAAATGTCTAGGTCTCACCTTAAATGATATGATCTTACCTTGGCACATGAGGTATACTTTACCTTGGCAGAAATAAGTTGTGCCTAAATTGATGGCCATTGAAACAATCAAACCATCTTGTAGAAAATGCCTGCAGCAGCTTAAATGATTCACTCTTGCATCTAATGCATGTGACACAAACGCTGCAAATTAGGCCAGCTACAATCACTTTTCCTGATGTTGTTTTAATGACTACAAGATGCTGCACAGAAACAGCCATAAACTATTTCTCAAGTTCCATCCAAAATGTGTTGCATATACTTACAGCAATTTTGGGAGTAAAACATGCTTTACATCTATATGTTCTGCTGGGGCAGAGGAATATATAATGTTTAGGACTATGCATTACCTGTTCCTAACACTTGGGAGACCTCTGTTGGACATCCCTATCTTCTACAGCAAAACCTAGTGAAGCCCTGAGTTTCATAGGGCACCCAAGCTGCTGAACCTTGTATTCTCTGATATGTGGAAGAAATCCAGCTATGCAATTCGTGGTGCAGAAACAAAACTGGATATATGTGCCAAGGCATGGGGCAGTAAGGAGAGAAGAGTCAGGACAAAAAGGATTGATTGACCCTTAAATCAAATAACAGCCAATTTTTTATTTTTAATTTTTTTTTGGTGGCTGTTGGGTGTTATTGTTATAATGAAAAAAATCCAAAATGGCTGTTCTTCAGCTATTGGAATATAACAAAATTCAGTACTCAGAGTGTTTGTGGACACAGAAAAATAAGAGACCAAACCAGCCTCAAGCACCTGAATTATCCTGCTCATATTTCTAACCCCAGCTATTCTCTACCTTATGCTCAGTGTTCAAGGGCCGAGTTGATACTTTCCTTAACTAGCCCAGTCCTTTAATTTGAATTTTGAATTTAATGAATTAATACATTAAATCCTGATGCAGTGTAGTTAACTAGTAAGAAACCTGAATGTAATGAAGTCAGAAATGTCCTAAAACCATTGTTTGATTCCAGGAAGACTTTTTTTAGGATATATTTTTACAACAGATGTTTACTGAGCAAGGAAAATCTAATCTTAGCTTCCTGTGGAGTTCTTCCTTCATGCTAATCTTTCTGTAGAATCTTGTAAGAGTACATTCATTCACATTAATACTCTCCTCAGAAAACACAAACAGAAGCACAAAGTTTTAAAAGACATTTTAAAAGTTGAGGTTTTACTCCATTGAGAGCTTAAGCAATGAATTCCAGATGCAACAGAAAATGAGAACAGATCAAATATCCAAAACATTCCCATTCTTATTTATTAATCTAGTGTGATTTGAAAGGATGCTTCACTAAATCCAAAAGATCTTTGTCAATGAGGATAAATTACTCAAATTTTGTAAAAGTTACACTTTATTCTCTGACATGACATAGAGAAGTTGTACCTACAAGTATTTTGCAGATAATGGAATGGACCCTGGGAGATCTCTAGGCTACTCCTCTGCCAGAAAATGGGCTGCCTCTGGGGTCAGACGAGGCTGTTCAGGTCTTAGTCCAGTTGAGGAATAAAATCCTCTGAAGGATGGATGCCTCTCAGGGCAACATGCTCCACTGCTGGCTGTCCTCAACAGAAGAGGAAATAAAGAGGTCTTTTTTTTTCCTCATAGTATCCTATTGGTTAAGGGTAATAATTTGAGAAAAGTTTAAAACAGAAGGAATTGTAAGAAGTTAATTTGGTCCTTAACTGTTTCTGTTAAACTTACTAGTGTTCAGTCTGGGAAAAGAACAGAACTAATACCAGGATTTAAGTTGAGTTCAAGTTACAAAGGAGGAAAATAAAAACCTGAAATAAAGGAAACAAAAAGCAATCTGTCTTCTATAGATATTATTTGCTGCTCCAACGCTTAACTATAATTGTGCCCCTTTGGTTTGAAACAACGGCACAAATGGCATGTTAATATTTCCAGCTTCTTTTGGAAGTTGGTATCTCATAGGTGTTCCAGTCCTGTTGCCTTAATGACTACCCCAGAATAATTATTAATGGGGAATAAATAACAAAATGTTGCTACTGTGACTTTCAATTTAAACATTGACTTTAATTTTAAAAACTAATGAAGTTTTGAAAATTTTTGGAATATTACTTGGAGAGGTTTATTCAGTCTTTAAAATATCTTTATTTACAAATATGTGTATGTTTTTAATGACTTCAAGCATCTATTTAACCTACGGAAATATGGATTATTTTCTCAACAATCAAATACTTATTTATATGCAGATTGGATACCAACTTTTGTGTTTATATTTAAACAGTGAGTTGAGATATTAATTTATCTTGATTAGTAAAATTTCCGTTACATTATTAATTTGAAAAAATATAGGTGTTATTTTATCATTAAAATGTTGTGTGTATGCCATTGTAGTTACACTGAAAACATATTTTAATTATCAGCCTCTGTCTTCAGAGGCAAGGAAAATGCAAAAAACAAAATCTTGCTGTTTTTTTATGCAAGCCAATAAACATTGTCATGATTGGGCTTCTCTTTATATGACTTCATATGCACAGCATGAGTCATCCTGAGTAGACTGCTCTTCTGCAGCATTTAGTTAAGAGTCAGCTTGAGACTCCAGACATTATGGAAAACTTTTGCAGTTTAGTTCTTTAATATTACCTGAAACAAATTGAATAGCATTTATTTCCTCAAGAAATTTAATAAATAGTTCCACCGTATTTTAAATAACACATTATGGACTTTGGGTGCTTTTCTTTCATGCACCCTACTGAAAGCAGCTTATTAAAATCCTATAATTCATGTTATGAGAAATTTTATATTCCCAGTCTTCTTACAGATTAATTGTTCTCATCAACATTTTCTTTCTGTTTCTATGAACATTATATAAACATCCAATATGATTCCACAGCAAGTGCAAATGGAAAGAGAATAACCTGAATAATGTCTTTCACATTTTTATGTTTTTACTGAGTTGCTCCTAGAATAATATTTATGAGAACCGGATAGATATGATATTATATAATCTAGTTCTCTATTTTAAACAAAAGTCCTTTTAATGAGCTTGCCAGTCTCCTATTAACTTTGTTTTGATTTTTGTCATCATCAAGAGATGAATAATAGCATGCCTAAGTATTGTGCTGTTTTAGCAGTACTAATCTGTCAACAAGTATAAAAATATTCATAATTTTAAAGTATTGTTAAATTAATGGGAGTTTTAATAATGATAATTGAATTAAGTACACAGTAATGACAAATGTTAAATTCTAGAAATGGTGTCCTTACTTGTTTTGTTCTCAAAAGATAATGAGAAGATACTTTCTTCTTCACCATATTCTAACAATTATTGCTTAACTGACTTATTTTTTCTATTACATAATGTCTGTTATATCAGAACTCATTGCTTTTGATATAAGGAATAGATGAAGGCAACCTAAGGATGACCTTCACACAGATTTTCCCTAAAGACAAATCATTCTAAAACCTATAAATTATCTTCCATATGAAAGATACTATTGGAAATAAGTGATCATTCTTACCTTGATTACTTTCTAGTGACTTACTTCTTATAACACTGTGTCTTTTCTAGGGAAATATCTCTGCAAAAAATGTAGTAGCAAATTTTAGCAGTAAGTCTAGTAACAGATTTCACTCATGGAAATCATCAGTGTTCCCTCAAAATTTTCTAGGATTTCTTTTAGAAATTAAAAGAGGTAAATAGTAATGTATTTTTCTACTAGTACTGCAACAATCTTTGCATGCATTCATACTTGTAATATTTAAAAGTTATCTAACTACTTTATTAGTTGAGGTATTTTATACTATATTCTCTGATACTTAAAGAAAAACAGAATTTTAAAAAATAGATTAATTGTAAAAGATAGCAATCTAAAAAAATGTTCATTTTGCATCATCAATATACATCACTAAGTTTATTAAAATTGCACCATGACAGTAGAACTTCAGCAAGACAAGACATAGATAATGGTATTTTAAAATTCTCCAACTTTCTTATTGAGACTAAATGAAAAAAACAGAAGTAATACATATTTAATTATGCCCTGAGCCTGCTAAAACTTATACATGTGGCAGTAGTTACATTCTCTTCAATATCACTGTTGTTAGCGAAACATTAAACAGATGTATAAGTTTGGCAGGGTGAAACTGGCTTCATTGAGATAGTCCCACTTTTTCTTCTGAAATGATGTAAAAAAGGGCTTGCAACTCTTAGCAGTACACTTTTTTTTTTTTTTT
>VZTI01005029.1:10654-61994 GCA_013397865.1 Struthidea cinerea | reverse complement strand
CTCAATGTCGCCTGTTATTTAAAGAAAAAAAAAAAAAAAAAAAAAAAATACAGCAATATTCAGTTGTTCTAATGGAGATTTAATAAGGATCAGTGTCCCTATCCACAGAAAGAAATGAGAAAACATGGGTTGCAAAGTGTGTAATTACCATTTTTTGACTTTTCCTGTATCTTTGGAAAGTTTTTCTTAAAAGCAATGTTTTACAGTGCTACTAGGTTAGATCAGACAATAAAAACACACAAACTCTATATGTATTAAAGCTACGGGCAGATATCGCAAAAGTAGTTTCACTGCCTTAAATCTGGTAAGGTGATACTTGTATTTTTGATATCATTTCAGTCTATACTGAACCTCATTCTAGTTTTCCAGCTGAACCATCTTCGATAATTTTATAAGGAACTTGGCCCAACTGTAGCAAGCAGGCACACAAAATTCAGTTATGTTTCCCTCTTCTCTCTCAGATATTTTGATATGTAGTGCAATTATGTATATAGTATGTGTAGTTAGAAAGACAACAGTATTTTTAAAAAGGAATAAGCAGCACAGTAAAAAATAAACAAGATAAGTTCATATTAATATTAAGTTTGTATTTTACCTTGGAGATAATTCTTTAACTGGAACTTCTGGGTAAAAACAATTTAAACATTTGAATGACCTGACTCTCATACAGGAAAGAATAAATAAAGAGGAGAAAAGATTAAAAATAAGAGAACATAGAATGCAGCCTAAAACAATAATTTCAATGTCAGAAGACACTATTAAACTGAAGAAAAGTCAGGAGAATTTTCGCATAAAGTTCAAAGATTAACAAAATCTATTTATTAAAATACAAGAGTACTCCAAAACCTAACACTTTTAAAAATGCTGTTAACTAAAAAACAAACAAACAACAACAAAAAAAAACCCTCCTTCATCCTTTTCGTTTTATTAATATTTGCGTCTATCTTCATTCCAGCAGCCCCTTTTTATCTCATATTTTGGAAAGCAAATAAATCTTGTTGAATGACTTTCACACGTATTTTTTGTCAAAAGTGTTGTATGAAAGGAAAAGATTTTGGAAGGGAATGTTAAAGATTTTTCTGAAGTTAATCTAATTTCAGTTATTAGAAGAAATTTTTTTTTGAAAGAATGGAATTTAGTGAGTAAAACCCAGATCTTTCTTGGAAAAGTAAAGAATAATGACTAAGCATGTTGGCTTAATCATGAATACAGAAATTTCTGGTTATAATTTGTACTGAGTTTCTTACTCAGGAGCATTAAATACATTATCATTAGTCATTTATGAAGGAAAAGGATGTGAAATTGGTAATCCATAGCAGTCATTCTTCAAATTTTATGGGAAAAGAGACTACAAAAAGTCAATTGCCATGGAGTACCTATAGTGGGACATCCTGTCCCTACCTTTCCAGTCTGCATGTATTCGCTGTCACAAGCACTGACTTCCTTCTAAACAGTCTATGACTTTTGATGGATTTTAAACCCATAAAGTGATCATTTTGTACTCAGGAAAGTGCAGAGTTACAAAAATTTTCTATTTGAAGGAGGATTTATATATAAAAGGTTCTTTTATTGGATATATATAGATTCAGAGCATATAAAAAAAAGGTATTCTGGCAGCTGGGTAAAAGCAAGTAGATTTAAAAAAATCAAATTTGGTATAAAATCCTGTAAGTTCTGAATTGTGGAGTACAGTAGCAGCATATAAATTGTGCAAGTAGCATGTGAAATTTAGGTAATATTTAAGTCAGTGTTTTTCAGCTATAGAATGTTTTGTAGCTTTTCTGAAACAGTACTGTTACCCTTTGCTATATTGCCACCTCTTAAACTGTAAAAAATATTTTAGTCATCTCATTCCTTATACCCTGGGGGAGATATATTTTATGGCATTTGATGAAAAAAAATTTTAATCACCCTGTTTTCTTGCATCACAAAATTCCATATGAACTAGCCTTTCTAGTGTTGTTTGATATGCTGCAAAACTCACCAGTTAGAAAAATAAAACCCCAAATATTTCATAAAGGAATAGGAATACAGCATGTATAAACAGGAAGATGAAAATAGATGACTATTTGGCATCTGAGCAAATAAAATTCATAGTATTAAGCTGCTTGATGCTCACAGCATTTTAGAAAATTAGAATAATTATGATCTAATGTAAAGGTACTTTTGTTGTTTGTGAAAGGAATAATGTCCAGGTAGCACTGATACAGCAAATTAAGTGGTGGGTCACAGAAAACTGAACATAGGTTGGAGGATGACAATCTTTCATGTAGAGTAAGATCAGGCAAAAGGAAACACAATTTTCTCAATACCTGAGTAAATATTTAAGCATCTAAAAGATACCACAAAAAGAAGTATTTGAACTAAAAGAAGACAGTACGTTAATAAATTCCTAACAAACAAGGAATATTAAACTAATGCAAAATAATTGTAGACTAATATGGGAATAAACAGAGAAATTATCACCAGGAAGCTAAAGTATTAAGTTTGAAGGAGCTTCTACTAAGTGTTGGGTAGTTACAAACTTCAGTTAAAGTACATACGCAGAATCATAAATGATCATAAGACAAAGCAGAGTGTTTCTCTGGTTCCCATGCAAAAAATGTTAATGTGTATATTTATAAAACCCATTATTTTCAGAAGTTTTATAATTAAGCATTTTGATTTTTATCCTACATTGCCTAGAGGGGATTTACTGAAAAGTCATAGAAAAGAATTCCCCCTCGTCTACTCCCTTTTTAAGAAGCCAATGAGGTAAAAAAAGTTGAGTTGATAAAGTCTGATTTACTTCAAGGTGATGTGTCTTTGTCAGGAACATATTAAACCTCTTTAACATTTACAGGATGCTGAAGCACTTTTGACTCATGTCTATTAATTCATAAATTTGTTATAATGAAAGTAAAACTGTCTGAATAAATGAAAATAATTTAATGGGAGATCAAAATAGCATCAAGACATCTTAAGAAAACACATTTAACAGCAATAAAAAGTTTAAAAAATAGTGCCCTATAATTAAATAGTGAATGCTTTTAAAAGCACATTACTTTTAACCTGCCTAGGGTTAAAAAACTATGTGAAAGCAATTAAAAAAAAAAACAAAACTATATGGATTAGCTATTGTATCATTAAGCAAAGCTACATTCTATTCCACAGTCTGTAAACCTGATTTTAGTTTGGGTAGAAGACCAAAGAATAGAAAACAGAGAAAATAATTTACATTAGACAGAGTTTATGTGAATTAATCCTCCCTCTGTGTATATACACAAATGAGAGAAGAAAATTGAGAAAAATATATTCGTTTAACAAGATATTGATTATTCTACATAAGGCATTTCAAGGAGAGAACAATTATCCCCTCATGATAATGTGTTTGTTGTTTCTTTGCAGCTCTCCAGGTCTACAGGCACTCATCACTGACATTTCTGAGATTAGCAGCAAATCTTTTCCATATTAAAAAGTCAGTCTGATTCTCACAAGGCAACATTTGTAGACTCTGGGAGTTGCAACAAAGTATTTCCAAGACCAAATCCAGAAAATTTGAAACAACAAGACTACGCAATATCATCCTTTTCTACCAAGATGCAGAAGGTATTCATGCTGGATCTGGTCACAGTTGTTAAGGGGAAAAAAAAGGTGATGAAATAATCAACTAATTGTGACTTCTCCAAAAAAAAACCTCCATGCCTGAGACTTTATTTCTTCATCATTTGTCATGATGCTTTGTTTAACCACCCTGGAATCATTCTTGACCAAATACTTAATATTATGTCACTAGACAAAATTTTGCTGTTCTGTTTCATACATAATAAAATAGAAATGTTAACAGGGATAGTAACTAAAGATATGGTGATAAATCTTATTATCAGCTCAGGGAAAATACTTGTTATCGGAGGCAAGCACAAAAGGAGGTGGAGATTGCAAATACGAAATTGATTAAAACTGCAACAGTTGTTTGTAAAATCCAAGGCTGAGTCCTTCACCCAGTCCTTTTGGATTGAATAACAAACTCAAAATTGAATTAAATAATTATTAGCTTTAAATAGCCTTTTTTTTTTAAATGAGACTATGTAAAATACAAATATTTCAGAAGAGAGATAAATTTATAGAAAAAGAAAATCAAACAACCAAGAGATTTCATGGTATGTTATTTAAGTAATGGAAAATCAGGTGATATTTGCATTCTGGCTAAGCCTGATTCATTATTTAGCAAGTATAGCAGCTGAGCAACTGGCTAATATATTTTTTTCTATTTTTCAGGTTTTCAGTATTTTTACCTGATTATACTGATGTATTCTTAACAAAGTAATCAGTCCTTGACTCCTAGCACAACAGGTGAATGAAAATTAAAGTGGTCAGTAGAGCAGTTTCCAAATTGCTTTTAAAGACCACACTATTAGGTCTGTCACTTAGAGCAAAGATTTGTTTTGATAAGGAATTGTCCATCCATGCCTTTGGAAAAAAAAAAAGGAAAGAAAAAGACAAAACTGGATGTTCCCTTTGAAAAGTGTGCCATTGGTTACTAGCTTCACTTGAAGTTTTCTTGAAGGATTTTTTGTTTCTTTGTTTTTCTTTAGTTAATTTCAGGTTTATTTACAGACATTTCTGTATACTTTTTAACTTAATGTAGGGTCTTTTTCTTTCATGCAATACCTGCACATATTTCAGGGTTCCAAAGAAAGCAGTGGTCCCAAAAACCAGCAGAGTGGCTTCTCTGGTAAATATACAAATATATGATCTGCCATGCTGTGATAAATCTAAGGTAAATCTGCAAGGGTAGGTAGTGGTGAGCTGGTTTTGTCCGGGATACAACAAATTTTCTTCGAAGTAGCTCTATGGGCCTGTGTTTTAGATCGTGTTTGAAACAGTGTTGATAGCACAGGGATGCTTTAGCTATTACTAACCAGTGTTTACATGGAGCCAAGTCCGTTTCTGCTTCTCACCCCAGCGCAGGCTGGGGATGCACTGTGAGTTTGGGGGGTACACAACCGAGGCAGGTGGCCCCAACTGTTCAGAGGGATATCCCACATCATATGGCCTCAAGCTTAGCACATAAAGCTGGGGGAAGGAGGAAGGAGGCGACATTCGGAGTGATGGTGTCTGTCGTCCTAAGTCACCATTACGCGTGATTTTTGTTTTAACCCACAAGTTTTCTCACTTTTACCTTTCTTATCGTCTGCCCAGTCCCAGTGGGGCAGGGGGAGTGAGCAGCTCTGTGAGGCTTAGTTGTTGACTGCAGTCAAACCATAACAGGTGGTTATCAATATCCAGTGATTTGTATCTGGACTTGACTTCTGCCATTTTATTAAACTTTGGTAAAATGCAAACAGTAATTGTACTTACTATCTTCTTAAGAAAAAAGAGATAGGAAGGTATCCGAGAAAGAAGTGTAAGCATTGTGATGTTCAGGTCTACAATTCCTTCCATCAGTATTCTAGTTTGGCATAGAATTGTAAAATAACTTATCCTTTACTTACTGAAGGAAAGTAAAGGAACATCATTATTCACAGTAATGGGCATAAATAATCTTGCTAAAGTGAAAGAGGAAAGCCTTTTTCTGAGATTCTGCTTTCACCATTCATTTAAATAAGCTAAATTTCCCTTCTTTCTCGTCTTCATCAAAGAATAGGGCTTCATTATAGTGTAATGGAGCAGGTGTGCACATCTAGTTCATTAAATGTGAAAGATAGTTTGAGACTGTTTTCCTTGGTCATCTTCTGAGAAGTCATAAGTGAGGATGTGAATATCAGTCTAAATTTGTTAAAGTATGAATTTGAACAGTAATGGTTTAAGCCCTCAAAAATAGAATTCAAGAGAAATTATTTCCTGATGTTCCAGCATCCTATGTGAGCTTTTCAGCTGCTGCTGAAGTAAAATTTATTTAAGGATGCGCTAGAACAGACTGGGATCTTTCACGCTGTCACTTACAAAACCTGAGGTGGCAGGCTGTAATTAATAGATAAAGGCAAGGAAGAAATGACTTCTGAACATCTCCCTGCTGAACTGATTCACCTTTACTAAGTGATAATACAATCAAGGGTGAAAAGTTCTGGTACAAGACAGAACACACATAAATGTTTCCCAAGCCATGAGAAACAAATGATTAACATAGATGAGTCACAAGTACGACTGCAAGAATGGCAGGACAGCCTGCGACAGGGGTCAGGGAAAGGGGGAAAGACCTCAGTGGATAAACAAGGTACTGCTCCAGCCTGATTCACTGTGAAGAGCTTGTCTTAAGTGGAAGCTTAATGCAATAAAATTTGGATTTTCATAACCATAAAAACCATGCTATGGTTTTAGTAACCATAGTAACAATATCCGAAAGCACATAAAACCTGAAAAATTTAATTCTAGCATTTGTTTGCAAATTAACTGAACCCACATGAACCTGTTTGCAGTCTGATTGAACATAATGTTATGCTAGTTGAGATACAAGTTTCATGATAGGTGAACTTTGAATAGCAAGCTTCCTAGTGACAGACACTGAAAAAGATAAAAAGGGTTATTTTTATGTGCAAATAGAATTTGAGCTATGTAGCAGAAAAAACAGAACAGGCAAAATAAGTCCAGTTCATTTATTCAATGCCTTTATTGGCCACTGGATTATATGGCTTTCACCTTTGAAAATATCTTCTAGAATCGTTCTAGCCCTACAATATCTATGGATTTCTGAGAACAGATGGTTTTCCTGAGACCTGTCCCCCAAATATTCAATTTGCATTTACAGAGTGAATTCATCGGACTGACAGCCTCATAGAAACTCTCTACTTGTCTTTGGTTTGATTTTTATTTTGTTAATTTGTTTATGTTTGGTTTCTGGGTTTTGGGTCTGCTTTTGTGGTTGTGGTTTATTTTTGCTTGTTTGTTTGTAGTGTTTCTATCCATTTTTTTATTTATTATTATTTTCTTAGTACAATAATGAAACAAGCATCATCAGATAATTTTAAAAATATAGTAGAAAGCTTGAGCTGATTTTGCCACATTTTCCATAAATAGACACGTGAGAAGGTAATCTGATCTTGGAGTTTAAAGCACGAGAAAGATGAGACAAATTTAAGTAAATTTAAATTGCTTCCTTCAAAGGAAATAACTAGATAAAACAGACATAGTGTTCTTCTAATCCTATAAGGGACGATATGTATTCTTATCTGAGATGATGCTGGCTGCCAATGACTTTAGCACACAACTCCTTGTGGCAGAAAAGCAAGTTTGCCATTTCTCAGTATCCTGCTTCAAGGACAAGTTTTACTTTTTAAAAATTTTCTTTCTTTCTTTCTTGAATGACATTTAATCTCTTAGTTTGCTCTGTATTTATATCTATATATCTATATGTCTATATATCCATATAGCTACATAGTTATATAATACTTATATGTATTATTATATACATAATATATACTATATATGTACATATACAATATTGTATATTAATTTTTAAAAGATCATTACTGTAATGGAAATAAAAAAATACTTAAAAGCTCAATACAAAACAGCATTTAGTAAATATTTCAGTGATAGAGCACAAAAATTGTGAAAAGTATTTGCAAAGGAAATGAAGGAAAGAGATTTTTCTAGGATTTGTAAATTTGGAATCAATCCCTAATATAGTGTCAGTACTGTGAGATTTTTTTAGGTTCTCCGAAAAAGGAGGTCTCCTCTAGAATGGAAACAGGAGAATTTACAATTACAGGATACTTAATATCGGTCACAAAAAATCACTAAACCTCGCTTCTTGACAATTACCCAGGAAAAGAAGTAGAAGCAACAAGAAAAGGAAAGCACAATGATCCCCATTCTATGCATATCTTTATTAGTATTCACAAAAGTTAAAAAAAAAATAGGAGGGGACGAGAAAAAAACAACACAGTACTAAGAAAACATCTTGTCAACTTCTGTGCCATGACCATCACATTTATGTAAACCATAACCAGCAACAGATTTTAACCCATTTGGCCAATGCAGGAACACTTCATGATGGTTTTGAATTGTGGGTTTACAGAAGACAGTGCAAGTGTCTCTCGATTTCCAGGAAGGCCGGGTTCATAAGACCACAAAAACATTGGTAGAAAAAGACCCCTGGAGGTCACCGGGTTGAGCCTTTTTCCTGAAATGGGACTGTTTGACCAGATATCTTACAGTGTGCTAGAGGGGTAAAGGGTAGTCGGAAAAAGGTATGAGTGATTTCATTAGTGTGTATGAATGTGTAAATTTTAGACACACATACTGTATACAAATTATCAGCATGCTACTGGTAGGAATTATCAGGATTACCATCCGAAACTTCCTGATTCATTTTGGTCTTCTTTCATATTAAAAAAAAAAATCTCATTTTACTCTTTTTTGGAATAAAAAAGCAAAACTAAACTATTTATGATGGTCATTTTCTGTAACTGAAATATAAGTGAATTATTTCCATTCATGATTGCTACTGGCAAACAAATACTTGGAAGCAGTTTTTCAAAAAAACTTTAACATTTACCAATACTGAAAATCTGTCACAGTTCCAAAGTTGCTAAATTAGGAGAACGAATTAAAAAACAATTTTAATAGAAAACTTGTACATAAAAAGTCATTGAAACAAACATGAAAAAGAACTAATGATATGTATCATCTTTGTGAACTGCACTCAAGTTTAGCTCAAAGTTTTAGCTTTTATTCATGATCTGTTGTTTTAAGTTGTATATCAGGAGAGCCTAAGACTCTCTATTCTTGTCCATTTTCTCTCTTGCATCATGTGCATTTGTTTGCATAATACAGAAGAGCAGCAGGGCAGAGTAATTACGGCAATCAGTCTCTGAACACATTAATCTGCTCTAAACTGCAGGGAGTAAATGATGCAGAAAGAAATCCAGCAGAGAAATATTTCTTTTGTTTGTGGCAAGTCTCATACCAGGTTTAAATCATGCAAGGGCAACTTGTAATTTATTTCATGGTTGCCTAGGCATCAGCAATTAAAATACCTGGTAAAAAATGTTTGATTTGAAGAGGCTTATAAAGTCTCTAGTTTATATAAGCTAATGAACATGCTATTGTAAACAATAACAAATACTCTTCTTTGTTTACTCACATGGAGAATAATTCTTGTTAATAACTATATTCTTCCAATAGACTATAGCTAAAAGTTTCCAAGAGAAAAAATGATCTTTATTTCTTCTCTCCTTTCATTCCTTTAATTCTTGTTCTTATTTTGAGTCTTACTATCATTTCTTCTAGGTACTCCCCATAAAAAATTTCAAGTCACCCAGGGCAAAGCGAAATTCATTTGGGGAAAAAAAAATAACCAAAACCCACCCACACAGAGATGAAATAATGAACCACTGTCAGATCCAATTGATGGAATTTCACTGAGTTTTCTGTGAAAAGAATGTGTGGGGATGCTTTATTTTTTTTCTTCTCTTAATTTTATTTATTTGAATTTATTTTCTTTAAGCCTGCAAAAAAGAGTCTGCAGAAGGAGGAAAAATGTTTTATATCAGAGTTAAAGATATAAAAACTTCCATGAAATTTTTCATTTCATACCAAACCAAATGCCTTTGCAATCTCTCTAGCTCCCTCATTCGATAACAAAGAAACAGCAACATTTTGTGCAATGTTTAACTCTCTGTATTCTTAAAATATCTTCCTTGTCTTTTGATTTTCCATGAAGAAGTAGTCCCATTACTGTGATTTTTTTTTTCTTAACTTTTCTAGAAAAAGGATAACATGTTGTCTTTAGCTATTCAAGTCATAACCTAACAGAGCCTTGCGTACAGGATTTTGGTGAGTCAGTGCTGATATTCTGAGCATGGATTGAAAAAGGACATATTTTGTGTCTAACTTGGGAGAAAGCAACACTCCCTGCTTCCATCATTGATGCAAATAGCCATGTTTCTAAAAACGAAGTAGACCACTGAGTGAAAAAATATAGTAGAGTAAAAGAACATTTATATTAGCATTGCTTTAGTCCTTTGAATGTGTCCTGTGTTTTCTAGCTATTTCTGAAATATGAAAATACTCACAATTAGTTATACATACAACTCATGTACAGACCTCTATGACTTTATTAAATTATTATAATAAGTAGCTTAAAGAAGGTTGAGTGCTGTGTGTTCTCTCCAAATAAATCTGAAATTTCATGCTTACTTTATTTTAATTCCTGTTTTATTAGGGATTTTTTTCTGAGTGTTTAGCACTTATGTAAAGTATTGTCATATTTATCGTTGTTTTGCAACAACCAAATGACTCCACCCTCCCTCCCAAAGTAAATTGAAACAAACAGAATAGGCAACATGCTGTTTGGCAGATGAGAAGTTTGACGTGACCCTGCAACGCACACTTGCAGACCAGAAAGCCAACCATATCCTATGGTGATTAAAAAGGAGTGTGACCAGCCGGTTGAGGCAGTTAATTCCACTTTGGCAAGACCCACCTGGAGTACTGCATTCAGCTTTGGGTGTATAAGAAGACCATGAGTGAGTGCAGAGAAGGGCCATGGTGATCAAAGGAGCACCTTTCCTCTGCAGACAGGCAGAGTGGGTTTTCTTCTACCTGGAGAGGAGAAGGCTCCAGGGAGACCTTACAGCAGCCTAGTACCTAAAGAGGGGCTACAAGAAAGCTAAAGAGGAGCTGTTTACAAGAGCATGTAGTGATAGCACAAGCATTAACAGCTTTAAAATGAAAGAGGACAGGTTTAGATAAGATGTTTATCCTGGTTTCAGCCAGGACAAAGTTAATTTTTTGCAGTAGATAAAGGGGTGTGGCTATGGGCATGTCTAAGAGGTTATTTGAAACCAGGTTTTGTCATTGCTGGGGTGGGGGAAAGGACTTTCTCTCGCTTTCAAGGAGGGTATCACTTTCCAAGGGAGCAAGCATGGCAGACTGAGCGGTGGAGTGGTGTGCTGCCAGCTGGGGTCACGCCACATTGTGTCAGGTTCAGTGAGCATTTTGTATGTAAAATCAGTCTGACTTTATGCACTCTTGTTATTAATATTGTTGCTGTTACTGTTCATTTTCTTATCTCATTGCTGTTTCCAGTAAATTGTTCTTGTCTCAGTCCATGGTTTTCACCTTTTGTGTCTCCAATTCTCAACTCCATCCCTGGAGCAGGGAGACAGAGGGAAGGCAGGGGGAACATGTGATCAGTGTGTGGTTTGGGAGAGTGTCAGTGAGGGCACTGAATTGGGGAGTACCATTCCTAAACCATGACAGCTGTAATTGGCCCTGTGTTGTGGCACCAACGGTTGAGATAACAACAGATCTGCCCACAGCGGCTTGGAAACAAATTTGATCTAAGCATTTGTTATTAGATAGAGCCTCAAGTTACAGTGTTGCGTGGTCTGTTCGTGTGGGTGTGGTACCTAACCCCCTGTATGTTTTGGTATATGCACTATGCGCCCATCACAGTGTTCTTTTTCAGGGTTCACTTTTCAGGGAGAGGGATCAGGATTGCTTTGTTGATGTACTGGGGGATATAATTTTATGGCATGACAACATAAAGGGCAATGAGGGTCATCTGGAATGTGTGTTCAGTGTTGCTCCCCTGCCTTGGCCTTGAGTGGTACCTCTGGGAATTCAGTAATAATTGTACCCAGCCTGTGCAGAAAACAGAGGAGGATGATTTTCCTCAACCTTTCACCTTCTTTTCCTCCTTCAGGCCTATTACAACAGTGTTTGAGACTTTTGAATTCCCTTTGGATGTTAAGGAAAGCATGTTCTTGTCTCTAAGTCTGCCAGGTCTCCTCAGTGCAGTCTACATCATGTTTAGAATCAAGGAAGAGATTTCCAGGGGAGACTATTCGGAGATCTCCTCTAAGGGTGAATAGTCCACTACAGGACCCTGTTAAAGTGATAAAATATGTGAAGAAAAAAATGCTGTGGCAGTTCCTGAGAGGTGTGAAGTTGAGCAACATGCTGGGCCCTGGCTATTTCAGACACTGCTCCTTACTAGGAAGGACGCTCAGGGGGAGAGAAAGGAAAGAAGAAGGAGAAATCCTTTGAAGAGCAACTGAGGGAGTTGTTTAGTCTGGAGAAAAGGAGGCCCCTTCTCACTTTACAACTACCTGAAAGGTAGTTGTAGCCAGGTGGGGCTTAGCCTCTTCTCCCAGGCAACCAGCAACAGGACAAGAGGACATAGTCTCAAGCTGTGCAAGGGAAGGTTCAGGATAGATGTTAGGAAGAAATTCTTCACAGAAAGGGGGATTAAAAATTGGAATGGACTGCTCAGGGAAGTGGTGGAGTCACCATCCCTGGAGGTGTTTATGGAGACTGGTTCTGGCATTTAGTGCTGTGATCTAGTTGACATGGTGATGTTCAAAGGTTGGACTCAATGTATCTTAGAGATCTGGAAATCTTAAACAAAAGTAGAATTTTAATCAAACTGTATAACAGTGTTTAAATGTTAGCCTGTGCTAGTCTATGGCCTTAAGATCAGGAATATTACATCATTTTATCCTGGAAGTAGTAATAGGCTGTTAACTGAACAAAAATAATTGAATCTCAAGCACAAACATTTCAGGAGTGCATTAAACCATCTGTTTGCCATCTCTGAGGAGGTATTAAATAAGATTCTACGTTTCCCACACAGAGCAGCTGCTGGCAACAACCAAACATACCACAGTGTTTTACATCTTTTTGGATGGTTTGGGAAATAGCATGACAAGCTTAAAACATACTTGCTAAAATATTAAGAGCTGAACATGTTGTGAAAACTGACCTTTTGCAATTTACCTGAGAGGAACTTTAATATTCTCAGTAATTTGTAGGGACATAGAATGTTCATAAATATCTATAGATATTTTTCTCATAGAATTAAAACAATAATAATAATAATAATAATAATAATAATAAAAATTAAGACTATTGACTCATATTTTACTTGTATAACACATAGCGATACTCCTACAGTTTTTGCAGAGCTCTACTAAGTGTTGAAAATCAGTGTTCTGATTTTTGACTGTGCAGAGATGTACAAAGTTTAAAAATGGTATCTATGAGAGGACAAGTAGCACTCTGAAGCCTATGTCTCATTTTATGAAGTATTCTTCTTGGAACCTGAATATATCTTGTAGCAATGGCTTGCTATTCTCATCACTTTTGGATTCGTACTTTCAACTGTGAGGACAGATTGGATGGATTTATCTCTGTTTTTCCTGTCTTGGTTTCATGGGATAGAGTTAATTTTCTTCCTAGTAGCTGGTACAGTGCTGGATTTAGGATGAGAATAATGTTGATAACACACTGATGTTTTAGCTGTTGCTGAGTGAGTGATGCTTACCTTAAGTCAAGGACTTTTTAGTGTCTTATGCTCTGCTAGTGCAGAGCTGCACAAGACGCCAGAAAGGGCCCAAGCCAGGACAGCAGACCCAAACTGGCCGAAAGGATATTCCATATCATAGAATGCCATGCTCAGTATATTAACTGGGGGAGTTGTTCAGAAGGGGCTGTTTGCTGGGCATCAGGGACAGACTGGGCATCAGTCAGCATGGTGAGCAATTGATTTGGGCATAACTTGTCTGTACTGGCTTTTATTCCTCTCTCTTTTTGTTTTCTCTCTTTTCATTACTATTATACTTAATTTTTGTTATTGTTTGTTATTATTATGATTATTGATATTGATATTGTTATTGTTTGTTATTGCTATGGTTGTTATTATTTCATTATTTTACTTTATTTCAGTTATTAAACTGTTCTTATCTCAACCCATGGGTTTTACCCTGTTTTGATTCTCCTCCCAATTCTGTGGCAGGGTGGTAAGCGAGTAGCTGTGTGGTATTTAGTTGCTGGCTGGGGTTAAACCATGATAACCCCCTGAAAAAAAAAGCAAGGTGAACCTGTGTAAAGCTACAAAAAGCAATTACAACTCGAAAGGAAATGTCAGAATCAATTAGCAGTTGAAGAAAGTGAACAGAGCTGTGACTTACGCAGAAGGAAGGGATCTCAGAGAAGTGGCCTTTGTAATCTTTGAGAAAAAAAAGAAAAATGAAAGCTGAGTTCTAAAGATTTTAAATGTGTATGTGCTGGCAACACAGTGACCTTTAGACTGGACTTTACAGGTATAAGTTTTAAGGTATTGCACTTACAGCTTTCCACTGTATAGGAGATTCCTATTCACATTTTGAGAAATGGGAATGTAGTCTCTCACAGGCAAATTAAATATAGCTTGCAATAAAATGTCCACTGGAAACTGGACTAGCCAGGAAGAATTACAATTTCCATCCTATTTCCCAAAAGAACAGACAGAAAAAAGTATTTCAGCTGCAAATCAAAGAACAAAGGTTTCTACTACTTTGTGCTTTCAGTCATAAGAAGCTGCCCACAACATTATATTCTTCAAGTTCAGATACACTGGAGGTTTTATTCTTTGTTGTTCTTTCTTGGCTTTTCCCCATAAGTAAAAATGCACTAAAGCACACAATGCCTTCTTATTTTCTAAGACCTTTTAGAAGAAAAAATTCTAATGTTTACAGTAACTACAATACAACATCATAAATGCCAAAAGCAAAATAAAAGAACCAAATAAACAAAGCAGGGGCATTTTCTGTTTAGAATCATGATTTCTTTGCATAACTGGGAGAACACATGGAGTATTTTAATCCATGGTTGTGCTTAGTGAAACTAGCTTGTTGTGGCTGAAAGCAGCTACTTATCTATGCCTAATGGAACAGGAATCAGGTTTAGAGAGAAATGGCCTAACAAAATATTTCACAGGGATGGGAAAGAATTCTAAGCCCTTCAGACTAGGTTGCTGCAGTGTATTTTATTATTCCCACCATTTAAATATTTTAGGACTAAAGGTAGAAGACTAGGCAGTGCTGTGTCTTTGTTTCTTTCTTTAATCAGCAAAAACGATTGCAAAAAAAAAAGTCACCCTAGTACAGATGCAGTTATAATCTCTGACATTAAAAGCTGCTAATAATAACAGGCGTCCTAAACAAGAATTCCTGTTGAGATATTAGTTCCTTTCTGGGATACAAAATCAAATGCCACAACAGCTTACTAATGAAGACTGGCTATTTGCATCTATTGATCTGTACTGCAGTGTTCATGTTTGTATTTGCTGCAGAGTTTAGTAGGAACCTTTCCATTTTAAAGAGATTTATCTCTGCATTTATGATCCTATTTCAGGACTGAAGAGTGCTTGAAAGGAGTATTCAAAGCAGAGGTTGTGTCAGACAAAGTGACATTTGTGATAACTGCATCTTCTACACTTTCAACTCCAGTTCCAAAAATTCACTGGTAGTTCACCTGTTTTCTATGAGAAAAATACTGCAGTGCTGCAAAACACCTTGATCTAATAGGTTTTCATTTCCATATGTATCTGTCTTTACAAATCAGGCTCATGTTTCAGCTCTGCTGGGTGCAAATGGCTGAGAGAGGATTTTAAAAAGGGGTGGAGTTAATGGATTTAAGGAATATTGACTTTATCCTCAAACTACTTTCATACATTCAAATCTGGATAAATGATGGAGTTATTCTGGTACTCTGGGCACCAGGCTGCAGTGATCAGCAGAACAGAGATGGTTTGTCCTCCTGCTGTACAAGAGGAAAAGCCAGGCTGGCTGCTGCCAAGGAAAGACATTTATGTGTGTGGACTGAAGGAAAAACAGCAACAGCAAATTTTGTTTTCCAGGGCTCCTCTTCTGGTAATCTCTTTTGTTATTTATACTGCTGAGAAACTTGAAACAGCTCTAAAAGTCTTGAGTTCTTCCTGCTAAACCAGTACCTGAAAATGATGTTGTTGGGATGGTAAAGACAAAATATTGCTTTATTTCTCCTACAGGATTCATCACATTCTTCTGAATGTCACATGCCATTTTTATGGCATACATTTATTTTACATTTACACGGTGCATAGCTGTTAAATTACCAACATTCTACTTCCTTATGACCATCACAATAACCAGTCTCATGTAGATTCACATAACAGTTGAAAATAAAGCAAAAGCCAATGTTCTAGCCTGCAGTCCATCCCACTGAATTGCTTAGACTTAGACATAAAATTTCTTCGATTTAGTGAGCAGATCCCATTTTTGGCAAGTAATCACAAAGGCTTGGTGCCAGTTCATTATTTCTATCATTCAATCATAAAAACTGATATATGCTATTAATATGCTATTCACAGATACTGAATGCCAGAAATAATCCTGGTGTTAAATCAGACTTCTTGCATTATTCATTATGTTCTCTATAATATTATTTTTGCAACTCAGAGAGAAACAAGCAGTATTGCTACTTTGGGAAATAAGTCACATGAAACTGTATTTTTCTTTCATGGCCATCTGAAGAAATTGAAAGCTTTGATTTAATTAAAGGCACATATCTATGTTACTGCAATGTTGAGGCTAAATTTCATACCAAGAAATCAATTAAAATAGCCAAAAGATTATGCCAAAACCTTCTATTTAAGATCTTCCCTTAAGGTTTCTGATCCTTAAAGCAAGGTTAACAAATCTATGACATGAAGCATATATATTTTGTAGAATACGTTTTCAAAATGGCAGATTTTAAGCAATTAAAATTTCATCTGGCTCAGTGGTACTTGCTTGGGTAGTGTGATTAAAAATCTGCAGTTGACAACAAAGAAGGGAGCAACAGGGCTGGCATGAAACCTAATCTTTGACTCTTCAATCTAAATGATCTTGTAACACCAGTGATTTCTATCTAAATCTACAGTGTTATTTTTATATTCCCCTGGCCAGCAGAACCACACTGTGTCTTGGTGCTATGTCCCATAACTTGAGTTTTGTCTTCACAAAAGACCAAATTTCTAAAACATAAGTGGGAAAAATAATTCGGTTTCTCAGTGGAACTGCTAATATAGTATTTAAGACCTGTATTGGTACTATTAGTAACATTTTTAAGGAAAGCACTTTTTATCATTATGGTTTTTTCGTTTACATCACTGTTAGTGCTATCAAAATCAATTTATATATATCACTCTCTGTACATGACTGAGAAGAGTGTTTTAGAATCTAGTTATATTTAACTCAAAGCATCAAGGAGGTTTCATTTTGGAAAGCCTTATTATTTGTCTTTTCCTCCAGAAAGTCTGCATTCATTAAGCAGGGAAAAAAGTTAATAACTGAAAGGCGTTGGTGCAGAAAAGTGAAAAAAGGGTTTCTTGAAAGGAGTTCTCGTGCTCTGAAAAAGCTTCCTGTTTCATTTTTTTACCCTCCCTCCTGTTTTTAAATCATTGCAAGGATAAGGTTATTTGTGGTGTTATCAAATGCCTCCTGCCAGGCTGACTGTGATGTATTTCCTCACCTTTACTCTGGCTTTGACTGGGTGATCCCAGCCACTGTGTCAAGGGAATGGCTCTTCTGCAGCAAAATTAAATTCTGTCATACCCGGTTGTTTGGTTCCACATTGTTACAAACTAATCAAAAAGTTTATGCATTTTAATAGAAGTTATGAAAGAGTGAAATTCATGAAATCAAAGGAAATTTAAAATATAAAAAGAGTACTGATATGTTGTTTTTTTCCCATCACAGCTGTTGACTTGTTCCAACATATTCCTAACATAACCTTTGCAGTCATAGGTTGTAATGTATTTCTCTATTTTCTTTTGTGAGACTCCCTGTGCAATGTCATCAGATAAAAGCGTTTCTGGGTATTTGAAAAGCTGAGCAATAGGCCAATGTGAAAAAAATATGATAAAGATGGTCAGATGCTTATTGTGTAAGTTCTGTGTGATTGCAGCAGGATCATTTGACAGTGCCTCATCTAGCTGCAAATGAACCACACTAGATGTGCAAAGCTATCATCAGCATTGAAATAAGGAAAAAAGGTAAAGTAACATAACTATATTGCATAAACACTCTTTAACTACATTTTTCACTGTAACTTAAATTTTATTATTTATAACATCTTCAAAACCAGAAAAAGTCTAAACCAGAATATCACAAAATTTATGCTGGAATGAAAAACATTAGAAAAAAAAAATAGGGGAGCTGATAACTTATTTTAGAAGATTCTCTACCTGTCTTTCAAAGGAAAGGCATCTCACAAAAGCTCTTTTAGTAACAGTACATTTAGCAACAAAGTATTCCTGAATACTGATTTCCTTTCAGACAGAATGAAGTCAAGAGTTATCTGAAAACCAGTGAAAAGACTTTTATTTCTTTGTGATTAGTGTTTTGCAAGATTTATGTTTCTTTTTACATAGAAGTTTAGCAACAATTAATTTCAAAGGAGCAGATGTAAGTTACAACTACTGCCAGTTACTGTTCATGCCAAAAATCACTTTATTCAATGCCTGATGTGAGCGTGGCCATGCTTGCTAGTGCCTGTACTGTTTGCCATAGTAAGGCACAAGCGCCTGCTGAAGCTGACCCAACCACATTTTTACCCTTTGGAGGCTTCAATGTCTGTTTGGAGTCAGACAACTGTGTTGACAGTGTGCTCCAGCTATCTCATGGTTGCTAGTGATTTCCAAAAAAATACTTCCACTTGCCTCTACACATGTCCAGCAGACAATTGGTAGTGGTCATGTCACTGCTACACTGACTTCCAGAGACACATTTGCAAAAACTTACCAGGAAGGGGTATATTTCAAGACCATCTACATTTTCTGCAAGGAAATAAAGCTGAATGCAGAATCTTTAACATTGATATGAGGAATATCTCTGTTCACTCTCAGACAAGTTTGAGCAGAAAGACAAGGAACTGGAATGGCATGAGGAAGAAGTAATACTGTGTGTGTGGAGTACAGGGAAGTTAGTCGGATACTACTGAGACAATTGGCAACTGAAGTCCAAATTTCCAAGTATGTATTTGGATAGCTAAGTAACACACTGTTGCGTGAAAAACTTGTTCCTCTCTGTGTGGGCCTATGTTTGGTACAGATTGCATTAAGAAACTTCAATTAAGAATCAGAAAAACTGACTCATTTAGATGAGAGTTTGGTGCTTCTGGGTGCTGATCTGGCTAACTTGGTGTCCCAGCACCTAGCATTGTCTGCCTGCCCAAGCGGAACCTGGACGGGACCAGGGCAGAAGGAGCGGGCGAATCCCCGGACGGGTTCGCCTCGACCCCCAGTAGCTATAAAGCGCCGAGCAGGAAAGGAAAAGGTGGAGGGGGTCTCCGTGGTGTGAAAGGGTTCATTGAGCATGGGAGAAACCACGGAGCAATCCCCACAACCACGTGGTGTGGGGTCCATTTTGTACCCCGACAACATGGGCGTGGAAAACATACAGTAGCCAGTAAAACTGAAACGGGGGTGTAACAAGGGCCAGGAGCAGGAATCACAGCAAATGGGGTAAGGAGTAGGTGGGGAGAATGGAAGCCAATAGTGGGGCACAGATCACAGCTTTTGGGATGTTCCCTGCACTTTCAGGGGTTCTGCAGCTGTAGGAGCCTCAAACCAGAGGATTTTATGGTCCCCTTGGTTCTGCTGATGATGGCTCACTGCAACAGTTTGGAATGCCCTTCCTGCCACTGTCAGCCCTCATTTTACTCCCCTGACCTTGGGGATGACTGAGGCCTAAACCTGGATTTGTCAACAAGGATCTGTCAGCCTTTGGGCTCTGGCAGGACATTAAGGCTGCTATCAACCACAGACAGTGGTGGTTTTCTAAAAATCCCATGTAATCTTTTGTAACGAAGAAAGATTTTAAAATGTGTCTTATGCACTTGATGCAGTAAGAAAAATAAGTACATGCAGCTTTTTAAAATTCAAGTGGCCCCAGTGAAGCTGAAGACAGCCTGGAATATCTCTTGTCTGATGGCAGCACACTGCTTAAAAAAGAAAACAATAAATTCATGAATACAAATGTGGAGCCAGGTCAAGATTTTGCAAAACTCAAAGATACAAAATAAATCTTCATTTTGAAAGGCTGGAAGATGAGTTCTCTGAAATGAAGGTATTTTTCTTCTTTTCCCAAATATTACGTTTTACAGGAGGATGCTGCAGGAGGTAAATTTCAGCATTAAAAGGTGTCATGATGTCTTGGAGGAGTGTGTGAAATCTTAGGGCTGCAGGGAAGTCTGCAAATGG
Organism: Struthidea cinerea; assembly: GCA_013397865.1. Taxonomy (NCBI): domain Eukaryota; kingdom Metazoa; phylum Chordata; class Aves; order Passeriformes; family Corcoracidae; genus Struthidea; species Struthidea cinerea. Next base: position 42,022 of record VZTI01005029.1, on the reverse strand, counting down.
CTATAAGCAAGTCAGCAGGAGGCACAGGGGGAACAGGCACCTCTATTGGGAGATGCAGCTCACCCACTACCATCACTGAGCACTTTTTTCAACCAAACATTGAATTCCCAGCCGTTTGCACCAACAGGCAAACAGCATGAAATACCTGAAATTAGAACTCCTATGTGAAGTCAGGACAGCAACAACATGACATGGATAAAGGTAAAACATCAGCTGTGTTAAAGAAAGCTGAATACAGTGGTCTTTGGGGACATGGGATTGCTCCTTCCAGGCCCAGTGGAGCCAGAGTTGCTCAATGCTCTAGCAGGGGTTTTCTCACCCTCCAGGCCCATGCAGCCAGGATGCTGAAATTCTCTCTCCCTAGGTCCCAGCAGCAGTAACACTGAATGCGTATCATCACTCTAAACATACACTCACTAATCACAGACGAGGCTGGAAGCACAAACCAACACAGCAATTCCTTTGCTGACACTTTAGACAGGGCTGGAGACCAACATCCATGCAAAATGGCTGGGGCAGGGACTGCTGGCTCCATGCTGGGCTGAAACAGAGCCCTGTGCTCTGTCCAGGGTCAGAGGGAGCCCCTGAGGGCTCAGCAGGGCAAGTCAGGACTAGTGGTGCTCTCAGGGCCATGACAAGTACAAGTGACAAAATATATTCCTCTGAAGTGTTACACAAAAGTTTGAAGGGTATTTGTCTTTTTACCAGAAAGGTAGATAATATCAGGAATAATTACTTCTCTCAACTAAATAGGGTAACCATAAATGCTCACAATAAGACCTACAGTACAGTAAGCCATCTCTTAAAATGTACATGCATCACTAAATTTTATGCTTAACAGGCATTTTTCAATACCCATATGAAGAGAATATTTATATTACAGCACGCACTGTAAGAAAATGAGTATTTCTGAGTCTGCTACAAAAACTGTGACTCTAATAGCACTCATTTGACATTAAATTTGACATTAGATCCACTCCTGGGCTACTAAAGACATTTCCAGTATTAAAGAAACTTATCCAACACTACAGATTTCTGCCTGCTCATTACAGTAATTTATTCATAAAGTGTTTAGTTGTTGCTGGGAGATTCTGATGGAGAGCTGTACTCAGGACAGATATTTCTAGGAGCATTTCCAAACTGGTTTCTAGCTTATCTCTGGCTTTTTCCCTTGGTGTCCTTGTTAAGCTTCTTCAAGGAGTCAAAATCTGCAAATGGGACCCTAGTCAAATATTTCCAAAATTAATCAGTGGTGGGTGGGAATAAATATTTGTGTCTGCATATTTGTGTGTTTTCAGTTTCAGCATTTCTCTGGCTGTCATATAGTTTGTAAGACAGGCTGAGGGGAAATGATGTAGAATAAACAAAAAACCTGAAATTAAAATAAGCAGTAAAGACAGTGTTTATTAGTAATTTGAAAATATTTTTAAAACTGTTCACACTTTCTGTCTGGAAATACCAGAGAGAAGAGAATTTGAGCAGCTATTTTCAAATAATTATGTACAGGAAAATAATATTTAGAATCTGTTGCGAAGTTTACATAAGGTAACCATGACCAGCAAGACAATAGGTATGACTTTAAAAGCAAAACAGAAAAGTGACACTGCAATAACTTAGATCATCTAACAGGAATATTTCTAGGTCATCTGCCTCTGCGTCTCCCATTCCCATGCCTAACTGGTCACATGGCCACTATCTCCCAACATTTCACCCAAAAGGTTGCCATGGCTGCTCAGCAATTGCATCTACCAGGGATGACAGCAGGTCTCCTTAGTCAGATTTTCCAGGAGACTGGTTTTGGCACCCTGCTGATCAGGAATCATGCAAGAGTTATTCTTTTTCTTTGTGTACTATTGCTTGGGGATACACTGAGAGCCCAGCTGCATACCTGTGTGTTCATTACCTGCACTCTCAGACTAAGGTGCTTAAACATTTGGAATGACAAGGCTAGGTGTCACTATACATTAAAATAATTTTTGGTTCCTGAACAAAGTGTGAATCACCTTCTACCATAAGTGTCATAGTTGTTTGAAACAGCATTAAACCATCTCTCACTCTTTTTATCTCTTATATTATCTCCTTTACTTCTTTTTTAGTCTTGATAACTTCTGTAACAGATTTCTCTTCTTCTTCTTAACTTTACACTGGAATCGCCGTTATGGAATGCTGTTTAGACAATTTTTCCAGTATTCTGCTTCCTGGACATCAAGCAACAATTTGATCTATTCAGTTCTTTCTTTACACTGAAAGAACTGAAAAAAAAAAATAGTGTCAGTTCTAGATACTTCATGAGCTCGAATTCTCATGAAATGGTTTAAATTTACACCTACAACCAAAGAATAAAATTTTGAGCTTTTTGAAACACCCAGTAAACCTCTTTTGCATCTGTCAATATTAACCTTGAATTATTAGAATCCATGCAAAAATAATATTACTGAAATAAATCTTACTTTGTAATGGGGTGCAGTACTTTTAAATATTCCACAAAGGAAACCTTAGGAGGAAAAAAATTACCTTCCTAAACAAATATTCAGAAGAGCTAACTTGGCATTCCTAGATGCAGAACTAATAGCCTTACTCTTACAAAAACTTCTACAATTAAGGAATTAATCAGCAATATATTAGTCTTGATTAAAGCAGGTCACTTCTAAACTCAGTGAAGTCTTTCAGACAATTCTAACTTAATTCATCTTGACACTATGCTACTTCAGGTTGGTTTTTTTCCTTCTAAGAGTATATCAGATTAGTAGACATTAAATCACTCTTTGCTGTTACCCCTTTCATTTCCTACCAGCATCCAGGCTTCTTCACCTCCAGTATTTTTCCTCCTGTTAATTTAAGACGAATTCCTACCGTATAGATTAAAAATAAAGATTTAAAATTGCCAATTAGTCTGATCAACATCCTTGACATTTAAATATATATGTAAAGTTATTTTGCTTCACCTGCAGCTGAGACTTGTGTACTTGCTACAAAATTAACTGTGTGTTTCTGATGTCTCACCTGAAGAAGTCTGCTATCGATGTTTCAGCTGAGGGTGTCAATTAAGTGGAATGGACTATAGCTCAGCAGTTAACTTTTGCTGGTGGTGTTTTTATTTCTGACACTCCTAAGTAGGTAAAATTTAGGAAAAAAAACCTTATTTCCATTTTATTTAAATTTACAAAAATGGCTTTCTCAGAGGGCCATGAGCAGGTGATAAAATTGCGTTACCTATAAAGTTGGTCTTGTTAGTATCATTATTCTCAAAGCTTCTCTAAACACAAGAATCCAGTCTTGTCATTTTTTAACTGTCTGCTGAAAAGCACTTTGAGGATATGCAGAGGAAGGTAAAAACTTGATGGATTACAGTATTAGGTCAGTAATCAAGATAGACGATCAGCTTCTAATAAAGTGCCAAAAAAGAAGCCTTTGATAAACAGGCAGAAAAAAATAATGGGACAAAACACTGCATGTCCTGTCTATAAAACATGAAAAATCAGATAGAGGAGGAAACGGATGCTTAAATTCCAGAGCATAGTTTAAAAATCCTAGCAGCATTGCTAGAGAAATAAAGGATTAAATTAAATGAAGAAAATTTGGGTTTTTTTTAATCCCAACTTTACAGCATTATTGAATGCCAAAACTTCAGAAGAGGAGCAGCAGGAATCAGCAAAAGAGAAACATGAAGTAAACTTGGGGGAGTGTATCTTTTGTGACTCCTTTGAGATCCTTTTAACTTTGGAATAACTTAGAGAATCTAAGTTTTTGTTTTTGTGAATACTACTGCTGTTAAGCGTTTGGGAGTTAATAACTGTATTGGGTTTGCATGGCTAAGATTTGGTAACAGGGGAGCTACAGAGGTGGCTTTTGTTAGAAGCTGTCAGAAGCTTCCTCCATGTCTGGAAGAGCCAATCCTTGGCAATGCCAAAGACTCCAAGGACTGCTCCCCGTGGAAGAGTGACCAATATTGCAGCAGTGTGAGGGGTGCTGTTGCCTGTGGGATGGACTCACATTGCATCAGGTCACAGAGAGCTGTTGCTCGTGAGATGGACTCACACTGGAGAAGTCCACAGAGAACTGTCTCCCGTGGGATGGACCTCACGGTGCAGCAGGGGAACAACTCCTCTCCCTGAGCAGCAGGAGAAATAGCATGTGATGAACTGACCATAATCCCCATTTCCTATCTCACTGTGCCTCTGGGGGAGGAGGGGGAGCTGAGAAGGAGGGAGGGGCAGGGGGAAGGTGTTTTTAAGAGCTTATTCTCCGTCTCATTATCCTGATTTTGTTAGTAATAAATTCAATGAATATCTAGCCTGTTTTGCCCATGACAGTATTTGGTGTGATCTCTCCCCGTCCTTAACTCATGAACCCTTCGTTACATTTTCTCTCCCATGTCCAGCTGTGGAGAGGAATGACAGAATGGCTTTGGTGGGTGCCTGGCGTGCAGCCAGTGTCAGCCCACTGCAATAACTTTATTCAGCATTGTGGAGCTGCCATGTCATCATTCATTCCAAATGGTAGACATCTGTTTATTTATGGACTTGTAACAACAGACCTTTTGCATTCTAAAAAAAGTCCATTGTTAAACAGTGCACAATTCATTGAAGATTTGCAGTCAATGTTCTTCCAAATAGCTATGAAGTATATGCATAATTTTCAGTGTTTTTTGGATGTGAATTATTTTACTGTATTTACATATAAAATACTCAAAATAGCAAAGGTGTATCCTCAACAATGATATTTGAAATACATTCTTGGATGCCTGCCACCAGTGCCAATTTTAAGAAAATGTGTACATTGATTAGTTCCCATGATAATAGCGTCTATAAATTGATTTAAACAGCGATGAGTGGCAGACTGCCTTTTCCTTAAATTGGCTCCAGTGGTTATGTGAACAGATCCTGTTGCTAGAAAGGCAAAGGCAGATGTTATTTTTTAACTCAAACAAGCAAAGCATCACGTTTCTGTGCAGCACTTGTTAAATTCCCTATAAACTTTCAGCAGAGCTAAAATAAGCTGTATTGTTTTAAAAATTTATCAATCTGTATTGTAAAAAAAAGACTTTTTAAACTTCTTTGTCTTTGAAGAAGAATAATTAAATGAATCCTTTGGTGCTTTTTATTCCTGAGTATCATATATGTTTTTATTTTTTTAAAAAAGAGAGAATTATTAAATTTCCTTACTTTTAAAACAAGAATGTATAAATATAAATAATTTTAGAATAATAAATGTGCTATTTAATTTTTTGACAGTATTAAGCTATTAATGTTAAACAATTACATTTTCCCCTAAGCAATTTTAGTTCCAGAAATATCTGAGCATTTTTAAAAGAGAAGGGATCTATTTTCATCTCTCTCTATATACATATATTGCTTCTGGTATGGTATTGCTATAAAAATGCAGGATATACATCCTTAACTTTTTAAATCATATAGAACACCTTTTTTTTTTTTGTGATCCAACTTAACCTCCATCAGGAATTCATAAGTTTGCTTCTTAAATTTATTTTCACTATGTTGTAAGCTGTAGTCTTTGCAGTATAGGGTATAAAACACAAAAACTGTAGATTGTGAGGCAAGCTAGTATCTCCTTAATCGCTGTAGTTCCCTCTGTTCCATGTAATCTGCTTTCCCTTATAGTAAATTAGCATCAGGACAACACTGATAGCATGCCTGACCTGTTGTTACATGACACTTCAGTAGTTCAGTCACTACTTCAGGCAGTGTAAAATACCACTGTTGTTCTACCATACATATTAAATACTACCACACATGTATCCCATGAAATATTGAAATGAATACAGTTTTTTAAAATTTTCATTGAAGTCATATTTTTGGAAATTTCTTAAAACCAAGAACACAGCCACTAGATAAAGCTTTGTCATGAAGATATGTTTCTAATGGCTGCTACATAAATTACTGTTGAACACAGTATTTGTCTTTAAAAAACCTTTTGAAATACACTGTAGAACTATGTAAATCCAAACTAATGAAAAGAGTAGCACAGAAACAACAACTATTGTTTAAAAATTCATACCTTAAGTAATAGTTTTCTGCTAGAACACTAACTCGATCCTATTGTACCTGATTTTTGGTCAGTAGTGGAGAATTATGTCATAGAAAAGGAACATTCTTCTAAAAGTTGAGGATGAAAGAAAAGGGACACTTTTCTTCATGGATGAAGGACAGGGACACTAGGTGCCTTCTCACAAGAATTCAGCTCAGCCATCCCTGCTATTTTTGTGACACTATACAGGCAACTCCTCAAATCTTGTCTTTAAACAAAGACAGAAAATTTACTGGTTTCCTCAAATGCAGATAATCCACACCACTATTTGTGTGGTATAGTTAAACCCTGTATGTTTAGAACACATCATATTCTCCACCTGGACTGGTCTCTGATGCCATGATATGGAAAAGCTGAGATCTATTTCTTTCTTGAGAATATTCATCGTATTAACATTGAAATCCCCCATCTGAATCATTATAATTTTATCATCATTAAAACTGCCAGTATGTCTGGTTTTTTTTCCTCATGTATTATTTTAAGGTGGAACTTGGAGGGTCCAGAAAATGCTGATAAGGAAAACCAGCTTACGACAGAAAAGTGATTTTTCTTACAGAGCCATTTACAGTCTAATACATTTAAATACATATAACATATCTGTCTAACATGGAATATAGCAATTTATGCCACCTAGACAGATAGGATCACAATGCATAGAGATAGGAATTCTCTCTATCTAGGGTGTAGGGCCAATGTTTTATCTACTGATCTGAATAGCACCAATATAATTCCAGCAGGCTTATCAGCATGTGCTGGCTGGGTTTTTTTCCCCTACCATCTGCAGCAAATGCAAACACATTGCAAGGAAATCACAACTCTCCCACTGAGGTCATTTTTCTTTGTTCCCACTGCTTGCTTAGAAGTACATAACCTATCACCAGGTAGCATAATAAAAAGTATCTACTTCTGTTGTAAGTTTCCTTTTATTTTGGGCAACTGTCACCAAATCAAAGAGCTGGTTTAAATACTAATTATTAACTGGATCAATGAAGACTCCAACACTGTAAATATAATAACTGCTGAACAGACACAGATCTGTGCTGCTCTACAGGTAAAATTCAGTGATGCTTTCTTCCTGGAAAGAGATAATAAATGGTTTTAATTTTTATTCTATTTTTTTACTTTAGTGCTTTCCTGATGAATATTGCTGCATTTTTCTACAATGTAATGCCATGATTCAGCATAAATAGCAAGTTCTACACCCATAATAAATTCAATAAATGAATAAAACTAATCCCTGGAACGCAAAGGTTAGTCTGACTCTAGGTTGTGTCACTTGCCTTCACGTGTGTAGAAATTTGCAAGAGCAGTCTAGAGATTTTTGCATGCTTACTATGGGGATAGTAAAAGGAACCCAAAAGGAACTGTGAAGTTTCTAACACAGTAGTTATTACCTCAAAGCCAATTCTCCACTTAGCTTCGTACCACGGATGTATTTCTCGTGTATGTGTTCAGACTGTCTTTAGTCATGAACATTTGTAGGTGCTGAAAGACTTTTGTTTACAGAAGAACTGTCAGTGCATGCAGTTAGCGTGATGGCTAACACCCTTTCAGTGTGTCTTCTCAGTATCTAGACCTTCCAATATGTGGAGGATGCTATTCTACCCTTAGAGTGACCAGTGTTTTTTACCTCCTCTTTAGAATTTTCATTCTTTAACTATGCTGTTCTCTGAGAGACAGAACTTACTCCCATCTCATTTTCTAGCATATCCTCTGGAGTGCTAGCACTGGCCTAAGGTGGAAAAGTGCCTGAAACAGGGCTATTCAGTCTGTTATTGTGCATGTTTCTCATAGGAGTAACTGGAATAAAGAGGCCTCTTACACATTCTTGCAAACACAATATATATTATTATTTTTCCATATCACTTACCAGTTCTACTTGCACTTCAAAACTAGTAAGGACATAAATACAAAATGGCTCTAATAGTAATAACATTGCCTGCAGCTGCCAGAACAGTTTGTACCAAGGAAACACTGGGCATATGTTGATATGACAGCCATTGGCAGGGCTTTGTTGCATATGCTGCACTGTCAAAACACCTTTTTAACTATCTCAGAGGGATTATTCTATTCTCCTTTTCTTTTTGAGATAAAATACAGAGAACAAATGAGTTTCTGGAAAGTTTCAAATAGGTGTTCTTATCCAGGAACCACAGTGAATTATGTTTTGGTTTTTTTTTTTCCCCGAAGTTTTAGTATCCTATTCCTATGTCCATGAGATCTGCCTTAACTTCTTTCAGGGTAATATACATAAGGCCATAATTATATAATAATTTTTTCATAACTATAGATTGATAGTCTGCATATCTAAAGTAACTATGATTGGGTGTTCTAGAAATTTTAATACTGTTCATTCCTTAGAGGTGAACAGAAGAACACGTAATGCTTTCTTTCATATGATAAAGAATTAGACAAATCATATGCATATGTGCACCTGAGCTTTTAGATTTGTGTGTGTATGTATATGTAAAAGCATGAACTCGTTGAGTATCTTTAACTATCACCTTTCCAAATACTAGTGAAACTGAAAAACACTCGCTAGACTTCCCCAGAAAGGCATTTTCACATTTATCATTGAAGTAAAACAAAAGAAGCAAACCGAAACATAAAACGCAGAAAGTCTTGAAAACACTTTCTTTTTCCAAAACTCTTGAAAAAGGGATGAGTTTAGCAACCTACCCAAATGAAAAAGGAATGGGTCCAAATCCATTAGAGTCAGAGAGATTCTTTCCATTAACTAAAATATGTTTTAGACGAGGTTCATGGCACATTTTTTAGTGATTTTTACTAAAAATGTGAAAGGAATGACAACAACATATTAAAATTACATCCCGAAAAGTGTGCTTTTGTGCTATACCAAAAATAGATGCTAGATCATCTTTAAAAAGAGAGCTCATCACGGTTTTTGAATAACCAGAGTAATAGCTGTCCAGATGCCATAATGAGATTTATGTAAAATATTGCGCAGGCAGAAATTATAATTGCTTTTTTCGTTGTTGTTGTTGTTGTTGTTGTCACAGAAGAGGAAATTTCATTTTTCAATTTCTAGCCATGTGAAGTTCAGTTAAGGGGCAGAGATTACAGTTTAACTCTAGCTTCTCACTACCTATATGGTAAATGCCTGTATAAAAGATGTATATGCATCTGGTAGCAAAATTTCCAAGCCTTAGCCTAAAATGATATGATAAAAAATATTTCTGTGATATTTACTACGAAATTTGATGTTTATGAGCACTAAATGCTTTTCAGTTTTAAACTCTGTATTTGAGACAAATTGTACTATCTCTCAATATCAATTACCAAAAAAAAAAAAATCACCTGAGAGATAATAATGCAGTTACAATGAATACTCTTGACAGCTGTTTGAAGAAAAGTACCTATCTATGCTGAACATATAGTGAGATAATTCATGGTATGAAAAGAAAAAATAGCAGCTTCACTTCAGCCTTCCCCCAGTCTCAGTAGTTTACATTTGGAAATTGCATATTGCTTTACTTGATAGTTCAGAGGACTAGAACACATCTCCTACCGAAAAAGGCTGAGCGAGTTGGGGCTGTTCTGCCTGGAGGGGAGAAGGCCCCAGGGAGAACCTGGTGCAGCCTTTCAATACTTAAAGGGATCTTATCAGAAAGACTGAGAGAGACCCACAGTGACAGAACAAGCGATAATGGTTTAAAATTGATATATTTAGATTAAATATAACAGGAGAAATCCTTTACTCTGACAGTGATTGTGATGGGTTGACCTTCGCTATGGCCAGTTGTCCACCAAGCTGCTCTATCACTTCCTCTCCTCAGATGGACAGGGCAAAGAAAACTGTAACTGTGTTTGCAAGCCTGAAGGCACGAAAGGGGGAGTGGAGGGGAAGGGAGAGGAGGGGAGAGTGAGATACAAAGTGAGCCATTTCTTGTAAAAAAGCTTAGATCAACAGTAGAGAAATTTGAATGCAAAGCAACAGATTTGCACAAGGATTGATTAAAAAGGCTAAATCACTACTTACAAAGAAGCTGAACTTACACCTCAAAAGTTCTAAACCTGTTTACCTTTTAAATGTGTACATTTCTTTTTCTTAATTTCTGATGTCAAAATATTGTCTAGTGTAATATCACCTCTGCAGCACAGGAAGCCCACAAGGAAGAAACATTTCTGTTAGGAATCCATAGGTGAATCAGAATAGAAGGTAGGATTCTCAAGGCAGACAATACCATGGTAGCGCTGGAGCATACCCTCACAACTTCTCATTACTAAAGCTTTTCTTTTCAGAACTGTAGTAAGTATATGTCACTGCTATCTACACAAGTAATTTCCTATTTAGCAGGGAAGAGCAAATGAGATGTTGAAATAAGTAATTGCATTCCAACTTTTTCCTTGTGCATTACCAGTAGAATTACGAACTGTTTTCCATGCATGCAAACTCTGCACTGATTAATATTGATAACTGCTAACATATGAATATAAATAATTACTGTATTAACATGTTACATATTAATATATGTAAAATTCAATGTGCATATTGACTATATATATATATACACATACATACTTAATATCAAAGACTTTGAATATAGAAGACGTTATGTAGTATCTGATAGGCATAACCTTCTTCCTGATGGTACCACATAAGAAAGACAGAGAGTGAAATAGAGAAAAAGAAAATGAGGAGACGACAGAAAGAGAGAAAAAAGGATGGGAGGACACAAAGGCAAAAGGAAGAGAGGGAGGGAGGGAGGGAGGGAGGAAAAGGAAAGCTTTTCTGAAGGCCTTCTCTGAATGGGGTTATATAGAGGACAGTTAAAAAAAAGTATTTATCAGTGTCTTTTCCATAGTGGTGGGGCATTTTCTGACACAATTCCAACATTTGCAGTGTGTAGCCCATCAGGTCATAGGGATGGGGGATAGGGTGAAGGGAGGGAAAGAGACTATTACAGATCATTGAAGGGTTTTGTTACCATTAGATTTATGAATTTAGATCGATTGTACCATTCAGAAGTGCTAAAGCCACAATGCCATTATAATCACTATCAGAAAATCTGTTGTTGAAACCTTCATTAGCAAAACATTTATAACTACGATGTTATATATGTTGCAAACACAATTTTAAAAAGTCAAAACTTAAAAAAGGCAGTGACGTTTAATGTCATTATTTCTGTTAATATTTTGGTAACCATATTGTAGCAATCCTCCACAGTCCAAATTATGTTGCAGTCCACTCAGGTAAATTGAATATTAGATTACTGATTTCCATTTCTCTACTTTGTGTTTTATTCGATTAATAACGTTACTATATCTGGGTACAGAAAAGCTTTATGTAAAGTCCAAATAACATATATAGGATATAGAGAAAATAAATATTATTCTAAGAAATTTAATAAAATTATCAATGAAATTCAATCTATGAAAATATTTGCAAATTAGATGAAGTTCCTCAGAAGGACTGCTCAAAATTGAAGTGTTAGGCCTCTATTTTCTCTGGACAGTACCTTAAAATAATTTTTGTCAATCCTTACCATGCAGTGTACATTTGTTACTGACAAATATGTACACTCAGGTCAAATGAAGAAAAGATTGTTCTAGGAAAAAAAATTTGATTTATGGTGCAAAAGGCTATGTGCCATAGTTTATTAAAGTAAGTCTAGTTCACTTTTAATTTAATGAAGAAGTAGATTTCAGGACACAGTGAAGTTTGCAGTTCTCATAAATGTGCTTCAAAAATTAACCAGTGGGGAACCCCTAAATTGAATCCAATAAAAAGCATTTGAAATTACATTTTCAGAGTGCTCAGCAACAAATTCTTTTTAATTGTTTATATTGACCTTGCTTTTCCAATAAAAAAAAAAATAATCCTCTTTTAATGTGTAATGTTTCCCTGAATAGAAAAGACTTAATTAGGCTTCATTTGCACAAATAGGAATCATGAACAGATTATAATTTGCATCGCAGAACTGTGGAGTATCATTAAGGTTACATTTGGTTTGGTAGTTATAAGAAATTGTATTGAATAAATATCTGCAGCCTAAGGTCCAACATTATAATGAAAACATAAATCCTTATCTGAAAACGTAATTGTGGGTTTCTTTCCCTGGATGTTACTCTCCAATATAGAAAGGCTGCAAAGATAGAAGTAGGTCCATGAATATGTGACTGACATTTTAATCTGTTACGATACAAGGAAATTTGAGGAAGTTTTCATGGCTTATTATACTGAATTGCTAAAAGTCTTCTCCATCAGTCAGTTTTGGTGGGTTCTAGGCTTAAGGAAAATAAAATCATTTATTGTGATTAAAAGCTAACATGAAATCCATTTCTCCTTTTGTAGCTGTCACTATTCTTGTTTTACTTTGTTTACCACTGTCAGATAAAAATCTTTTAAGCAGCATGAAAACATTTTTGATAAACACTATACATAGAAAATGTTCTCTTTCTAATTATACTACATACACTTGAAATAGTCATCCTAATTATTTGTTAATTGGAAACAGAGTTCATAGACAAGCAGTTTTGTTACTATACTTTTTTCTTCATCAGCTTTTTAACTTCTGTAGGAGAGAGGGAAGGGCAAAATATGTAGCACTGCCAAGTATTTCTTCAAACACCGATGTTGTACCAACAAAGATAACGGATAAATGACTTGGCCTGAAAAAGTGCTCACCTTTCTTTCATCTTCAGAACTGAATAGCAGAAAATGTTTTCATGGTAGACAGAATGAAACATCAGTGTAGGAATCATGAAAGAATGCTAAAAAAAAGTGCTGATGCAGGAAGGCAGCTACAACAAAGTATCTAACCTCTTCACACCCTCATGTTTACTTTGAAGTAAAAAAAATTAAAAATTAAAATCCTAGTTTCCTGTGGATAAAGTTTCTCTCTGGTGATCCATAGTGTAAATAGAAATAAAAGGGACCTCTATTCATCCTTTCTAGATCTGTACACAAAACAATCACTTTTTCACTACTGGCAACTTACACTTAGCAAGTAGAGAAGAGATTGTAATGAGATTTTGAGGAGTTGGTCTCCAGAATCTTTTGCCCTTCACCTGTCAGTCCTAAGAATTGGAAGTTACAGCAAAGCAAAATTGCTCGAGCAATGAGACCTGTTTTTCCATTACTATTGCAAGCATTTGAGCTCCACTTGGAAAATACCTGAATATATATATTCAACTAGCTCTAAGTTTTGACCAGCAAAACACTGCCTATTCAATATGTGAGTATGCATTCAGCAGAAGCTGAAAAATAAATGACAAATCTTGGTTGCAGTTGCACCATGCTGATTTACTGTAAAGTGTGATAGCTTCAGGTATGTTGTTTTCAAGAATATGAATTCAATTCCATTGAAAAACATTGTATTTATTCATAGCAGAATAGCAGATGCAGCTGTATTGGGTTAGCTTGAATGGATATGTGTTGTCTGGAAATATGCATTGGATGGGCAAGTACTTCTGACTGAAAAATCTGGAGCTGAGAAATAAGTGTATTGATGTAAATGAAAATGTATTGATTCAGCAAAAAGTTACTGCCGTCTATAAATACATATTTGGAAACAAACCCTATTTTTATACAAAAATAGAATTCTATTATTTGGATACAGTTATTGATTTAAGAGGCAATTGACAATATATCTAATTCAGCAAATTGGCCTTGATTTCTGTGTCTATTGCATGTATTTCCCTGAAATTGTACTGTGTTAAAAAAATCAAACAAACACAAATCCAATTCAAGTGTTTCCAGTCTCAAAAGCATTGTAACAACCCCATGTAGTTGAACCCTGTCAGTATGTACTAAATTGTGAGGATTTATTTTGAGTTGTCTTTGTTTTTAGTTGCCTTTATTTATGTTTCTGAGACATCAATTTCAGTAATGGATGAGCTGCCCCTTATTATCAGCTCTGATTTCTTATTGATGCACATCATTCCCAGCTACGTCTTTGCTTGAATTAGGTCCATGAGCCACGTTTTAAATACTTATTCTTCCAAACTTTTGTTCATATAGAAGCATTGTGGTCTTTTGTTTCAAACTTGTTTCTAATTTTTTTTTACAAGACACAGACTTCTAATAGCCTGTTTACTAGTGGAAGATTCATCTTTTACTATGGAATTAACTCCTAGGAAAATACAATAATCATAACAAATAATATCCTACTCCTTCCTAAACCAACGATATTTGTGATTCCATGAGTTTTCCATGAGTTCTAATGAAAAAAAAAACAAAAACAAACAAACAAAAACAAAAAACCCACCCCTCAATATATCGTAAAACGTTTTATGTCAAGTAAAACTTTTCATTAAAATATTTACATTTTTAAAATTTTAAAATACTTGATAAATTTGTAATTTATTTTTCAAATTCTATCACATTTAGTATCTGATGCCCCATTGCAAAACCAGTCTTTACAATCTCCAGTTTCCTAGATTGATAGCTTGGAAGTCCAAAACTATGCTGCTTCATGTCTTACCTCCTGATTCCTGTGCGGACTCAGTTGTTGATACTTTATTTCATTCCTTTATCTTCTTTCTTTCCTTTCTGCTGTTTCTTTGCCTTTCTGCAATCTTCCTATTAGTCATTTCACAAACACTGTTAAAGTCAGAGAAGCAACCCTCTCCCCTTCCTTGCTTTGAATTGACTCAGTACTTGGACTAGAGTCCTGACAAAAATAAATTGGAGCACTCAGTTACACTATATTTTGGTTCTCTATGCTTAGACATTCCTGCCACTAAATAAAACTTTCAAATATAATAGAGTGTAGTATCAGTATAGTGAGCTTTGGAAGTGGATTTTGCACAATTAACCTACAGAAAAGGTGGATTTTATATACTTACCTAAGGAACAGCAGAAGCAGTTTACAAGCATCCAAAACACTGCCCAACAGGCTGGGAAGCTGAATAGTAGACCCAGAAAGTAACATCAGTAGTGCTTAGATTATGTCCTAGTGGCACTAGGACAATCATACGTTAGTCCTGTTTCTGGCTGATGAAAGAGTCCTCAATTTACTAGAAACTGGTGTTAAAGGTCAGAAATGCAAACTGAGCTTGAAAAATGAATAAAAAAAATTTAAAATTAAAATACAAATATTTCAGAACATATTTGTATAATTTAAATGTGTTGGATTAGGGAATTTTGAAGAAAGTTAAGGTAGAAGCTACACTGCATTTCTGTTGCAGATTTGCTTGGACTGTCCTCAAGCACAAATCTCAAGAATGGACTAGAATGGTAATCACAGAGTTGAAAACTGGTGGAAGAAGAGTGGTCCGAACTATCAATTCCCTACACTGGACTCTACGTTTCAGATTAAAGGGAAAGAGGGGAAGGGAAGCAATATTTTGATAGCATGATAACTTGCCTGAGAATTTTTTTTTGCACATAAAAAAAGCAAAAGGATAAAAAAGGGAATACAAAATAATAGCACATGAATTTGAAATAAAATTAACGCGAGAAATACCATCTGCACATTCTGTCTGTTAAAAGTACAAACGACATGCTGAGCTTGTTTTGATAGCTCAATGAAAAAACAGTGTTTACGAAGACATAGAGGAAAACAAATTATTGAAGACCAGGGACCACTTACATTTATGTGTGTAACTAAATATAACTGAAATAAAGATGGAAGTTAAATTAAAATAATTATAGCAATGATGAAAAAATATTATGAAATACATAATTACGTGCTCATCGGTACCCATATCAAACAGCTGGTCAAAACATCAGCTAGCGTAGATTGTTTGTTCAGTTAGCCGTAAATATTTAAACAAGAAAAAATATGATATTGGCAAGAGAGCGGAGGTGAAGATGGGAAATTATTTTCCCTCACTATCAAACAGAGCTATAGTATAAATAGTTTCAAGCACTTCTGAAACCTTTGAAATAGCTGTGTTGTTCTTCTTTTAAAGAAAGCAAGAAAATGTACTCAGTTCAGATGACAGAACCAAGTCTTCTGATTGTGATAAGAGACTTCAAAATAAGTCTGTAGAGGCTCCTTTTATTCCCTTTCTCCCAAAGACTACTTATATGAAGTAGAGGGGTTCTGATGGGAATGACTGAAATTTCATTAATTGCTCCTCAAAAAAGAAATAGGTCTCACTACAAGCAAGATGGCTGAATTTGGGTATCACTTCCGACTGAGGCAAGAATTCGGTCCTGAATTTGACCTGAATTTATTTAGCACAGGGCTACTGGCTCTGCTGAAACTGACACTGTTTTACCAATTAAAATTATGTTCAATCTAGTATGTTCCCACAAAAAAATGTATTTGGGAAAACTACAATTTTTTGTCAGTATGTATGTAACAAAATAGTTTCCAAAAAATTCTGATGAAAGTAATAAAAATCCCATAACAATATCCTCTGGCTAATTAATACAAAATCAATTTTGTGAGTGTGCCTTTAATTACTGTCCATCCCACCAGGTCACATGTCTTTCCTTTATTAGTTTTATTTCTGTGGGTTCTTGAAAACACAATAGCATGGAGTTTAAATTTTTTGTGTGTGTTTTTAAGAGGGCTTAGAAAGTGTATGGTACAGTGTTTGAAAAACTGAACAAATTTTACTCCAACAAAATGAGAGTGTCTTGGGGTGATTTTATGATACTGTATATTCCCCTATTGTCTGCTTTATGCCCAGAAATGGGTCCTGTAGCTTTTAAGCTGGGTCCAGGAGAGCGGGGAGAGAAGCCAGGGGAAATTCCTCGGTGCGGTGTGAGCTCACCTACCCCGTGTTGCTCGGCTCTGCTTGCAGCGGGAGAGAGTACATTCCTATTTTTAGCTGGCTTCTTTTTTGTTATCTGAGGCAAGAAGTTTTTCCTGGTCCTCTAACAGCATTTCTCTGGTGATTTCTGTGGCTTCTCCTGGGACTGTTCAGCTTAGCTGTGATCCGAGAACCATATCATCAGGCACCGCGGACCCGTGGGTCACCACATTCCAGCCCCAGACCCCGGGAGAAACCGAGCTACAGAAAGAACTCTAAATCCACCAGCTTTCTCCACATCGAGGAGTTTTAATATCTTAACAGTTATTCATTTTTTCCCGTGCCCTATGGGCACTTTGCTTGTTAAATAAACAGTTTTTTTCACTTTCATCCAAGAAATTCCTTTCATATTGGTGGGGGAGGGAGTGCCAAAACCTGTCTTCTTTAGAGGAGATGATCATTCCAGAGTGTTTTCATCCTAAACTTGTCCCAAACCAAGACAGAGGGAAGATTTGAAGAAAGAAAACTCAGCTCAAACTCTGCTCTCTGAATCATACATAATGTGCTGCATATATGGATTTAAAATGCCAATCTTAAGTTTTCCATCTGAAAAGTTTCGTCTTGATTCACAAAGAAAGCTGAAAAAAACCCAAAACCTTAGCAAAATAAGAACAACTCCTTGCAAGGACCTATGAATGTTTTTTGATTTCAAAAGGGAGATACATATTCCATGCAAGGAAAAAATGTGGACCATATATGTCAATAGAACATGGGTTGATTTTATTTGTGTTCTAAAAGCATAATCTTTGACAAATTCATTCTGCATTACTTAAGATGTAACAGGACAGTTTATATCATAAGTTCACAAGTTTTTAAGAAGGGTTTTTTTGAGGAAGTTGGGGATTTTTTGGTGTTACATAGAAATAAAATATCAATAAGGACATACGTTTTACTGAAATAATGGGGTGTTTTAGGTTCATAAAGAAAATCCCCTGTTATATTTTTGAAGAACATGCAAGACAGTTATTTTTTAAAGAGAGAAATGAGGATCTATATGGGTACATAAGGGTAATAGTAGTAATAATTAATGGATACAAATAAAATAATAGCAACAGAGGCACAAAGGGAATAGTGATATGACAGCAGCTGAGTATTAAAGTAATAAGTCACAGCACTCCAGTTTCCTGAGCTCTGGAGAGAAACACAAAGGTTTGCCACAGTCTCATAATTAACTCTCGTGTCATATCTGATGAAGATGCAAAATTTCACTCCTGGGAGAAATAAGCCAATGGAAGTGATGTTGAACATCCTCCCAGGGCCCTAAACGATATTCAAAAGACCAGGTGACTGAGCTTGTTTTGAGGGTCTGTTGGCATGGAAATTTTTGTCATTGCATAGCCATTCTTTGCACTCATTACTTTTGAGATCGTGTTTTACTAGAAGTCTTGCCCATTCTGAGTCACAGATAATATGTGGCACATTTTCTTCACTGCAATAAGTACGTGGTCCAGCAACTAGTGAACAATTTGTGGAATGCAAATAAGAAAAGTATTTCATTTTGGGGGAAACTTTTCATTTGTTTTGTGCGAATTTTGCAACTATAAGGGGTAACTGTCAATGAGTCAGCAAATCTAAAGAGATTGAAATTCACTGTTCTAAATCTGTATTTCAGGAAATGAGTGACTTGCAGTAAAAGGAAGTGTAATAAAATACAGGAATTGTGGGGTTTTTTTGATGAAAAGACCAGTCTTCTAATAAAAAGATCATGTCTCCCAGTATTTGTCTGTGTTCCTGAGTGACACTGCTTTGCTTGCATCAGTTCTTCCTCTTTCCACAGTGCACATTGCCGGTAAAGCACATTCCTACACACGAAGGGCTTATAAGCTGAACTGCAGTATCTTTATGCAGTTAAAACTACATCCCCGTAAGAATGCAATACTGTAGAAAACTTCTCTTAAAGTAATATTATTTCAGGTTTCCAAAGCAGTTTCTACATAAAAGCTGATGATAGCCATTACAATAACAACAAAAAAATCAGGTTCAAATGCCAGTAGAAAATAAAACTGGGGAAGAAAATTGGGCAGGCAATGCAGTGGGGAAAAAAAAAAAAGGAACAAAAGATCACGCTGAAAATAAGTACAATCTGGGGTATTCCTAAAAGCAGGGTGAGAGTTCACCATCTGCTTTATACTTTTTTAATAACCTAGCTTCATTCTATTGTATTTTGGATTGGGTAGGTAATGATCTGTATTACTACTTCTTCATTTTTTTCTTTCCACATTCCTTCTTCCCTAGGTGCACTACTCCCAGTTACAAAACTGAAAACTAAATGATAAATAGATATAGATATAGATATATAGATATAGATATAGATTAGATATAGATATAGATATAGATATAGATGATATAGATGTAGACATAGATCTAGATATAGACATATATATAGATTAGATACAGATGTAGATATAGATGATATAGATTTAGATCCCCATAGATGAAAATGCATATATATATATATATATACACATAAACTCAACATTTTCTGTAATCTCATCTAGTGTTTAGTCTGTTCAGTGAGCAGGCTGAAATGTTCATAATGCAGCTGCCCTGGAAGCTTGTTCCTGCTGCATTCTTTGCCTGGAAGACACCTGTTCAGCAATTACATGGCCAGCAGTACATTAGCAACATTGCCTGCTGGATTGCAGGTGTTTGAATCTATAGGGAGAAGGTCATTACATTACCGTTTCTCTCCATCTGGCCCTAAGAAAGATAAGTGTATATGGGCCACTGAGATTGCTCACTTCAGAGGGTATCTCTCTGTCCATTTATCATCAAAGAGCATATGCCACACTTCCTGAATTTCTAAGATGCTAGCCATTATTAATTTCCAGTTGTAAGGCTTATTGAAAGTCCTGCTCCAAGTGGATTTACTCCTTAGTCTGCATACACAGTAACAAAATACCTCAAAATTCCTGTGTGTGCACTCTCTGTTTGCCTGATTTTATTGTAACTTAGAGAAAAATTCTTCTTTGCAGAAAGATGGTTTGGACTTGGATTTTTATACTGTCTGCTCATGTCAGACCAACAGCAGAAAGCTTGGTAGCAAATATTTCAGTGTAGAGACAATGACACTGACCTACTAAATGCGAAAGAGTACAGATGTATCTACATAACTTTGTCGAATTCACTTGTGATCGCATATCAATCAGAAGGGTAAAACCAGAGGAGGTGTGTTTTAACTTTGCCAAACCACATTAGTGTAACATTATTTCTATAAATTCATTGAAAGATAAACATTAAGAAGTATGGAAAACTTTTTCACATTTTCACAGTTTTCTCGCTGGAAATATACTGGCAATTTGCCACTGGCTAATACAGCAATGAGGCTGATAGCTTTATATTATGCTTACTACTTCCCAAGTACCTCTCACTGTTTCTATGCCAATCCAGGCATGCAGCTAAGTAGACAGCTATAGCTATGCCCTGTGTGTATGGAATGGATAAAATTTACCATGAGAAGTTGAATGGCCCAAGTTTACAAATAAGTAATGGGATTTAATGAAATATCTTGGCTGAAAATCTGATTAATATATTGACCCTTTAGACAGAAAGAAATTGGAGCAACTTGTAAAGATATAGAGGGGTTTTTATTAACAATTGTTGTATTTATGGATATTGCTGTATGATGTATTTGGCTACAGCAGACAGGAACAAACCACATGATCCAGAATATCCTCTGCAGTCCTAGCTTCTTACCAAGTCAATAAACAAAGGAGAATCTTTTCACTGGGATGCTGATCTGAAAAGGAAATATTTGGCCTGCAAGTCCCAGTTTTCTGTTCTCACTGGCTTCAAAGAACCACAGAGTGGTTGATGTTCAAAAGGACCTCTGGATGTCACCCTGTCAGACTCTAGTGCTCATACACGCAACATAGAGCAGACTACCTGGACACATTTTCAGACAGCTTTTGAAAACTTCTGAAGATGGAGACTGCAGCCTCTAAGCAATCTTCAGCATCATGGTAAAAGAGTGTTTACTTATGTTCAAAAGGAACCTCAATATTTCCTCTTCAGCTTATCACCCCTTAAGAGTACTGCCAAAGATGCTAGTGATAAAAAAATAAGTAACATAAATGAAACTGGGGAACCTTTATGCAGACTACTCATCCTTCATAAAACTACTAGTAGAACATCTCTCCTTCTTCCTTTATGTATCTCTATGAAAGTGATTTTACAAGTATATATGTAAAGTTAGAACTTATTTTCTTGGATATAATTATTAAAATAAAAATACAGCTATGGAAAAAAGACCCTATTGTTCTGTACTGCTTCCTGAAGAGGGAAAATGATGATGTAGGTGCTGATTTCTTCTCCCTGGGATTCAATGACAGCACAAATAGGAATGGCTCAAAGATGCACCACGGAAGGCTTGGACTGGACATTAGGAAACATTTTTTTACTGAGAGGTTGGTCAAAACCTTGATCAGGCTTGCTAGAGAGGTGGCCGATGCCTCAAGCCTCTCAGTGTTTGAGAGGCATTTGGACAATGCCCCTCAGAACATGCTTTAACATTTGCTCAGCCTTGGATTGGTCAGGCAGTTGGATGGATGATTGTTGGAGGCCCCTTCCAACCAAAATATTCTGTCCTGTTCTGTTTTATTCTATTGAAAAGCATTAGCTTTTTTTCTCTTTTAAGTCTTCTTTTTCCTTCTCTCTTTACTTGATATTTTGTTAGTGTGGTGTTTTTTGTTGTTGTTGTTTGGGTTTTGTTGTTTTGGGGGATTTTTTAATCCTTGTTTGGTTTTGCTTGGTTTTTTTTTGGTTGTGGTTTTCTTTTTCTTTTTTTTTTTTTTAATTTTAATTTACTTTTTTTTAGTGCTAGAATAGTATTAAGTTGCTCTGAAGAACAATTCAGGTTTTTCAAAATCTGTTGTGCTAAATAAAATGTAAGATCATTGTCACTAGATGTAACATTGTCTCTTTTATGGTCTGGGCAGGTAATTATGTCATTTAGTTTTAAAGAGCAATAAATCCAGATAATTTTTTTTAACAGTCTTCTGTTATGTTTTTGGGACATACTTAAAGATCATATGCTATTCTCATCATGTCTAGATTATGTGAAAGATGCAACTTGTTACATTGGCTTTGTTTTTATATTTTTAAACAAAATATTTGTTTTCTTTGAAGAAATCCAGAATAATAATACATGTTAACAGGGCTGCAAAAATTTATAGAAGACAAACATTTAATTCCAGGAGGAACCACTTTACAAGAAACTAGTAGTTTTGAGAAATGGATTAGAAACACAAAAGTGAGGAAAACAGAAGTTCAGCTGTTTATCTGCTGAGGTGCTTATCTTCTCTCAACAAAATAAGATCACCCTCTTCAGGGTAATCCTAAAGAACAAATCCTAAAATTGTAATGGAACTAAAGAATGAATAGAAAGGTTGTCCTTTTATTATACTGTGAACAAGTCTTTTCTTGATGTACTTTTCCCTTTCTGTGTATTTGCTTTGCACTCACCTGCCTGTACTGCTGAAAACTCGGGCTATATCTTGGAAAGATGCAGGCAGGCATGAAACAGTCAAAGGTATGAAACAGTCAAAAAAAAAGAAATACAAGGAAGAAGAGACTGTTTAATAGAAATAGAAGAGATCTGATGTGATGGGAATTACTGCAAGATCAGTTTGGTCTTCGTATAGTATGATTTAGTGCAGTCAATACAAAAGCCACTTTGGGAAGTAGTGGAACAGTGACAAATAAACAAATATGAATAAAATTTCCTTTACACAGGAAGGCAACCTGGTATCAAAAGACATAGGCTTAGAGTTGATAGGATTTTAGCACTATAAAAGCAGGTGAACAAAACTGCCACTTTTTCTAGTGTGCGTTCATCTTTTTTCTCTTGTTTTGTGATTGAATTTAAAAGACATAAATAAGAGAATCTTTAGCTAAACCATTTGCTTGACTGATGAGGTTCAATTATTGAAAGCTTGGATTAGGCTTTGCTAGCACTTAGCTGTCAGCATTTTGACACAAGAATTGATTAAATTTACAGTGCCTAGTTCTTGCAATATTTTCAATTTCATAATACGCAATGTATTAAAAGCTGCATATTACGTAACAGGAAACTAAATAATTTATTAATAATATTTTCAATTATTTAAAATTACAACTTAAACATTTTTTAAATTTCAGTATCATTTTTGTGTTGCTTTTTATAACATAATCTAAATGTTGAAGTATAAAAATAATTTACAATTTAAAGTTTCATTCCTCAAAATGTTCAGGCATAGTAAAGAACATTTCTATTTTAAACTAGCAGCTGAATTTAAGACTGTTAACTTTAAAGTGCTCAAGTCTTAGTATAAAAAGATATGTATGAGATTATAATGAAACATGGCAATGACTTCTCCTTTTTTGCAAATTAAAAAAATTCTTATATAAATCCACAGTAGCTTTTCTATTTGTAAGTGCAGTGATTGCAGAAAATTTCAGGAAATATAGAATATATGGGAATTTTGAAATTGCTGGAATGAGAGGAAAAAGAAACTTTTCAAAAGAAGGAGAAGACTAGTTTTCTCAAAAAGATAATTATTTTTTAGAAAATTTTAAAAGTATCAATGAAGAGTATCTAAAGTAGAATCGATTGACATATCTTGCTTAGGTTTGAACATGTTTCATACAGGATTCAACTAATAGAGACAAAGGGTGACAAGCAAAGCATTTTCATAGATTAAAAACAGTCAGAAAAACAGTAATAAAGAATCAGTTTGTGTAATGTAAAAACAAACAAGCACTTTTTTTATGTTTCAAGAAAACTACTGCTTTAGAGATTTTTGTTTAGTTGATTCTTTTCCAGAGATAGGTCACAAATCAATTTTGACCAAATAAATCCCTTTACCCAGAACCTTCAAATCTAGGCAGGGGAAAATAATCAGTTGCAAAATTTGATAAAACAGTGGTTTTATGAGTATATTGCATATTTTATGGGCTCCCAGTAAGCTTCTAATGCTCAGGCAAAATACTACAGGAATGAAAAAATCATCTGCATGTTATGCCTCGATTTTCTTTTTATAACTTTTATGTCAAATTATAGTGTATGAACTCTATGTAGATGGAATTTCTGTATGAAGGGACTTCCAATTTTAGTGTATTTTTATGAAGTTGCAGGTTCTACCTGTTCAGACGGAAGAAGCAGTTCAGGCATGAGAAAGCTCAGAGCTGAATTTACACTTCAGTTCCTACTCCAGCCTCATTTGCTTGCCTGAACAACCAGGGCAGACAGATAGAAGAGTAGGAGGGTGGCAGAGTCAGAGTGGGGAGAGGTGGTGACATGGATGAACCAAGGGGAACTGGATTTGTGTGTTATTGGGGAGGTCATTAGAGGGCTTAAAACACAGAAATGAGTATCTTTTGCTCATCTTAAACAAAATTAGAGGGACTATGTTTATTTTAACAAATAATTCAAAGACATGATTGTTCTTAGTACATTAAAATATGGTCTGCGATGCATCAGTATTTGTAATGCCTCTACTTCTAAAAGTATAAAATAAAACAAATTTCTTAGCCTCTATATGTAAACCCAAATACCTATTTCTTTTAATACCTTTCAGTTCTACTAAATTCAGTAAACAACTCTGTAAATGAAACATAAGATTGGAAAAGTGATCAATTTACAATTGATAAAGGAGTTAAGAGAATCTGTTTGTCTAACGCATGGTAGAGCGCAGCTCCACCAGAGAATTTCTTCTTCAGAGTCTCTAATACTTCTTTGTCTTTCTACTTCAGCTCAGCTCTGGCACGAGGCTGAGCAGCTCATCAACCTCATTGCTCCTCACACTGCTATTTTCTCTGCTGCCCTCTGCCACTACGCAGGTAAGGAATCACAAAAAAATCACACTTGCAAATTACATTGAAAAAAGGATGGCCATTCATCTCAAAATTTACTGGGATAGTTTTATACTACTATTCTAGCCTCCTCAGTCCTTCGTTGTCATTTGTCACAGGAAATGTCATAGTCTTGTATGTATGGCAGCCACAATATTAAAGATACCTAATGCTTGCCAATATAGAGAAATATGAAGGCACTTCATTGTTCTTTTGCTTCTCAATGATTATTGACATCAAATATGGCACCAAGATTTCAAACTGGAAAATTTTAAGGGATAGATTATCTTATTAAAAGTTTCCATCTAAGTTCTGCAGAATTGCAAAATATCAGATACACTAATTTTGTGCTTGTAGTTTATGCACTATGACTTGTTGGGTTTTAAAGTTGGCGGTTAAGACAGAACTCCGGTCACTGCTCTCAGGCTGTGCCCATGCCATCTCAAACCAGCATTTTTGATGGGTCAAACTCTGGGCAAAATCACATCTCTTCATCAAAGAGCAGAAGAAGATTTGTGACCGATGGATAGAGCTCTCGCCCAAGTTCCTTGGACATTTCCAGGCAGCCATGGCTTTCTCACTGCATGCACTTTAAATTAGCAATTTCTAATCCCAGAATCTACAGCTATAATGGGACATAACTGATATCATTGCCATGTTCTGCATTTTGTGTTCAGCTTTCCATCACTTAATGGAAAGCTCTGTGTAAATATTATTATTTAAAGTTCTTTTGGATAGAAAGAAAGTGGCCTACAAGAGGAATCAGCCAACTTTGACTTTTTCCGTGGACAAGAATTTCAAAGACTCAAATTTCAACTGCAAAAATAAGGGATCAAAAAAGAATTTCAATGAAGAAAACTACCCTGTCAGTTCCGGTGTTGGATTTGGTGTAAGATCTTTCTCAGAAAGATCTTCTCTACCCTCACTTTTGGCTGCACAAAGATGCTTCTCAGGTTCAAAATAAGAATTGTTTTAGTGTGCAATCCAGGCTTTTCTAAGGTCAGATCCACTGGGAACAAACAATAAAAACTGCCTCACAAGTTCAGGAAATGAGCTTGTGAAGTAAAGTTTTTAGAATAATTAATAATTTTAAGACATACTTTCAATGAAACTTTGGGAGAGTTTTCAACCAAATAAGTATATAAGGCTAGAGTTACCTAATTTTTTATCAGGCCATGAGAAACAGAACACTGTTAGTGCTTTGACCATGTATGCTACTAGGCAAGTAAAACTACATGATCATTTGGTCTATTCACGTGCTTCCTGGCTCATCTAGTGCATAGCATGAACTGCATTAAATGAATTGATTTATATTTTTTTTCTGATAAATGAAACTTCCACTTACTGAAGATGTGCACCATATCATTGGAAAATGTGAAGTGGGAAGCCAATGTAGAGAAATGGACAGAAGAAAAGGAATGGAAAACTTAATGGAGGAAATATTTGTCTTTTACCCATATTTATTCTGAGATTTGATAAAAAGGTCCCTTTTTAATGCAAGTCACTTTAATACAGATAATAGCAGAAGACAATCAGCTGGATTTTGCTTTTAAAACCACTGATTAGAATTAAGTAAAAAATATAATTAATCTCACAAGAGACTGTCAATTTTTTTCATGCAGATTAGGAGTGAAACTTCAGTATACCAATTTACCCAAAGAAACGTTGAAGAGGATTTGAGCTGTAGCAAAATGTGTGGCTTTCTCAATTTTTTTTTTCCTAAATATGTTGAGTCTGAAAATTATACAAAGGTTGCTGTAACAGAAAGCTTTCAGAAACTTTCAAAATAATAGCTGAAGCCCGGGGCAGTTGTCATGTCCAACTGCTTGGTAAAAGAGGCAATGAAGTGTAGAAAAATAGGTAGAAAAGAATAAAACTGTGCATAATAGCTTGATTTCATCTACTAAATTAAGTAATTAAAAATAAAGAAAAATGAAGGGGGGATGGGGAGTGGTTGTTTGAAAAATATATTTATCAGCTCACTTGGGATTATGTGAGATTGAAAAGTAAGTTACTCTGTTTCAGTTGTCTGATTTGAAAAATAAAGGAATAATCTCACATACTCATGTTGCAAAGATAAAAATCGGATGTCCGTTTTGGACGAATAAGGCTTATTTAATGGGTTTCTTATTCTTTGTTACACAGTGCAATTCTGGATGACATGCTTTGAAATACCCATGGGTATATTTTACCATGAGGATATGTATTTTTAAATGTAATTGCTTTTAAATCTTTTCAAATCCTTTTCATTTTCCTAATTTCTGTTCGTTCTACAGGTTCCATTAAATTACCCTCATTCATGCTGATTTTTTGTGTATGCTCAGGTTTTACATGTGGAATTATATGCACCAGCTAATACTGAGAATTAAAATTATTGTGTATTAGGCATAGTTTTGACTCCAAAACTTTGCAAGCATGCATGTCTTTTAATAAAGTCTTATGAGAGTGTACTATTCTGTTACACCACAGCAGACACTTCATTAATGTGTTTCATTTAAGTACAAATCTTTACTGTTAATGTTTAATAATGTATAATTTATTAATGAAAATTGAGACATGATTAAACAAAAGACCTAAGCCTTAGCCTTTTTTACATGAAAAATTCACAAAATTCAATTAGACTTTATTTTTTAAGAATATTGTGCAGAAGTTTTGATGCCTATAGTAATGCATTCTTCCTCCTTTTTTTCTTTCCTTCAGCTGTAAATTATGTAAATTGCAGATATATCTGTCTAATCTAGTGGTCTTCTGTGATGGAGCAACTGCACCAGTGAACAGCCACAGATGTGATCTACCTGGATATCTGTAAAGGTTTTGATATGGTCCCCCACAATGTTCTTGCTGCTAAATTTAAAAGATAGGGGTTTGATGAATGGACTGTTAGATGGATAAGGAAGTGGCTGGAGAATTCTAGTCAACAGTTCAGTGTTTAAGTGAAAAACAATAGTGAGTGCTTACCCAAGGTAAGGTCTGTAGTAGGACCAAAACTATTGAGTATTTTCATTGATGGCATAGGCAGTGGAACTGAGTTCACCCTCAATGGGTTTGCAGATCACACCATGCTGAGTGCACAGTAAATTTGCTAGAGGGAAGGGATGCCATTCAGAGGGAGCTTGAAAAGCTGAAGAGGGTGGGGCCAAGGTTTTGAACCTGAGTTGTGTTCAATTCCCAGTACTGAGACAGACTAAGGAATGAATGTAGAGTGGCCCAGCAGAGAAAGACTTGAGGATATTGATGAGTGAAAAACTAGACAGGAGCTGCCAGTATGTGTTTGCAGCTCAGAAAGCCAATTGCATCCCAGGCTTCATCAAAGGAAGGATGGCCAGCAAGTCCAGGGGGGTGATTCCCCCCCTCTACTCTGCTGTCATGACATCCCACCTGGACTATTGCCTCCAGGTCCCAGGGCACGAAAGACATGGATCTTTTCAGACAGGTCCAGACGAGGGCCATGAAAATAGTCAAAGGACTGAAACACTTGTCCTATGAAGAAAGGCTGAGACAGTTGGGGTTGCTCAGTCTGGAGAAGAGAAAGTTCTGAGAAGACCTTCTGAATTTCAGCCTTTCAGTACTCAAAGGGGCTTATAAGACAGGAGAGGACCAGTTTACTGGGGCTTGTAGTAACAGGGCAAGGGGTAATAATGGTTTTAAGTTGAAATTAGTTAGGTTTAGATAGGAAAAAAAGAAAGACATTTCATGATGAGGGTGGTGAGACACATTAGTAGGTTGAAGATGTGGATGGTTCTTGACCTTGCAATGGTTCAAGGTCAAGATGGACAGGGCTTTGAGCAACCTGATCTTGTGGAAGACATCCCAGCCCATCCATGGTGGGGTCTTGGACTAGCTGATATTTGAAGGTCCCTTCCCACTCAATTCTGTGATTCTGTATCCTACTAGCTATTCCACAGCAATTGGTTGAATACTAGACAAAGAAAGCTTGAAATTAAACCAAACATTTGTTTCTTTCTCTGCAGTTATTCTTGCTGTTATGAGACTCTTAGTCTTGTCGGTCATTTCAGTTCACTTTTCTTTCTACTTTTTGCTGTAAAAAAATACTTCTTTCATTTATTAATGAATGAAAAATTAAATTTTTCATTTCAGAAAAAAAAAATACCTCAATAATGTGTATTTATGTTCTGCTAGTCTAGGTGCTGAAATCCCGAACCTTAACTCCTTCAGGAAAGATTTTTTTTTTCCCCATTTCTTTGTGGAATCTGTGGTAGAATTATGAAGTGGTATTTGTCAGGAACCTGTACCATAGATAGGTTTACATTTTCACTTATTCTGAAGGTGCAATACTACTTCGTAATTTCTTTTATATTTATTTATATTTACTCAGAAAATCTCCCTAAATCTCCAACCACTAAATGTGTTGCATACTTGAAATTGCTCATCTCCTTAGTGAATTAGGACATTTAACTGACGATCATAAATACAGCTTAAAAGCATTAAGTCCCTCAATCTCCAAACAGCATCTGTGACCTTCACATACCTTAAATATGAACTATAATAATGAACAAGTACATTTATTGAAGTCAGACCTAGGAGAATTTACACAAAATTTTCAAGACTAACATTCAGTTCAGATGTAGTTTGTATCTATTTGGCATCTGGATTACCTTATCTTTGGAGGTCTCGTCCAACTCAAACTATTCTAAGATTCTATGATTCTATTCAGAAAGAAATTCGTGACAGTAAATTTAATGTCTACTTTAGACTTTAAATTTTTATGGGCTAGAAATTTGCCTTACCTGGGAATTATAAGCTTTTATATACTCAGTAAAGATGAAATTCCACCAAAAATTTATGTGTTTCACAACTGCTTCTCCACTGGAGCATATATTTTCTGCCTCAGTCATCTGTAAAAATTTCTCAGAGCAAGGCTGCTAAAATGAAACAGATGAATCTTTCACCTGTGCAAATGAATGAGTCCATTTCAGACTCCAGGAAATTAAAAAAAAAAAAAAAAAACAACAACCAAAAAACCCACCTCACAATAACCATTGAAGGTATAAAATCTGGCTTTTACAGATAGATTACACCCATATTTGGAAATTGAGAGTTTCCATTCAAAAAGGTAAGATAAAATCTCCGCTGGGAATTTGTGTTGGAGGATTTTCTTTGAGAAAAGAAGAGTGGAACATAAGTCTGCACAAAAGCAATCTAAAAAATGCATGGTGCACAAGTCATCAATAGTTTATTTTTAGTATCATTCAGGATAAAACTATTCATACTAGTATACCTACTAGTGTCTTTTTGATGCAGGAAAC
Organism: Struthidea cinerea; assembly: GCA_013397865.1. Taxonomy (NCBI): domain Eukaryota; kingdom Metazoa; phylum Chordata; class Aves; order Passeriformes; family Corcoracidae; genus Struthidea; species Struthidea cinerea. The sequence goes on along the minus strand of VZTI01005029.1, from coordinate 12,146 downwards.
AGATTTCATAGACCAGAGCTGAAAATTCTTAAACCAAAGAAAAATATAGATTTTAAATGTCTATTTTAAGTTAACTATGAAGAGGTTCTATTGAATAATAACATGGTGTATTAGTACCTAAATAAATGGCTGAAAAAATCTTATTTTAAATAATATTTCTTACAAACTATGCCCGAAGTGTTGTGGGTCTATATACAAGGAATAGGCAAGTTGTCTCTTCTACTCTGTCTGAACATGTCATTGATGGATTTCTATAAACACATTTTTTCCATTTCCTTTCCATGACCCCTGAGCCGTTTTTTCTCCTACACAGTGCAAAAATAATCAAGGGAATGATGCAGAGAGACTTTTTTTTTTTTTTTAAGAGCAATTTCTTTCAAACTTTGTGGCAAGAAAGACACAGATATTGCTCAGAGATGTAACTTCTGGCTTTAACATTTGGCTTACAAAAAAAAAAAAAGGAGCTTTAAGAAAGATTATCTAATTATATGTTTCTAGTACACTCCCAGATGAAAAACACTGCTTTAAGATCATAAATATGTTGTATTGTCCTTTAGCAAACAAAGGTAAGATAAACATATCTTTAATCAAAAAGCTAAAGTACAAGCAGCGTATATCCTTGGAAATTTTCCAGAAAAGCATAGCTTATAGACTGCTAACGATTCTGTCACTGGGCTTGGTAATTGGTATCTCCACACTGATCTGAGATGTACAGCTTCAACTGAAAAGAAACTTGAGTGTTTGCAGAAAAAAAAAAAGAAAAAAAAAGGAATACAGGCTTATCTATAAATTATTCTATTATATATGTGTATAGACATATATTTACACATAGCCTAGTCATTCTTAGGATACAATTACTGCAGTAAGCCTAAATGAGAACACACATAGTGCATCACAGGATGTAGTTCTTACGTATGTGGTAGATAATGGACAATACTAGATCTGATAGCAAAAATCTCTGGTAAAGACTGGCCCTGATCAGAACTTGGAGCAAGTCATGCTACCCATAATGAAAACATAGAAAACAGACTGGAAACTGTTAAAAAACATGTTTCATGCGGGTATTCCACGCTCCACAAAATATCTGACTAAGTACAGTTGCAAAAGTTTCCTTTTAAAAATAAAACATAAAAGAATTTAAAATATTTTTTTAAATTTGCAGAATTTCTTTTTATTTTTAAACTCAGTGAATTTCTCTATGTAAATACCTTAGAGTTTATCTTTATTTACGAATACTGTCTTGAGGTGTGACCTTGTGGTGCTGCCGGAGCTGCCCGGTTGCTCGCAGCGTTGGGTCAGCGGCCGTCCAGGGACCTGGGTGTTACCAGTCCCGCCACGAGGGGCAGAACTCACAGACCACAAGATGTTCTGCGTGCGAAGGCAGAGACAAGAAGCAAGGTGGGGGGCTTCCAGTATGGTATCCAAGGCTCTTCATTAACCTCAGGGACTCCAGGGACCGAAGGCATTGGGAAAGGGGGTTGCACAGCTTTTT
>VZTI01005029.1:0-10596 GCA_013397865.1 Struthidea cinerea | reverse complement strand
ACTTTCTGGAAAGGGGTGGAGAAAATGGGTGGTGTACACAAGGGATTGACAACTGAGGCAGGGTATAGACAATGCTTAAAGGGGAGGGGAAACAACAAACTGATTGACAGTATAATAACACTGAGTCCGACCGAGTGGGGGGGAGAAAATCTTGAGCTACTCAGAATTTATCTTTATACAAAGCACCCCTCATAGATAGGATTATCTGACATACTGAAAGTTCACACTGTAGTTTTCTTCAAGTGTGCATATTTTTAATCTAGACATTTTTTCCACACTGATGCAGCTGAACTCACAGAAATATGCAGAAATCTGTAATTGTGTAATGTTATTACTGGCATGCACTGAGTAGTTCATTATATTGCAATTCAACCTTTTTAATTACGTCATGAAATAAATATCATTCTACTATGTTATTAAACAAATTACCAAAAACTGCCCACTCACTAAATAAATCAGGCAATATAATTGAACATAAATAGCTCCTGGTACCAATGTAATCTGTTGCAACAGCAAAAATGTTCTTTTCATTTCTCTCGCCAAGTAGAGAGCTCTGGCAAGTCAGGAAAGGCTTCAGAACTTTTTTCCTTTTCTTTGGAAACTGATACCATGTATTTCAATTATCTAAACAGGGAAAACATCATAGATGTTGGCATTCAATTAAAAAAATCAAATAAATTCTTAGTAAATCCTGATAAGGTGCAAGTTGCTTTCAATAAAATTTAACCCCTAATTAATTTATACATGTATTGAGTTTAAAAGTGCAGTTTAGGTTTAAACAGATTTATCAAAAAAAAAGTTCATGTTTCATGAAAATTAAACAAAATTGTCTTGAAGAGCCTCTTAACTGAAACTTTTTGTTAAAGTACGCAACTACAAAATCAGAATTTTGCTGTATTTCTAGACAAAAATAAGGTTTGCAAGGGAGGCAGAGATCACTCTAGAGCTGTTATTCTTCTGCTAAGAGATTCAAAGGAAGATTGAATGAAAAACTGCATGATTCTGAGACTCAACTGTAAAGACTTAAAATCTGAACAGCCTAACATTATGATAGCTTCTGACACTCTCACAAATAATGTAGAAAAAAGATTTTTCCCAGCTCTGATCTCACATATTTTATTGGAAGTTTGGTGTGATTTCTCTTGTTACAAAGTGATATCAATCAGAATGAGGCATAGGGAGGGAGCTCTGGAAAAACTTCTGGCACACATGGAAAAAAGGAGTACTTTTTAAAAGTTTATATTTAATCTTACTCAGTTTTTTCTTCCTTCTTCTGTGTCCTCATACAATTATGGTGATATCTGACTGTAAACACAGCTGTCCTAATGCAATGCACTAAGAAACAGTCTCAGTTGCATGAGATTTAAGTTTTCATTTAATTCTACTTCTCTGAATTTAAAATAATGCTTAAAATACTGGTGCAATTTGAAACAGTGTATTTTTCCATAACTATATATGGCTGAGGTTTCTCCAAACATTGAAATAACATTTCTGTGCAGATTGTCAATATTTCATTAATTTTCCAGGTTTGCTATACTAATCTGACATGTTCATGTCATTAAGAATTTGTACTGTTAGGTTTCATGTTTCTACCAACACAGAAGAGTTCTAGACAGGGTCTCAGAAAATGTGATGAAACGTTATAATAAAATAAAAAGGTAGTCTAAGACAGGATGCCATGGTGCTATTGCCGGCCAGCACGCAGTCCCAAGCACCAGGCAATCTTCCACCTGCCCTGGAGGGGAGGATGGAGGCCGATCACGGCGCAGGAGGGCGGGTGAAACTCCTCCTGTGGGTTCGCCTTGCCCACCAATGGCAAAGGTGCGTGGGGGAGGCAGGAATGAAGCGGAGGGACTTCTTTGTGAGGGCAGGGAAAGGTTTATTGGAGAACACGGAAAACCCACGGAGAAAGCCAAGAAAGTGGGGCTGGCATGGGGTTTTATACCCCTACAAAACGGATGTGGAAAACACACAATAACCAATGATACATCAGTTAGGGGGTGTTGCAAGGGCGGGGAGAAGGGATTAGAGTGAATGGGAGAAGGAGTAGGTGGGGAGGAGTAACGGGGGCCGATCAACCACCGAGTGACATGGAACTTTCTGGAAAGACAACCAAATATGAAAAATAAGGGCAGGGGAAGGCAGCAGCCAATAGTCTGTATATTTTACACAGCCTTTTGGGTACTCACTGTAATTTCAAGGCCCTTGAGCTGTGGCACCATCAAACCGATGGACCCTTTGGTCCGCTTGGTCCGGCTGACCATGGCTCACCGCAGCAACAGGAGGACTTGGGTGTTTTTGCTCTTGCATGGGGCAGTCTCTCATCCTTTCCTAGCAAATTCATACTAGTACGCTTAAGGGAATCCCATGTGTCCTTTCATCTGTTCTCCTACAGAATGAATGGCAAGATCATAGTCTTGTGTGCTTACTGGCTCTACTTAGTGTAAAATGATAATGATTTATAGAAAAGAAAGGAAAGGGAAAAGGAAAGGGAAATGGAAAGGGAAATGGAAAGGGAAAAGGCTGTTTGAAATATGTTACAGTCCTCTTATAAGTGTATGTATAGATATATCATTTTGGGGAAGATCAAAGTGGATTTTATCTAAAGTTCCGCTTGCCTTCATTATTTGGTCTACTACTTATTACTATTAATCTCTACAAGATTTGCAGAGGCCAGAAGCTGATGGTCTAGCCATTATTTTTGTTTCTCCCTGAAGTCCATTGTGCTGGTAGAGAGAAAATTAAGGTCAGAGATTCATGCAGAATGGCTCCATTTAGTAGTTTAATATTTTGTGCCATAATTATGGTTCTCTCATCTGCAGATAAGGTAGTAAGAGACAAAAGTTGGTGCAACTTGAATAATTTTGAAAGGTTTCCATACAGATATTTGTTGCAGATAAAATGTTTGCAAGGTACATACAGTGATGGATGCAAAGAAGATAAATTTCAGTTAAGAAATCAAGAGGGTGAAAGTGACAAGAGCTGGTCACATAATGGCTTTCACATTATGCATCTAATGTCATTTTCTCGCTAAGAACTACTATTTTGTTTAATTGTTTGTCTTAATATTTGCTTAGTAATAAATGGGCTTCTGTTCTGTAATGTTAAACACATACAGAAACACCCAGGCATTTTAAATACACAAGAAAGATTTGTCTTCTTTTACTGTGTATTACCAGTTCTCTCTAGACACTGTCACCTACTGCCAACACCTTAGTATAGCTGCAGTCCTGCCATCACACTGCTACAAGCCAATAACAGTCTTTGCTCTGTTAAACCTGTCACTTCTGGCAGCTGTACTCTTTCTTCTGTCATATTTCTCTTCCTCAACTATCTGCTTGATGCAAAAGGAAAAAATGTCCCATCATTCAGTATGAGAAAGACATGGACATAATGAAGTGAATCCAATGAAGAGACACAAAGATGCATAAAGGACTGGACCATGTGACATGAGCAGAGGCTGAGAGAGCTGAGAGATTTCAACTCAGAGAAGTGAAAGCTGAGGGGGATCTTATTCATGTGCATAAGAAAGTGAAGAAGATCTCACACAGACTAGAGCTACCTGCCTTAGCTGCCCCTGCTGTGAGCAGGAGGTTGGACAAAACATTCTTCAGATGGGCCTTCTAGCCTCAAACATTTTGGCAATTGTTTACATAAATTAATAATAAAAAGTTTATTGGCATTACATATGATCACAACAAAAGGCCTAGCAATTTTAAAACTAGTACAGAGGAAAATTTATTCTAATATTTGCAAAAAAGGCAATTTTTTTCTAAGTGCTAAAGTACTTATGTTAAAATTTAGTAGATGTAGGGGATTTTCTTGGAAAACATAAATGGACCTTAATTTTGAAATATGTCCCTTCAGGACTGTGCCAGCTAAGTGTATAGTCACAAATTGTAGGAAATTTAGGTACTTGTTATAAGGAAATAGAGGCTGAGTATATCTCCATCTTTGGAAAAATACCAATAAGGGTTCTGAAAAAGAGAAAACATTGAGTCTCCTCATACCTTTACAGAGTATAAAATCTGTATTCTTATCTAGTTTCTTTCAACACATGCCTTGAAGAATATCTTTTCACAAACACAAAGTGGGTGTCTTCCCTTGTCTGTGTCTTGGATACTTTCCCATACATCTACTCTTACTAAAATAAAATTATTTTTCCATATGGAATTGTTATCTTGTGGTTTTCAAACAAACAGACAGAAAGACAAAATCTGTCTTTGTTTCTCTTAAATGCTTTGATTCTACCCTTTCAAGAACCTTCCTTCAAGGGATATTGTCTGAATTCAGTGAAAATACCTCTCATCCACGAACAATGATCCTGCTCTTCCAGCTTCCATTTATCTGTGAACAATACCTATTTCTCAAACTTTACAATGTATCGAATGACTACGCAAGCCCAACCACTACCCTCAGCCAAGATCTCTAGGGAGTCTGAAATTATGTGACACCAAATAGCTAATAATGTGCTTTCTCATGTTTGTGTATAAATCAGCAAGGCTAAACAGTTGTTAGTTGCCACACAGAGCAATAGGTAATAAGGTAACTGCTAATCTTAGTAAAGACTGAATCCTTGAATCCAGCTAGAAATCTCTCAACACAGTCATGTCTTGCATAGTATAGTTGCTAAAAGCATTTTCTTCCTGACCTGAAGTTTTTATTAGCCATTTGTAAGTGATTAATTATATCTAAAATTTTGTCACTTCAAACAACAAATGAACTTTCTGATGTAGTTTGTCTGTGGCCCTAATTTGACGGGTCAATGTGGAGCATTTCTCCTCCTATTCCAGAGTTGTTGTTTCTTTGCCTTTCAATCTGAAACTACATTATGAAAAAAGTTCTTGTACTATGAGGAGAGGAGACCGATTTCAGTTTAAAATCACCTCGATGAGGCTTCTATGTTGTCATCAACTTTGATTTAATCAGTAAAATAAATGTCTTTAGCAAATTTTCCTACAAAGAAAAGTATTTAAAATCTTCCTCACCCAGGCTAATATCATGGTGAGTAATTAGATTACATTTCTGTGCATCTATACCAGTCTTCTCTTTTAAAACCTTTTCCCAGATTCAGAAAAATATCATATTTCTAATACTTACTTGACTTTCTAAAGTTTTCCGGAAAAGTTATGATGTTACTATCTTTGTCTTGAAATTTCTTAGATGCATCTTTGTCCATGTTTAAAATTTAGCATTTACTGAGGAGAAGAAAATCCCCTTTTAAGATTTGTAATGATTGATGATGTTAATGTATCAGAAAACCCAACCACAATAAAAGCTGAGGTAATTGCTTAAGAAAACCCCACACTTAAAATGAGGGAATAAATAGGAAACGTTGTCTTTCACAGTGATTTACATACAGCATGTAATTAACAGATTAACAGTGATAAAAGCCAGAGGCAAGGCCAATGAGCTCTGAAGTCTGTTACTGAGTGAGCTTAAGATAGCGGTCCCATATTGTGACCCACAAAATATGCAAACTTTACATCCATCACTGTGTGTACCTTGCAAACTTTACAGCCACAGAAACAACAACCACCAAAAGAAAAAAAAAAATCTTTTCAGTAAGGATGAGAAAATATGATCTTATATGAGCTGGCTCACAATACATTACCTATTGGTATTTGCTTCCTTTGAGTTGTGAAAATATGCAAACCATCGACATGCCATGTTGTTTAACAAAATTTGCTCACATGCAGTAAAATTTTGTTGTGCAGCCAAGCAAACATGCCCAAGCAAATCTTGCTAATAGCCAGCATGGTTCTCCATTTAATTTAAGTAGAGCAAGTCTGAGGACAAACAAAACAATTGCCTAAGTAAGCAGGTGATGCTGCTTACAGGGAAAGGCCACTGACACAATTCATGTATTACTGCAAGCCAAGCATTTTTCAGGAAAGAGTTGTGTCTTGCTCTTAGTCATAATACCTCCTCTGCATGAAAAGCAGGTTAATTTATTTTCTGTATTGTAGTCTTCTATAAATTTTAAAGGTCATAAAATGATATCTTTAATCTGAATTCTGTGTGATAAATGTAGCATTACTATCTGAGGAGTAGCTTGAGCTCAAAAACTTGAAAGTATACTCTACTGGTTTTTTTTCACATTCCAGTTATGGTTCCCCAAATTTCCATATGATATAAAAATTATAATTCCTATAGATTAGATAGGAATTATCTAATTATAATTAGGATCTTTTATTTTAAGGAGTTATAACATGCATAATTATAATAATAATTTCATACTCAACGGACGTCTTAAAGCACTTTAAAATCATGTTTTATGTTCCAATACATTTAGTTTATCTTCATCATACATTCTTCTGTATGTATGGATTATTTGTTTTTTGTATTAATTTCCACATTTATTTCTATCCTTACATTAAAAGATTAATTATATTGTTTGAAGCACTTGAAATATGTCTATGACTAATTTCCCCCTTCCTGTTTTCTTATACTTTTTGTTTGCATTGTTTATCATGCTCCTGAAAAGGGTTTGCATTGTGTTAAGTGAAGGAGTAAGCCCTATATCAGTTTAAGCAGCTTAAATTAAATGTGATTTTTCTGTTGGAAATATCTGAGATATTCATGGATATCCAAGCTTTCCAGGTGAAAATGTTCTTGTAAAGAATACTTTGAATCACATCTCTGCACAGCATTCTGCACACCATTCAGCAAACCCACCAAAATCTGAAGTTTCATTTTCCATGGTAGTGGAATCTCTTCCCTACAGTGTCAATTTTCCAGTTATTTAAGCACTGGTCTCCCTGTAGCATCAGATGCAACTGACCCATGAGAAATAGTTGGTGCTCATTTTAAGGCTGTATATTTCCACTTACACCGCAATCAAGATGCTATTCCAACTGTTTTTAAACTGGAAATATGTATGCCAAATGGACAAAGAAAATCACGGGGTTCAGAGAGACTGAAAAGATTGAAAATCAATATCCCTTCTAAACTTGGAAGAAGAAAATAAATATCCCATACACAACTCAGATAACATTTTCGTCCGTTTGTACTTAACATTTCTTCTTTTTTTATGGTAATGCCCTACACAAGGGTGTATAACACCTCCAGCCATCATGAATTTGTCAACAACGAACTGTGTCAAACCAATCTAATATCCTCCCATGACAGAGGAACAGCCTTGTGGCAAGAGACAAAAAAGATGTCATGTCTTGACTCTGGTGCATTTTTTGATGCTGTCTCATATGACATTCTCTTAATGAAGTTCAGAAAGCATCATCCGGTGGAAAGCGGTTGTAACATTTAAAAATGTTTCCAAAAAGATAATAGCACCACTGTTTCACTGGCACAAAGAAAGGATGTCTAAACTGAGGACCTGTATCTGCAGCCCGAGAATATCAAGGTTGACCTGATAATGCAGGTAATAGCTTATTTATTAAATTTTCAGATGTACAAAACTGGAAGAGATTGCCAGGGGTTGGAGGAATACGAATTTAGAGGATTCCTAATGAAGGAAAAAGGTTGGAAAAACAGGATGCAATTTATAAGATATGCTAAAGAGTAAGTGCAGGAAAGAATTGCATCTCAATTTAAAAAAAAAAAAAAATGTATATGTTAAATGAGTAATATAAGTGCATAACAGACCTGCAAATCCAAATCTGATGAATATATGCAAAGTATCAGTTAAAATTTTTTTAATTAGGGAAAAACAAAAGGAAGAAAAGAAAAAGGCAAATAGCCTACGTCTCCTATCCATTTCTGCTGAGTAAAGTGATCAGCCTCATTAGGCAGGTGAACTAGATTCCATAAGGATAACCTGAAAGCCCATTGAAAATTAAACTAACATTATGTCCATGCACCTCCACATGCTGTATGATGTAATATTGATAAGGCAATAAATAAGTTTTAGGGTTACATATTACTATAAAATAATCAAGAAACCATTCATCTAGAAACCCTTCATCTGTCTATTTTGAAATTCTCTAACATCTAATTTTAAAAGATTTTGACTTAGAAAATAGAAATGATAAATTGTGTTAGTTGTACTTTTTTTCAACAGGCTTCAATGTAAATCTGTAACCTGAGGCAAAACCAGGTCCAATGAGCGAGTTGGGTAAATAGACCAGTCACCATCTCTATGGTTTTAAGGTCATCATGGATAAGCCTTCAAAGTGAAGGTACTCTTTACCCTATGCCCTCTTCAGTACTATTTCCTGGACTTTTCAGTGCCTTGTTCTCCTGTTCCCAAGGGCCGTTCACGTTCTGCCTCTGCACATGCAATACCTGCAACCACTGTGATGAGATACAACCACAGGGTATCACAAGGAGCATAGGTATGCTATAACATCAATTACTATATAAAATGCGTACAGTCTCTGACACCTGACCTTGTGAAAAGAAAATGGTCTTAGCCCCCACTCATAAAAATAGATTCAAGCTGCTTAACAAAGGGCTTCAAAGGCCTTTGGAAGGACACATATGACCACGGAGTGCAGTTCTATTAAACAAAATATGATAAAACAAATTTGATTGCTGACAAATATGGATAAAGTTCTATGCAGCATTCATTCCCCAGGTTGTATGTTTTCCATGTACAGGCTAAGAGGAAAGGAACATCAATAAAAGGACTAAGAAAAAGGGAAGGCTCATGCAGGGAAAAGGAAGTTGTCTTCTTCTGGTTTTAATCTGCCTATGAAAATAGAATCTGGGAAAAGGACTATATTGTTATATTACAAGCTCTTTAGGCATCACTGTCGAAAGTTGGTTAAATTAAGCAATATGAAAGAAGAAAAAAGTTCTAAAAAGAACAACTACACACCTAGCTTGAAAACTTGATTTATGTATATGTACAAGAATAATTATTTCATCTATGAAAAATTCAAAACAAAAATAGCTTCTTTCTCTGGTAGCTAATATAATTTAAGTAATTGACTCCCTCTGCATGCATAATAGCAGACCAGTTCTGAAGCATCAATTAAATTGATTCATTAATAGAAAAAAGGATGCTGTTATGCTTTCCTCATCTTAAAAAAACCCGCCATAATTCTCAGAAGAAGAAGGAAGACAAAAATAAAACAGTAGGAAATTAAAGCCTTAACGTGCTTGTCATTGGTAACATCCCGTGTCAGCCTTGCTAAATCTGCAAACAGTAGATCTGAAACATAAATATTCTAGTTCCTGGTAAAGTAAAATGAAAATTACCATTATCAATGATGTACTTGTGCATTTTTCTAACATATTGTGTTTTAGATGTTTTCTAGAGTCCTCACCCAAGATAGCATTTCTTCAATGGTATGCAAAATATCTGAGTCATAAGCTCAAAAACTTAAACCCTTGACATTACTCAAAAGGTGCAGAAATGGGACTACTTTATCAAAATACTTCAAGATAACTATGCCAAAAACAATACAGTCTTCTAAATACTTTGTCAATGCACTCATGGACATGTGCAAAAAATATCAATCCTCTGGTTAAAAATCCACACCCTATGATTTAGCATAGTCAGCTTGGTATAGAAACTTGCTGTCACAGAAAAGATTTATTCAAGGAAGACAAAACAACCAGGTGAAATAGGGTTAGTCAAATAAAACTGGTTAAATAATGGTTTTCTGACTTGTTTACAGTCTGCTGAAGAAATGTTTCCCTCTTTACCAAACCTTTATGTGAGATATAATGTAAGGAGATATAATTGTGAGTATTGCAAATTCTGGGGTTATGTATTTTATTTATTTATTTATTTATTTGACTTTCTAGAAGAGAAGGACCAAATGTTTGGTCCTTCCTTGTACTATGGGCTTGGAGCCCAGAAAGCTGATTTTATCCTGCATCAAAAGAGGTGTGGGCAGCAAGCCAAGGATGTGATTGTCTCACTCTATTCTACTCCTGAGGGATTCCAGCTGGAGTACTGTGTTTGCCTCTGGATACCCCAAAGTAAGAAGGATGGGGACCTGCTGGAGTGAGTCCAGGGGAGGGCCACAAAGATAATCAGAGAGCTGGAGCACCTCTTCTATGAAGTCAGGCTGAGAGAGTCAGGACTGTTCAGACAGGAGAACGAAGTCTTTAGGAAGAACTTACAGCACCTTCCAGTACCTAAAGGGGCCTACAAGAAAGCTGCAGAGGGACTTTTTACAAGGGCATGTAGTGATGGTCAAGGGGTATTAGCTTTAAACTGAAAGTAGGTGTAGATATTAGGGAGGGACTTTTTACTGTGAGGGTGACAAGCCACTGGAACTAGTTTCCCAGAGAAGCTGTGGATGACACGTTGTTGGAGGTGCTCAAGGTCAGTTTGGGTGGGTCTTTGAGCAACCTGATCTAGTGGAAGGTATCTCTGCCCATGGCAAGGGTTTGGTCTAGCTGGCATTTGGTGGTCCCTTCCAAATCAAACCATTCTATGATTCTAAGTTTCTATGGCTCTGTGAATATATACATTTAGGACCTTTCTCATCCATTTCCTGTATATTACAAACAGAGTAATTATTTCCTAGAAGTTATTGCCTTCAAGAGTTTCATATTGTTGGACCAAGATTTAAGTTCTTTTTTTCTGGCAAAGCAGCAACTCTAGCCTTCCAGTCAGGAATTCTGGAAACAATGAACAAAGCAATTTAGAAAACTGAATTTCAGGAGAGCACCTATGTC
>VZTI01005028.1:0-15904 GCA_013397865.1 Struthidea cinerea | reverse complement strand
CCTGACCTGCGGCACCAAAAGCAAAACAGACAACCTCCAAAGCAACCTTTAAATGAAGACCAAGATGCAAACCATCAATCGAATGATCCTTCTGATGAAGACCAAAACATCAACCATCAGTCAGATGGTCCTTCTACAAGCAGAGACTGAACTTTAAGTTTCTTGTGTTATAGAGTCAGAATGCTAAAGCCCTTAAGGCTGTTCAAAGTTAGTAACTAATGTAGAGCCCTTAAGGCTGTTTAACTAATAGCTGATTTAGAATTAATAGCTAATGCAGATTTGGGTTTGCTCGATGTGTTTCCTGTGGCACCACTGAAGAATCTCTCTGCCTACTTTAAATCAGTGCCTAGTTTAAATCTGTTTGGTAACTGGCCACTACCAGACAGACCCCCTATGCTGTGTTTGTTCTCCTTTCTGCAAGGGATCCCGCAGAAGATTGCAAACGCCATTTTTTAGTCTTATACAAAACGGGGGAATTGTGGATGCTGAAAAGCTTTGGTAGAGAAATCTTTCAGCTTTTCTGCAGCATTCTGTGAGAACTGCAAAGTTCTCACAGAAACTATGAAAAACACTGCTATGGGTTCTTGTAAACTAACTCCTTATCTTGCACCTTTGTTATGCAAGATTGTTATGATTCTATCTTTCTAATATTTTGGAATAAGTGTCTTAGAGCTTGACCAATCCCCTCAAGGGGTGGATGGCCGAGCACCCAATTGTCTTCTGCCATTCAACGCACTCTTTGTGAATCCCTGTTATAAAAGATGAATTAATTAACTGCTTCCCTTCTGAACCTACTCGTGACATTCCTTGCCATCAGTGTCACTCATAGCAACAGGCGGTCACTGCCGCACATTGGGCGCCAGCTGCCGTGGGGCCCACAAAGTGGCTAGCTCTGAGGTCGAGCACCGGGCGAGTCCCCCGCCTACCACCACAGCAGAGGATCAGCGCTGACTTAGTTCAGGAGAATGGGTGAGATCTCAATAAGAGACTCACCTCAGCCACTGATGTAGAAGGTGAACGAGGAGATGAAGCAACGACGGAAGCTTTCTGGGGATCAGGAGTGGGTTTATTGAAGGAAGTAGGAACACAGGGGGAGGAAGCCAAAAAGCCCAAAGAAAAGCTCTTGTCAGGGAGTTTCATACCCCTCTGGACAGGGAGGAGCATACACAGAACAGGCAATGACAACACGAGCAAGGGGCGTAACCGGGGGTGGGGACACGTACATGGTGGCCAGTAGGAGAGGGTAGGTGAGGGAGGGTGAACATGGACCAATGGGTAAACCGTGACATAACCAGGGGAGGAGGGTGCGGCGCCCATTGCCGATGTGCCAGGCTGCACGTCTTTCCCGCCTTGGCCAATGACTTTTCCCGCCAAGGTGCCTGAGGGGCAGCCATGTTGATGCCGGCAGCCATTCTATGGCTCCTGGACTTTGGGGGTATTAAACCATTGGACTTTCTGTCCTACGCGGTCCAGGACACCATGGTGGGAGCTGTAGCTCACTGCAACAAGGGAATAAAAGCATACTCTGTCCTGTTGCTGTTGTTCAAAGCGAGTTATGGTTAAAAAAAGGAACAATGAAAATCCTGAAACTGCAAAACAACACTACAATTACAACTCTTCACATATTCACTGATAACTGAGAGCCTTATATCACCAACAAGCACAGCAGGTGGCCTGTGATCCTTGAAAGACTGATATGTTTCATACGGTTGTCAAAATCAAATGTGGTTACATACTGGGTTGAAAATATGGCTCTGGTACTGTAATATGCATGCATTGTTATCTTTAGGCTCTTATGCATTGGAAGGCTCTGCATCTTCTCAGAAGCACACTGATTTTCACAAGACTCAGTTCAGGCACCGAAGTCTGTTTATACAGAAGTGCTCTGTGCAAAAGATACATGCTACAGATCAGGAAGAATGTATTGCTTAAACATCCTTTGTATTTGAGAAATCAAATCAACTGTATACACCATAAATATCTGTAAAATATAAACAAAGTGTTTCTAAAAATGAATGTGGTTAGACTGTGTTTACTGCACTTTGTGCTCATGCATCTTTTTTTTTCTCAGGAATAAGAATTTTATCTATGATCTTTTTTTCTTGCTAGAAGTAAACTATTAGAAGAGAAGATCAACACTGCAATTTTATCATACCTTTTTAGATCAAAGACATGAATTTCTTATATAACTATAATATTACCAGTTTGCAAGTTCTTAAGATGTTTGAAGACTTCAGCAAAATAACTTTTTCTTAACCATTTAAATGTTTAAGATTTTCCTTTTGCTTTCATGAAGTCATACAATTTTATGTGGGCATCCATTGATATGTCTTGCATGGATAATGTTAAGTTCAAATTAGCCCAATATGTCCCATAAAATTTTTATAATACCCTTGTATTTGAGAAAAATGAATTCAAGATAAATGCGGTTTATTGTCTTTGTTTCTCTAAGATGTCTTGGTTCCTGGCTCTGTAGTTTCTCAACTCAAAAGACACTTATTACCATATGCTTATTAATAAATTTCTTAACATATTACAACTATTGCAAAGTTACAATTTACCTTAATCTCATTTCTACTTAGCTACATTTTACCTTAACACTATTTCTACATAGTACATTATCACTTATAAATGTTAAAATCCTATATGCGAAAGACAACATTTATCATTCACTCATTTATCACATATTGTTTTGTGAGTCAGGGTACTGCTACTGTCCTTGTTTTCAGATGCGAGGAATTAAGTAAAAATGCACTAAAGACCTTAATTCTATTCACATAGGATGTTTTAAGTTAAATGAGGAATTGACCCTAAAAGTACACTGTATAGTGATTTTATGGTTGCTGGATATTTCCACGAATTATATAAACAGCAAAAACAAGGGGGAAAAAAAATCAAAGGGGTTTTGATTCTGAAGGGGGGGTTTAACTTTGGCCATAGACAAGCATTGCAGACTTGTAAAATAAATTAGACTGGATGGGACCTATAGGGTTTCTCTAGTATGACCACTAACTTAGACTATGGCTGTCAAAGCTACTATAGGTGGCATGGGATCATATTCCTCTGATTTTCAGGCATTTCTAGAAAGGGGATAGCATAATTTTCCTTGGCCAAATATTCAGTGCTTGCATACTGACACAATAATAACCCTTACCTCTGAACAGAATGTATCCTTATTGGGCTGGAAGCACAAAACTCCATGAGAAGGTGCTGATGGGTGGGTAAACTGATGCAACAGTTGTAAAATACAATAAATCCCACAAGCTCTTGTTGCAGTGAGCCATGGCCAGAGCCATGGTCAACTGGACCAGGCAGACCAACAGGTCCAGTGGTTTGAAGCCTCCACAGCACAAGGACAGTGAGCACCCAAACTGCTGAGTAAAGCATGCTGTGACCATTGGCTGCTCCCTCCCCACTCCCCATTGTGTTCATATTTGGTTATGTCTTTGGAAAGTTCTATGTTCCTGGTTGGTAATTGGCTCATGTTAACCCTCTACTCCCCACATCTTCTCCCATTCGTCCTGGTCCCTTCTCCCCCCCTTCATAAGACCCCATACCTGATATTTTACTGGTTATTGTATGTTCTCCCCATCTATTATTTAGGCATGCCCGCCTAAACCCATTGGCTCTGCTCGTGGTTTTTTGTTGGAATAAACCCTTCTCCGTTTCACGAGAGAGTCCCTCCACTCTTTCCCTCCTCCTCCACGCACCCTGCCATTGGTGGGTAAGGCGAACATGAGCAGCTGCTTCGCCTGCCCTCCAGCGCTGCGGTCGGCATCTGCCTCCTCCACCCAAAGCAGGTGAGGCATTGCCTGGTGCCAGGCAGCATGCTGGCCGGCACAGCGCCGCGGCAAGCTCTAAATGCTGGAAAGTATTTTTTAAAAGGTGTTTTTTCTTCTAAGATCTGTCTGATTGTCCTAGTTTGGACAAATTTAGAGGAAAATATCCTCTGATAGAAGACAGGTTACAACCACCCTTCCCCCACCAGGTTCAGGAAAAAAAAGAGTGGCTGAAAAGCCCAGGGGTACCACAGAAGCAGAGGAGTGTCTGTCGGTGTCCTTGAAATACCTGTTTTCAAAAGTTCATTCAGTTTTTTTTCTCTCTTCCCTCTCAGGCTCAGTTTAAAGTCACAGAAAGATTGGTGGGCAATAGAGCAGTGATATGGGATACACATCATAAAGTCACCCCAAGACACTGATACTTCACTGAAATTAACATTCTACTCAGAGAACTCCTGGCCCCAGAACTTGTACAGTTTTCCAGACTCAGGGTCATGATTGCTAAGTTATTCTTACTAAAAGCTAAAATCAGCTAAAAAAGAAGTTGTTTTTTTTCCTCTGTTTTCAGTTTAGCCTCTATTATCACATAGGGAGTCTTAGTTCCTCACTGCACTACGTTCTTGTGGGATATTTAAGTTGCTATGCCCAGGGAGGTTTGATGAATTCCATAATTCAAAGAGAGATAACAGGTGGCAGTGATTTTCATTTATGATCATATGAATTTGAGAAGGTAAACTGATGACAGATACATCTGTATATGCTCAAGTGTTATTTAAAAGTTGCAGGATTTAAAGGGGATTATAAAGAATTTGTGATTTCTAATGAATGGGAAGTTGTCCTACTTCCTGTACTTTCAAAAGTCTACACTCTCTGGCCTGAACTTGTTAAAAATAATCAATAATAATTCAAATCCTTTTTATTACTAAGTTGTGAGCCCCTGTGTCATCAAAATCTAGTAATGATCAAAATCCTTTTGCATTTTCATGCTTATTGTGGAGATGATCTGTACTCCAGAGTGCTTTAAATTTTAAAAAAGTGTAATGGATCCATGGTTCAAAAATAAAGTGTTCACAAGCTGACAAGTTATGATCAGTGTTTCTTCATACCAAATACACTGTAGATACCTCAATTTTATTACTGCTGGCAGGGGGTCACAGCATCCTACTGCTTCTTAGCCATTTTGCGTCAGTTGTATTGCACTTCTCTAATTTAACTTCCAAAACTGGAAAAATCTTTCCTATTGGTCACTCACTATGGGGCCTACTGGCTTATAATGCCACATTCTGAATGTTCAGGATGACCTCCCACAAGCAAAATCAGTACAAGCTGATCCCTGGAAAAATGAAGAAGGAAGATGTGCTGCCCACAGTTGAGGTCTGTACAGATTTTGGTACCCACCTTGCTTGGGAACTTAGCTGTGCAGTGTTAGTTTCCTTTTTCCCTTTATGATATGCTCCCATACTCTGATCTCAGAATGTTTGGTTTTGAGGCCAAAATCACTTTAGAACCTCTGAATATGTTCCTATTTGATTCAAACAAGGTCTACTATGGCATTTTTGAAGGAGCCAGTTTCAATAATGATCTGTTAGGAGGAGGATTTGCAGGATTCTTTTGCTAAATTGATTATCTTCCTCCTTCCACTCTCACTCACATGTTGTTCTCTACTGTTTCACTCCTTGCTTTAGAAGCAGGAAGAAAAGTCACTTCTCCGCTCTGCTACTTTGTCCATAGAGACCAGCCTCAGTACACTACATGAAAAATGTGTCTCCAAGCAAGATTGCTTCTACATGGCTGAGAAAAATACCTAGTTTCCTAAATGGCCACTTACAATACGAAGGACTCTTTATTTACTTATTTCAGTCTCGCAAAGTCTTTTTCCTCAACAGCTCCATACAGAGTGGAAAAAATGTACCATTAGTAGGTAGGAAGTAAGGTAGGAACACAGATGTGAAAGTACAAGAAAGGCAGGAGTCATTGTGAGGAGGCTGATGAGGAAAGATATCTAAAGGCAGGAAGAATACCTGCTTGTCAAGGAGCAGACAGTAATTACAGCAAAGAAAAGGAGAACGTGGATATTGCCCAGAAAGAGGGGGCAGATTCTGGAGCCGGATCACTGTGAACAGCTTTCAGAAATGACAAAGCAATACAAAAGTTCAGTAAAATGTAATATAAGAGATTAGGAAATCTACCTTTTGGTATTTTAGGATTAGGAGTGAAGACTTCCTGAAGCTAGTATCAGCTGTTCTGGGAATGTATACATAATTTTCTGAGGTATTTTCTTATAAAGAGAACATCTTCATTAGGAGAAAGTTGGCTACAGCCTTGTTAAATTTTAAGTCTGTACTATGCGTAGAGAATTACCAACCCATAGTGACATTAAAATCCAATACATTGGATTTTAAAAGAAATAGCCTTTTAAAAGGCTTAGGCTTTTATAATTTAACCCTATCTAAAATCTCCAGTCCAGGAAGTAGAGTTCAGTGCTTTAAGAGAGTGTACATGGGGCACAAGCTCTGACCTGTGGTAAGAGTTATGCCAATGGTTCTGCATTATCTGTATTTGAATCCTTGTCCTATTTGCTCACACGTAGTTTTCCTTCCACAGACTCTAAGGTGGTCCTGGCTCTCCTTTCTCCTTTGCTACTGGAGGCCACTTTAAGCAGAGAAGGGATGTACATATTTGTGGTGCTCACAAGGCATTGGTTTGATGGGGGAATGGTGCTGCGTAACACCAATGAATGGTACTATGCAAGCCAAGCACTGACCACCATTGCCATTGAAAATCATTCAGTATGAGTCATAGTTTTTCCTTGGCAGTACTGTCCTGCAAGCCCCTTTATGGCTGCAAGCAGGGCCATCTCCTGTAGCTTATTTCTGTGGTCAGCATGGCTTCTGTTGCCATTTTACTGCTATGTTGAAATTATGTTTGCTGACTTCTGATAGACTAAAAATAATACACAATCTGTCCAACCCAAAATTTTCAGCAAGCTCAGTACAAGGTCAGATTAAAGGAAAACAGCAGACTTATCAATACTAGTTTTGTGGTTTACCTACAAAATCTACTGTATATTTTTGTTCTGTGCATTAAAACAGGATTCATATTTTATGCTCTCATGGTAGAAGTTTATCTCATAGCTTCAAATATTAGTGACAACTCTGTCAATGTGTTTAATGAACAGAAGGTTTTGTGTGTTTGGGTTTTATAAATATGAGCTAAACAATGGTAACTATACATTCCTTCAGTTAAAATACATATTCATACCTATACGTGTATCACTACCAAGACCAATAGTGGGAAGTAACACACTGATGACACTACTCAATATTCTGGACAATGTGAAACTGAAACTGAAAACCCATCACTTCAGTGATAAACCAACTGTAAAAGCCAGCTGTTGAGCGTGGATGCTTTGAAGTATTTGTTTCCTTATTTTAAAATATTTAGATAGAATGTAGTATTTCAAATTTCATATTGTTCTAGTTTGAAAACAAACCAGTGGGAGGCACCAAGTCAGAACAACAATTAATAGGGAAATAAAAAAAGTAAAGGCAGAAAACAGTGGGTTAAACTGACAGAGTCAGGATACAACCTGACACCCTGTTAATCAGGGTGGCGGTAGAAGTCAACTAAGATGGTGGCTGCAGTCCTCCTGAAGTGGTGGATGTGGCTCTGTCAAAGTGGTGGTCCGGTAGAAGGGTCTGCTCTTCCTCAGAACGTCCAGTGGTGGCTGTGTAGCTCCTGTCCTCTGGGAAATCCAGTTGAAAGGTTGTCTGTGGTGTTCGGAATCTCAGATTATAACCAGGATGGTTCCTCCTTCTGGGTGGAGCATCTCACAATGGGATGATGAGTCATGAGGCCAGGAGTTGATGGGCTCATTAAGAGAAGACAGTCTGGGGGGAGTTATCTCTGAGTCATGTGGCAGTGCATTGATGGGCCATTAACAGAAAGACAGTCCGGAGGGAGGAGGCCAGGAAACACTGCTCCACCTGGTTTCAACAACTTATGAGGATGGTAACAGAATATACTGCAACCCAGGACACATATGCAGAAACATGAAAGATAATCAAATAGCAGGTGTTTCCATTTGGCAGTTCGATCACAAATGTACATATGTGCAATTATATCCAGTAATAGAGTGGGAAGAAAATGGAAGTATATACTGATTGCAACATCTTTATAATAGTTGATTAATATGTACATTTTTCAGCCTCTATTGTGAGCGTCTTATGTGATGAAAAATGTGATGAAAAATACGTTGTGGTGTTTTCCCCCTTGAAGCAGGCATCACACAAATTCAGAATTCAGAATTCTTTTCTCCCTAACAAAATATATTCAGTGACTTGGTTTTTGAAGTGACAAAAGAAACCTGACACACTGAAACTGTAGCAACTGTGCAACTATATTTTTTGTTTATTTTTTAATGGAAGAGTGATATGTATAATTCTTCTTTTGTTACAACCCCTTAACAAATGCATTCATGGCTCTTAGATGGTTGTTGTTTATCTCAAGGTTACCAAGCATGATGTGCAGCTAAAATTTTTCTGAAGGCTTGAACCTCCAAAATACTAGTTGTACCTCTTAACTGCTCATAGGGTAGCATTCCTAGAGTGTTAAGACCTGATACATATTTACTGAGTTCCAAATCATTGAAGTGGTGAGCAAGAAAGAATATTCAGGAATCAGATTAAACTGACTTGTAATTAAGACGTTAGTCCTGCACTATGATTTGGAGTGAGGGCTCTATATACAGTTTTTCTGTGAAGAAAAAGAAAATTAAAAAACCCAAACCACGTAATTCCTACAGGGGTTAGGGCACTTCTCTAGGGTGTGGGATGACATTCAGGTAAGTCTGTTTCTACAGACTGTCCAAATTACCTTAAAAGGTAGCACTATTTGCTTCTCACAACAATTTGCTGTGATCCACAGGCCTGCTGGAAGTCACCAGCAAGCAAAAGGTCTCCTGAGATTTCAGATGGGGATCAGAGTAGTGTTTCTGGTGCCTGCAGGAGGGAGTTTCCTACAGCACTCCCATACCCTCCTGTTTCCTGCAGACATTAAATTCAGACTCAGCTGGTCCTGATGAATTCCCTGGCATTCCTCACTCTTGACCAGGGAACTATGCTAAAGCTGAAGTTGTGGAGGTGAAACAGGAACAGGCTTCCAGCCTTCCCCACCCTGCTAATTGCTGTCCTTGCTACCTCACCACTTTCCCCTCTGGATCAAGACTCTGTAGATTCTCTGCTACAACCCTGGTAATCTCCTATTCATTCTCTGGGGAAGCACATTTCATTCACCACCCTACACATTCTTTGCGAGCACAAAAATATGTATCTCAATTTGCTGCTTATGGCAGTCATAAATACCATGGCTTTACATGTACTCTCTGTGATGTGGGTTTTTATTAAAACTACTGTCTCCTAACGGTGTGCTGTGCACTATTTCCCCCTCCTGCCCAGGAGGACACCACTTGTTTCTAAGGAGACTTTTCTAATTCTGTGACAGCCAATGAAGTTGGTATTTTGCATCTGTGCTTTTTCCTAAATATTTTGAACCTTATAACTCTTGTGACAAAGTGCTTGTTTTCTGAAGCAGCTGCTCTGTAAAATAGATTTGCAGGAGAGTGGAGTATAATTCTGGAGATCATGAACTGTAGTAAACATTGCACAAAATCAGCAAGCTGGGAATTAATGAAAAAGAAATGGAGCTTTTGTAGAAGGATAAGTGTGAATGAGGTGGTTTGGTAATTCTTTCTTCACTGGCATTTATTGTTACCACAGATCACGATTTTGTCACAGTTTGTAGTATGCAGCTCTTAGAGGGAAGAGAAGGTATGGAGATGAAAGACAAAGAGCTGTTACTGACTGCAGTAGATGGCTAGTGGAGTTAATGAAAGAGTTGTACGTAATCTTTTGAGTCTGGTCATAAAAGATACAGCAGAAATTCATGATAGGATAGTAGTCTTGAAAAGACCAGAGCTTTCCAATTGAAGGCAGGGTATAGTGTTTATGGTGCAGTAGGTTGCCAAGATGTAAGAATGGTACAGAAAGGTTTTTCTGCCAAAATTACTGCAAGAAGTGTATGGTAAGATTCATTAAAAAAAATGTTGAGGTTGTGCCATGTTTGGATATTGATCAAACATCTGTCATTCTGCTATTAGTTGCATGGGTTTGATACCTGGGAGTTTATTAATGTCCGAATGATGACAGAATTAAATTTATCTTATGAAGATCAGAAAACAAGTGTACTGCCAGGTACATCTGCAGATGTGATAGCTAACGTTTTTCCAAATTCACACAAAATACAAAAGACGTTGATAGCTTCAGATTTATCTTTGATAAATAATGAGAGTCATTAAAGACTGGTTCACTGTAAATAAATAAAAAACAGATGGATGTAAGTATGTCAGCTGCAAAATAACAACAATTCAAAATAACAACAATCTCAGACATTAGAGATCAACTTCATAAAGACAAATGAATGAAATTAAATACATTGGAAAGTAATTAGATCAAATATATGAAATAGCTAGAACTTGTGTATTAAACAAAGGAGAAAGCCTGAAGTACTTGCTGTAGTGAAGCCAGGGATTAGCCAAAATCTTCAGAAATGCAAAAAGATTTTCTCAGTTTTCTGGGCTTTATTTTTAACTCTTATGTACATGGAAGAATTAAGAGTAAGAAATGCTGAAAATTTGGTCTAACCTTGTAAAACAAGTAACCCAAAAACCTCAATGTTCTTCAACTTCACCAATTAAAAAAAAAAAGATGAAGAAACAAAGATAGCATCCTGTGAAACTAGAGATTTGGAGGCATCTAGGCAGAGCTCTTACACTGGGTTTTCAATTTTCATCTAGGGCAATAGAACTTATAATTGGAGGTAAACTAAATAGTGGTGGAGGAAAGACTAGAATATGAAAACTGCTTCCACTAGGGTGGAAGTGAAACTCAAATGAATGTTTTCAAACCAGGTTATCTAACCTTTTCCCTTGAATAATGAAAGAAGTGTCCCATGTTCCTACATTACCTGTGTAGCAAATTTCATTGTAAGTGGTAGAATGTAAAAAACCCACAACCCACACCTCATGGATTAAGCAAAGATAACACATCAGAAGATAATTCGAAACAGTTATTTGAGAATATATTTTGTAAAGGCTTTAAAGTGGTTAAAAAGGAAATTGCACTGGCCTGCTCTGAAAAGAAAATTATCAGTTTGGAGGAAAGTTACAGAGATTCGGAGATCAGTCTTTGGACCAATATAATTTAATATTTTCATTAAAGTCTTTGGCAGAAGAGCGCTAATGAGGCCTGCTGATGAAACAAAGCTGTTCAGCATCAGCAAAAAGAGGGATGAAAAACTGGGTCACCTTGTGGAATAGCCTGCAAGGTATGAGATGAAATTTAATAGTACAGCTGCTTAGTCACATCCTTAGGGAGTGGTAATAAGAAAATTCATTGTTAACTGAAAACTGTTTAGTTGGAAATGACAAAAGATTAGGGGAATTAAGTGTAACAGTTCCTAACAGAAAAAGTACAAGTCAAGAGTTATGAAAAAAGACGTTTCCAAGGAAAGGGACAATGAGATCCCAGGATTCCTTGCTAGCATGCTATATTCTTTTTTAGTAGGAGTGTTTCTAATACAGTGTTTAGAGAAAAGGATACAGGCAAGGGTCAATATGCAGCCTGTTGTGAGGAAAAGTGAAATTAACTATGGTTTGTTTGGCATAGCAAAATGAAAGCATGACCTCTAGAAACGATCAGAAATAGTGGAAAGTTCAGAAAAAAATCCAATAAGGGTAGTGGAACTTGACAGTCTAAGTACTTTAAGGCACTCTGATGAGCTTGTCACCAAGCAGAAAGTATGAAAAGTTTTCTAAATGTCATGAAACACCACAAGCAATTTTCTTTCAGCCTTTGCATCTATTCACAAATTTGAGCTTTATTGAACACCTAAATATTCTCCTTAAAGTTTCACTGCAGTTGTTTCTGTATTTACATATATTATTTAATGGTCATTTACTTACTAGCTTCTTTGCTGCTTGTGGATGGATTACTTCTATTGCCCCTAAAAACTAAATCCAGAAAGTTGGCAAGCAAACCAAATGGGCTGGACTACTTTTATGACTGTTCTTGAATTCCTCTTTATTTTTTCAATTTTTCCTACTTCCCTGCTCCTTCTTTTTCAGTGAGATTCTTCTCACCTTTCCTTACACTCATCCTGTTGCCATGCTGACACATTAACACCTCCATTTTCCTCACCTCTTCCTAACAAATCAGGAGTGAAATTGTGAAAGCCTCAGGTTTTGCAGGTTTCATGCTGAAGGGAAGCCAGGCACCTTACACCTTAAAAGAGTGTTTTTCAGCGTATTCGTAGTCATACTCAGTCTATGCCAGTTCATACCTGGTTAGGATCAAAAAATTAAATTTTTAAATGGGAACATTACGAATTTTATTTTACAAGCAATCCTTCTGTTTTCAAAAAACTTCGTGACATACATCGAGTCTGTATGAACTTGTGGCAGTTCTTCTACCATGGTAGTTTGACATTCATGAACCTACACTGCATGATACCCCTAGATCATTCTTAGATAAATCAAAGGGAGTAAGCTTTTCAAACATCACTGAAGCTTAGTTGTTCAGGTTTGGGGAGTTCACCTTCTGTTTTCTTTTCTCTCTTGAGGAATTTTCTCCCTTATGTGTTACCACAGCAACAAATTGCTGGGTGCTTGGGAGAAACAAAAACCCCGCCCACAGGGGGAGGGGTCCGGGGAGCCACTCTGTTTAACCTGGGCTGGCTGGCTGTTGGGGCTCTCGGCGTTCGGAGGGAGAGAGGCTGCCACTGCAGGCTCCTGCCTTTTCAGCTGCCTTCCTTCTACCAGAGAAAAACCAGGATTCTCAAGCCCGCCTTTCCCTGTCCCACCGGGAGCCGTTCTACAGCAGCCCTGCCCGGAGCCTTTGCTACATCGTAGCCCACATGCCCTGCCTGCTGAGACCTCCCGGGGTTTCCTGCTGGAGCTCCGGAGTTTGATACATCTCGTCTGCCACCCGGGATCTGTGCTCGTCTCTGCTGCTCCAGCCTGCTGTTCCCGAGGGTCCGGTCNGCCTTTGTTCCATCCCTTCCCGGCTCGGCCGAGCCGCCATCACCGCGTGCTCCCCGAGCCCGCTCCGGAGCGCCCCCTGCAGCCGCGGGGGAACCATCGCACCCGCCCCGCTCACCGGGAGCCGCCAGCGCCCCTGCCGGCTGTGAGCGGAACTGCACCCACGGGGAAAGGGCCCGACAGCCGAGAGAGGCTGGCACTGGGTTTGTGGTGCTGTTTGCTGTTATTGCCACAGTTGTTGTTGTTTGCCTTGTTATATGTAAAAGTAAAGAACTGTTATTCCTACCCCCCCATATCTTTGCCTGGAAGCCCCTTAATTTAAAAATTATAATAATTCGGAGGGAAGGGGGTTGCATTTTCCATTTCAGGGGAGGCTCCTGCCTTCCTTGACAGACACCTGTCTTTCAAACCAAGACATTAGTACAAATCCATGAGAGATAGGATCTTGACCCTTGTGGAAGCAGCATTCAGAACCTAAGGAGTCTCAAGAGTGGTGACCAATTTACTATATGAATAGTCCTAACAGACATCCCTATCTTCCCATAAGGCATTTTTAAAATTAATCTCCTTTAGACTGAGCATAATTCTTAGCTTGTGTTTTTTTGGATTGCAGTACCAATCCAAGATCTTTGAAATACCTGGCAGAATACTGTTCTGGTTCACAGAGATAGGGCTGCAGTGACTGACAAGAATTACATTTGAGTTAGTGTTGTCTGTCTACCTTGACATGCTGAGCTAATAAGGAAAAATAGGGACAAAGAGATTAAAGGGAGTTAAGTGCTAAATGCCAATTCAGAGAGCACAAAAAATTTATACTGGCCATCCACAACCAATTAGTTTGGCGGATAACATTTAGTTTCCATTCACATAGACAAAAATACATCTCCCTCAAAAAGCTGTGTTTCTCCCATATTTTTCAGCATAATTATGGAAGCAATAAACATGCTGGCAGAGCTTCACAGAACCACAGAATTAATTAGGTTGGAGAAGACCTTTGAGATCATCAAGTCCAACCTATAACTTAACACTACCTTTTCAAGTAAACCATGGCGCTGAGGCTTGGTGCTGAAGGCAAAGATGTAGAGAAATAACCAGCATTTAGAAAGAGGAAATTAGAAAAGAAAATAAATTGGTCTTCCACTTTTTTATTATATACCACTGTATCTCAGATGTATGTGGCCATGATAACATTTAAATAGGTGGTGTTTGAATATTTTTTTATGCCTTAGCCATATGCAGAGATTTTTATCCTAGAAAGAGTACTTGTATGTATTTTGAATTTTTCACAAGCACCTCCTACAGAGATTTTGCTAATAAAACACTGGCTTAAAGTTTTTAAGAGTTACTATAAATCTTTATTGACATACCATACTAAGCATGAATTCATATGAATGAATTTGTTAGTGAGGCTAATGGTGAACAACAGCACATTCTAGTGCTATTCAAAATTTTGAATCAGGGCAGTATGTTGACACATGCTTGAGACCATTGAATAATTCAGAATTCTGCTGGTGTGAATGTAATTTATTCTCAAAATCTAGAATAGTTTCTGGGAATCTCACTTTCTGGACTAATATACCACCTGAAGATCCCAAGGAAGCATCTCCTTCATACTAAGATTTGCAAGGCTTCCTCTTGTTGCAAGTCAGCTTGTATTAACTGCAGCTCTGGGTATCATCTGAAGTGAATGGGCACTTTGACAAAATACAGGACAAAATTCTAGAAATGTCTTACTCTGATGCATATCCTCCTAGTGGTTTTTGATTTAAAGGGGGCAGCTTTTTCAGAGCTTAGGTCTTTTGGGGAGTTGCAGAAGTGAAACCTAGGTTGTTTTTGACTTTGTAGAAGTGTGCTCAGCCTCAGTAGTACTCACTAACTCAGTAGAGTTTTGGAATAAACCTTTCCTATGAGTGAGGTTAGTGCAGATTTTTCCATTTTTAATAAACCATATGGTTGAATAACATATTCTTGCATGTTGCACAGCTGTTTACAATAATGTAGTCATAGCTAACTATTTAGAAAAAATATTCCAAAATACATTCCTTATTTTAGTTGGTGTTCTTTCAATAGAAATGCCAATAGAAAAAAGTCTGAGTTCTTGTTTTTTTGGGCTTTTTTTTTGGTTGCTTTTTTTTTTTTTTAATGAGCAGAAGTATAAATAAATCCTTTGTTTTGTTTGGAATTTGCTCTCCTCCTGAATCAAAATTCATAAAACATTGAAGACATTGTTTGAATTGTTCAGGCTGCAAAAACAGTAACTCTATAAAACTTCAGGTTTTTCGACCTCTTTCTTTCTTGTCTTTAAACTGAAAATTGATGTGCTGGCTTCTCTAGAGAACAGACAATACCTACTTCTTACTTTTCAGTGCATTTTTTCCCCTGAAATCTGTTGGAAGCTTTCTTGGCTTTTTGCAAGCCTTCATTATGTTTTTGGGAAAGGGAGGTTACCTTTCTTTAAGCTGATTGATATCTTGTTCCAAAGTAAAAATGGGGTAGTGCTATTTGCACTGGTTCATATGAGAACAAATTGCACAAGATTACTATTATTACTACCTAGTACTTGGAAAATGTGCTCACAAAAGTGAACCTAAACAATTTGTGAAGAAAGACACAGGCAACAGATGTTTGAACTTCAAGAGTGGTGGTGCATCAACTTTAACAGCTGCATTTGGACAAAGAAGACATACAAAAATGTGGTATCCTTTTGTGATTTTATCTGATCTGATGGCCGTTAACTAAGTCTATGAAAGCTCCTTGACTTTTTTGCCCTTTAGTATGCATGAAAATTAATTTTAAAAGGGAGCAGGAAAAAAAAGTTCGTTTGGGTTCTTACTTAAAGAGAATAATTGAATAATTATAGATGGTAATGTGGGTCTGGGCACTGCATGTCTTTTTTTCACTGGTTTCTTATCTTTCAGTAGAGAGTGAAGATATATTTAGAAATAAATACAACTTTCACCTTACGAGTATTAGTCTCAATGTTCTTTCAGTCTTGATTCAAAAGGAAAAGTATTACTGAGTCCCTTCTGGT
>VZTI01005027.1:259239-379859 GCA_013397865.1 Struthidea cinerea | reverse complement strand
CAGAGAGACAAAGAGACAGATATACACTTCAGTGGATGAGGTTTGTTCTGCTGGCAAGCACCCCAGCAAATTTGTGCTCTAAACAGCATGCTGATTGCATTAGAGAGAGAATCATTATCTTTGCTCTAAGTGATTTGAGATGATTTGCCCTAGATCAGCTAGTCCATGAGGCTCTGTAAGCATGCAGCAGACTGCTTTCCCTTTATGTGCTAAATGGTTGCCTTAAAAAATAAATGTGGCATCTCAGCGTGTTGCTTTTTCAGTCAGATATTTGAATTTATGTGTATACATGTGCAAGCACAGCCGTGTGTACCTGGAAGGACAGAAGGGGAGGGAAGCAGTGATAAACATTTCAGAAGGCATCACAAACTGCATGTTCAAACTGCCAGAATTACTGCTACAGGAAAACAATATATGGTACCTATTGCATAGCAGTAAGTGTTTCTATTCCTGTCTTAAGCATGTGAGGAAATACCACAGTTCCCCATTTCTGGGATCCAGAAAAGTGCACTAGCCCAGCACATGGCTCATCCTATGCCTGCTGGTCTTTACTATTTTTCAAAACACATTCTAAAAAGCTAAATTCACTCTTTTTCTTTACTTCAAGTTAATAAATGGCTTAAAATAATCTATTTAAGGTCAAGGATGTTAGCATATGCTACAAGTTGTGAGTGCGTTCATACTCCAGTATGAACTTTCCAGTTTTTGTTTGTGTGTCCCTCAAGGTGCTGTGCAGGTAAACTACAGTTTCTTGTAGTTCTCAGGGCATCATGGAGTAAGGGTTTCTGTCTTCTGCTGAGACATCTGAAATGCTGATGGAAAGTGCTGCTTAGAGTCAGTTTTCTGAAAGGTCTTTTCTTTGTAAATTGACTGAGGCCAGATTAGGGATATTTTTTTTTGTTTTTTTCACCCTCTGTAAATTTTAAAGCATTTTCAGATTCCCCTATTTCTTAAAGCACCTTCATGATTTACTGGCAAAATTAATTTCTTTAACGTGAATAGTTAGTGTTGTAGTTTGAAAACAAACCAGTGGGAGGCACCAAGTCAGAATAACAATTTAATAGGGAAATAATAATAATAAAGAAAAAAGGTAAAGGCAGAAAAAACCAGTGGGTTAAACTGACAGAGTCAGGATACAACCTGACACCCTGTTGATCAGGGTGGCAATAGCAGTCCAGTAAGATGGTGGCTGCAGTCCTCCTGAAGTGGTGGATGTGGCTCTGTCGAGGCGGTGGTCCAGCAGAAGGGTCTGCTCTTCCTCAGAAGGTCCAGTGGTGGCTATGTAGCTCCTGTCCTCTGGGAAATCCAGTGGAAAAGGTGTCTGTGGTGTCCAGAGTCTCAGATTATATCCAGGATGGAATGCTTGGTTCCTCCTCCTGGGTGGAGCATCTCACAATGGGATGGTGAGTCATGGGCAGGGCATTGATGGGCCATTAGCAGAAAGATAGTCCGAGGGAGGAGGCCAGGAAACACTGCCCCACCTGGTTTTAACAGCTCATGATGATGGTAATAGAATACACTGCAACCCAGGACTGTTAGTTATCCTGCCTGTTTCTCCTAAGAACTGGCAATTAACTGAAATTCTCATATTTGAGCTGCTACATTTACCATGAATAACATGTTTAACATGAATGCTTTCCCACGTAAACTATCTGAAATATTTGTCTATGCGAATTATCTAAATGCTTTGGGTCATGTTGAATACCAGAGGTGTAGGCTTGTTCATTCATTGAAATAATTGTGCTTTGCCTTCTGATAGAGGACACTTGGGTATTAGCTGAATATCAGCAGGTGGTATTTCCCTTGCACTAAGGAGAATACTTCTGGGTATAAAGTAGTTCACTTGTCTGAACCTGTCCTCCATCAGCCTCTTCTTCTTCATGTAAATGAGCTGGTACACTGGGGAACAAGGGTGTGATTTGTGTCGAGGGTAGGGCTTTGCTTGGGGACGTCTCCTGCCAGTCTGTTTCATGTAGATGTGTTCAGCTTTCCATGGAGTCGAGTAGCTCACATCAAGAAGGTGTTACGAGCTCTCTGCTGTATACACGATCCAGGCAAAGTAGAGTCTGCCTGGTGTTCTGCTATGCTTTAATGCTCAAATATTTTCTGTACTATGCTTATGTGATATCAAAGCAATTTCTATGAATTCAGGGATGCTAATGGTTTCACTTTGAAATGCACCTATGTGATAATAGGGTCCTTTGGT
Source organism: Struthidea cinerea (assembly GCA_013397865.1). Taxonomy (NCBI): domain Eukaryota; kingdom Metazoa; phylum Chordata; class Aves; order Passeriformes; family Corcoracidae; genus Struthidea; species Struthidea cinerea. The sequence goes on along the minus strand of VZTI01005027.1, from coordinate 377,653 downwards.
TTTTCAGAATCATGTTCTCTTTCTTACAGTAGAATAGGTGAACAGGAGAGAAGAATAGGTGCTGAGTGAAAAATCATCCAGTTTGCAAGAGCTGTGGGAAGGACTGAGACATGGTTTCATGTTTTCAGATTCTGCAAATGTGTGTATATCTTCTGTACTGTTCACTGGACTGTAAAGTAAAAAATTATTATCCACAAATTTTATAGTAGCTGTGTTGTTTTTGAAGCCTGATATATTTTATCTTCAGAGGTGTGTTGTTTTTGTTTTTGTATTTGTTTTTCTTCTTCCTGTTTCTCCTGGAGTCAATCTCTAGTAGAATTAAAATGAGATGCTAAACATTATCAATAGAAATGGCAGCAGTTTCCCAGCCACAGATTAGGTATCCCAATCTCTTCTTGGGGGAATTATTCTCTCAACATTTAGCTAACAGCAGAAAATTGAAAGGGGGATGGTTTACTTTGAGTTGTTATGCTCTCCATATGCAAGCAGACTTGTTTGCTTCAGGATACCTTAAAAGGATGTTCACTAATTATGTCTGTGGGCTTTGCATGTGAAGAATGGATGCATAAATTTAAAAAAGAAATGGAGAGCAGTCTGAGTAGTTACAGATATAGCTAGGATACAAAAAGAATTTTTCTTTGTAAAGAGATAATAGAAATAATATAGCTGGCTTTAGGAATCAGCTCTCCACACAATTTGTCTGTCTGAATTCATAAGAATATTGCTATGCTAGTAGACCTACACTGTAGTGAAGAAAGATGGTTTCTAATGGCCTTGACAATAGCTGGGAAATCACGTCTGGAAATCTACATATACAGATCAAATAATACCCTGGCACATAGGAATGAATTGCGGATCCCAGGGCCATTTCTTTCAGTTTTAATAATAAACCAGCAAAATCTGGTGCAGTGAAAAGGCTTCTGCTCGAATATATGCCTCAATGTATTGCAGCCCTTCCTTCCCCCAGCCTGCCCCTGTGGCATTCAGCTGAGCTGTGCCCCTTGTCTTCCTTGTGCAGATAAATAAGGCTAATAATTCTAAATGTAATGAAAATGTGCAGTAGGCCTAATATGCAATATATGCAATAATTAAGAATACTTTTACTATTATGTACTTGACATTTTTGGGTCCTCAAAAACACCTAAATATCCCTTTCTTCTATTCCTCTAATTAAGCCTCTGCTAAAGTGAGAGAGTAAATAATTTGAGTAGAATGGAAACTGTATTCTAACGGAAGAATGTTGCTTTTCAAACTTACTTGTCCACCAGTGGTATGAAGTCTGTTCCAAGCTCAGGCCAGAGAGGAATATAGGGTTTTCTCATTTGTTTTAAGATAGTGCAAATAATTGTGATAGGAGGAGTGCAAGCTCTGCAGACAGTTTTTAGTGTATTTATAATGTTTCCTTGTAAAATCATTACATTCTTATGTTGCTTTTTTATTAACTCTAATCATTTAGGATAAGATTGGCCTTGGAACCAGCAAATCAAAAGCTTGATCAACTTATTTAACCAAAGCAATTAATTAAAAATTCAGGCTTCCTTGTTTAAGAGCAACTATTTGAAGAAAAGGGTAATATTTCTTTTTTCAACAATGTAAGTGTTGGTACCTCATGAGAAAAATCTGCCTCTAGAAGAGGGAAGGGTGGGCATGGCTAGAAGAAAACCTGCTTCAGGCTAGTAGTCCTTTAATTTTTTCCTCTGCGTGGAAAGGAAATTAGAAAAGTGGTTTTGTTGCATGCAGCAGCACTGAGCCTTAAGAGGAATACAAGTGAATGAGCTTTGGTTCATTTTTTATAGCTTCTGTGAATGTAAAAATACTTTTGCACTGTATGCAGTCCCAAAATAGTGTGTTCTGTCTTGTCCTTGGTGGTCTTTCAAAATGGAGAACCATTAGAGTGTGTAAGGTCTCTGCAACTACCTGAAAGGAGGGTGTCTGTCTCTTCTCCCTGGCAACAAGGGGGAGGACAGGAGGAGAGAGTCTCAAGTTGTGCCAGGGGTGGTTTAGATGACATATTAGGAAAAATTTATTCACTGGAAGAGTTGTCCAGCCTTGGAATAGGCTGCCCAGGGAAGTGGTTGAGTCACCATCCCTGGAGGGATTTAAAATGTGTGTGGATGTGGCGCTCAGGGGCATGGTTCAGTGGTGGGCTTGGCAGTGCTGGGTTAATGGTTGGACTTCATGATCTTAAAGGTCTTTTCCAACCTAAATGATTCTGTGGTTCTTATTCGGTTTAATTTTTCTGGCCTGGATGAGAGTTATATTCTCATCTGTCTTGTGAAATGTTGTAAATTACATAGGTATTTCTTTCAGAAGTGATGAATTTTTCACTGTAAGTTTACATATGTACTTCCATTTTAAAGAAAGAATTCTCTTGTCTTTCTTTCTACCTGTGTTAGTGGAGAGTTCAAAAGCACAAAATAGTTTTCAAATCAGTTTCATCTCTGCTTTCAAACTGTTGGTAAGTAAATACATGGTTGCCTAATGTATCTGCTTTAATGGTTTCAGGAATCTGGATGTGACTGCCTGTCCCTGATGCCAGACACTGATGCTTGCTATTTCAGCTTTTCTGTAATGCAGCTTCCTGCAACACTTGAAAATTATGAAATGAAATAACAGAAATGAAAATTAGAACTGCTGTACAGAAGAGAGCAAAACATAAAGTGCTTGATAATGTCAATTTTGCTGATTAAAAAATCTATTTAAAAAATCCCCGAAGCTCTTAAGAAGCACATACCAGATGACTGAGACTGTTATTAAAAAATGTTTTCGGAGTCTATAGAGCTACATTTATGTTATGATTGTGTTACTCCCCAGATCAAAGTTACAAAATAGATGACTAGAAAGGAGATTTCAGCTGTCTGAGAGCTTTAGAAGACAGACAGGCAGTCACTGCTGTTGTGAAATTTAATTCATTAAACACAGTAGGAGTATAATACTCTGAGTGAAGCAAGAAATTTAAATTATTTAATTGTGGAGTAATGCCAAATTTCTTGTAGCTGCTTTTTTTTTTGTACTACAAATGGTTATAAGGATATTACTGGTTGTTTTGCAGGGTTTTAGCTGCAGTAAATCTGCTGTTTTAGGTCCTTTTGTTCTCATGGTGTTTTCGCTTTGAAGACTAACACATTCAGACAGGAGAGTGTTAAAAACGGAGTAAGTTTTTTTGCTGGCAGAGGTAACAGTTGCCTCTGTGTCTGTCTGCTCCATTTTGAGCAAATCCCCAAGTTTCAGCATGTTGGGATTCACAAGTAGGCTGAAGTGTAGGTGTTGAGGAAGCTCCAGAACTGAACGTGGAGGGGCAGAAAAAGCTTGACTTGCACAATAAATATACAAAGCTTGAATTATGGGACACACCAGACATGTTCTTGAATCCTTGCCCTGCCAGCTGTGCAGGCATAACTAGTACAATAATTTTATTTGTCTTTGCAGAGATGGTGAGCTAATTAGAAGCAGAAACTTGGGGAGAAAATGTGGCCATTGGTTTAGATGAGATCTTCTTCCACTTTCCTCTGTCACCAGGCAGTTCTTAAGGTCAGTCTTCACATGAGGTAATCAAGTGTGAGATTAAATCATTAGAAGCAGTGGCAGAGGAGGTGAGAGAAATGTCTTTTCTCTCTCTATGTGACATCAAGTTCACTGTGAAATGGTACACAAGGACCTTGCTGATTTGAAAGAGCCAATACTGGTCAATAACCTGTTCATTTGGCAGTAACTCCAGTGTTCTGCTTGTCTGCCCTCAACTTTCATAGAGGCAGGAGCTGAGGGATGTTGTTGAGTGTGAGTAAGTGGCATGGTGGCCTTTGAAATGCAGTAGGGATAGTACCATTGCATACTTTGGAAATGTATTTTTCTGGTGCTCTAGATTCTGTTTTGATCGCAGATGCCTCTGCATTGTTGGCAGCAACCCCACACTGAACTAGTATGTCCTTTGAGCTGCATCAATGTTAAAACCTTGAAACGAAAAGAAAAAGTACTTTTTGTAGTATTTATTTGCTTAGGTATTAGAATTGAAATGTTTAACTTACGGGAGTTTTCAATTTTGCTAGTGACTTGTCTTTGATGGGTTATGCAGTTTTTGTTGACTGTAACATAAGTAAGGTAAAATGACCATAGAATTTGCAATCATGTGAATTAAAAATTCCTGTGATGAGGTGATTAAAGTGGTTGTTGCCTGGATATGGAAGTGTAGGCCAGCTGTTTAGTAGTGAAGTTAGACTGTTCTTGTTATATACGTGAAGGAGTGAGAGAGGTTCTTTACAGTAAAAAGAAGTTATTCAGAAAGACAAAACCAGTAGATCAGAGCTGTATTAGCTGAGTGTAGGCTGATGGAATGGTAGCCTATTCTTATGCAAAACAGTGGGAATAGATTCCCAACTTCAAATGCTGTTTACTCAGGTGCCACGGAAGCATTGCAAGGAATTGTATTTTACACCTTCTTGCTGCTCTGTGTTGGCTGTGGGAATTAAAACTGGACCCCTGTGTGCCATTCAGAACTGGACACAGGAGAAGTGGCGCAATGGAGACTGAAAACTGCATGCAGAGATAGGGTTGCTCAAATTCTCTTATTAGTGTTGAAGACTAGATCTTGGAATGGAAACTTTTTATTGAGGCAAGCCAGTAAGACAGCCTTTTGGATTTGGCTACTGTTTTTAACGAGGCTGAGGGGTTCCAGATCCATTTAAGACTTCCACTAAACTACTCCTACTGAAAAACTGTGTGGAAATCTGGTCTTGAAATCTTATGGTAGTGACTTTTAAAAATTTCTTTAAAAAACCCCAAACCTGAGGAGGACCTCTAATGGCACAGGCAAAAAGCCTTCCCTGGAACAAGTTCATTGCCCAAGACTTTTCTGTCCAACCAGTGGAAGTAGTTATTTTTATTATGGTGTCAGTTTGTACTACACTCTATTGTCACGTTTCTGAAGTGTTCTATTTAGATTGAAGTTGTAGCCAAAGGGAGTCTAAATTATGTAAATCTTGTCAAAACCACTGTTCAAACCCTAGAGGAATTACTGCTTGCTTCCTGTACATAAATATAATTTAAAATCCAGGGCTTCCTGAGAAACAGAGAGACAGCCTGTATAAGAACCATTTTTTTTAAAAAAAAATTCTTTTAGAGAGACTTAACTCATACCGAGACAGAAATCTTGTTAGTCCAAGTTTCAATTAAATTTTCTTTTTTGACTGTTTTATGTCCTCTTTTTACCTATTTTTGATGCTTAAGAAATGCTCTTCTTTTTATGCTTAGGAAAATTCTTCCCGTTTTCATCTTAGAGATGAATAGTATTTTATTTGACTACATGAGGAAAATGAAGGTATTTTGTATTTAATGGCTCGGTGTATAAATCTAATTGGATAATAGTTTTTTCTTCATGGGTGAAGCTGGAGATGACAACGCTCTCCAGGAAAAGACAGCGAGGGGCTATGTGGACCTGCTTTACACAGGCTGCTCGTAACCGCAGAGGGACAGAAACCAGAAACGGTTTGTGGAAAATACCAAGCAACAAGATGGACTTCATTTGGATCTGACATTATCAAGTTTTTAAATTCAAATTGGCTTCCTCAGCAATGCACAGCTGGAAGGATGCAAACGTTGCTGGTGTCTTGCTGGACGTGGCGAGAATAACCTCGTAATAAGGGGTATGTGTTACAGGCAGCTTACCCAGGGAGAGGAGCTGATTTTGATAGAGGGTTCACATAGCCTTGGAAAAGCAAAACTACTGGATTTTTTTCAACCCTTAGTGACTTTCCTGCAACACAGTAGAACCCTTTGGTAAAAAGGGACTCTGTAATGCTTTTACAATAACTGAAAAGGAAGAAAATTGTTTTAGGTATTGTAAAGTGCAGAGCAGCTAACGGTGTTATAAGATTATATTTTCTTTCTGTCTCCATCCTACAAGAACTTTTGCAGCAAAATAGCAATCTCTGTTGTATCAGTGATTCTACTGAATGTGGTAGATTGTAGCTTCATCCAAAATTTGACCTGTGAAATGGAATTTGTTCTTAGTGTAATTCCTGAGTCACTGATGAATTGCAAGGGACACATTTGACGCACAGATGTGGAGATGGCAGCTGAAAAACCTGGAATAAGCCATCATGTTTTTCAGTATACTTTAAGATTTTTTGCTTCTTAATGCACCCTCTTGGTGTTTGTTTTGTTTTGGTTGGTTTTGTTTTGTGGGTTTTTTTGATTGGTTGGGGTTTTTTTGTTTTTAATTTTTAAAGCATTCTCAAAGCTCAATGTCAGTGTAGAATTCAGCCTAGTAGACATGGTTTCTCATGTCATCATTGGGTTTGCAAGCAGTGTAACTGTATAAATACAGTTTTTAATATACAAGAGAAATATAAATTCTCAAGTAAACGTGGTCTAAACCCATGTTTTGGAACAAGTCATTATGGAAGTGTTGAAACTGATTTTCTTCTTTTGATTTCCCTTCTTTTTGTCTCTCTAAATGCCCACTTCATAAAAGACACGTAAAGTGAGGATTTGGTTTCCTATATTTGTTAAATGCACCAGAGCTGTATGGGAGTCCAGTCAATGCATTTAAGCAAAGAAGCAGGCAGGCAGATTTCCCAGAGTTAGAGGCATCTGGGAAGAAGACTTGAAATTACCATTCTGAACTTTCTTTCTTTGTTTGTTTGTCAAGGTAGCCCTGAAACTTTTTAGTGGGCTTAATTTCAGTTACATAAAATCAAAACCTGGGGCTGGGGCACGAGGATGCCATCCTAAAAAAACATGAAGATTTCTAGATGATTTGTTTATCTGCTGTCACACCTCTTTAGCATTTGTAGTTTTCGAAGGTTTTATGGTCTTATAAGTGATACTTGCTGCGAGACTGGCTCTTATATTACAATGTGACAGCAGTGGCACGGCACCAGGAATTTGAAGTTTTTTGGAACTGTACAGTGAACTGTACCAGCTGCAGGAACAATCCTCCTCGTCAATCAGTACTTTGAATGCAGAAATCTTTTTAAAATGAGAATTGCAAAACTTGAGTCTTCTAGTCAAATGCATTCTTTCCCTTTTAGTTTCTCGTTGTTAATATTTGGATTCTTTTATGTGTGTGCCAAGCATGTTTTAGCACAAGTAATTTACCTTTCGTTGGATTTTTTAAAGTTCCATGCTGTGTATTCCAAAGGCTCTGGTTATTTTCCAGTTTTGGAGGGGGGTTGCTGCTCACCCAGAACTTAGGGCTGATTTTCCAATTATGCCCTTGGAAAAGGAAAGGAAATTCGCTTGGTGTGGCAATAAATGCTTAATGATATTATGATTAAAGTGGAGACTCATATAGCCCAATGTCACTACATTTTTGAGTACCTTTCAGACTTACAGTTTTTTTTAAGTATGAAAAGATCTTTAAAGAGTAGCCTAAAATCCATCGTATAAGTGGTGAATATATTCTTAATATAATTTAAAAGGCTATATGAAAAAGGATGGAAAAATAAGTTTGAATATACCTTAGGGTATTCTAGATGTAGTTTTCAGGTAATTTCTATAATAATTCAATGTAAAGTACTTGACTATAAGACCTTTTTTTCCCCCCAAGAAATATATCTGGTCATAAAGTTCAAACACTTTAGAAAGATTCTCACTTTTCTTTCAAATTGTTTGAATTTGGCTTTTTTGACTAATTGTTGTCCTGTGAGTCACTGGATAATCATCTGCAGTACATTAATGGATGTTCTATTTACTTCTCCTTTATTGTTTTTGTCTTATTGAGTGTCTTGATTTTTGAAGCAGTTCCCGTCTCAGCTCTGATGGGCTGAGGCTCTTTTAAGAGAAAGGAAAGAACGATATATTTTGGGCCAAGAGAAGAGGGAGATGAAGTGAAAAGATCCTGTTTAATAGTAGGAAAGCAGTAAAAGGAATAAAACTGAACACTATGAATGGTTTAAAATTATTTCTTCAGGGCAGAGAGCTTCTTTAAGGGGCATGAAAGGAAAGTTTCACTACTGTTACAGTCCTGAAGAGTGATAAATGTCCCGCTTACCTATCACACAAATCATTCAGCTTCCATAATAGTGCAGCTCATTTAATCCTTGTATTTGAATTTTTGCCACTATTCATCATCTTTAAGCAATAGTTCTCACCAAGTGGATTTATATTTTAGGCTGTACTCCCACAAGTATGTTTTTATACTTGTATTCAAGCTGGATTTCATTTTATTTCTGGTCCACACACCTTATCTCTGTAACTTCCACTGAACTTTATTTCTCAGCCTCTTGTGTTGGAAGTAGTGTTCCCACTTGTATTCTGTATTAGCTCACTTATGGATATGAATGAAATAAATATTTCTCTAAGGTCTGTCACTTTCTTCGCTTCAGAGACGAAAACTTTGCAAGTCCCACTATTACCTTGGTATCCCAAGGTAAGCTGCTCTGGAAAGGTGAGATTTAATCTGAAATTATATATAAAGAGGAAAGTCACATGTTGACAACGGAGGAAATGAAAGGGAGGAGGAGGTGGGATAAAGTAAAAGTGATGAATTTTTATGTCACTGTTGATACTATGAACACATGTTTTTCTTTAGTAGTAGTAGTAGTAGTAGTAGTAGTATGGTGACCAGGGTGGCAGGAAAAGCAATGTGTTTGAGCACTCCATGTATTGTCCTTAGATTATTTGATATATCTTTTCCAGCTCTTTTCACTAAGTGGGGCCAGCAGAGTATTAAGGACCTCTAAGCAGGTCTCCTCATATACAAACAGCATTCTTCTGCTTAGGAAATCCATGTGATCCAGCACTGCATGTGAGAATAGAGAATGTAGGAAATCCTTCACAAAGCTCTAGCACTAACACAGCCATTTGGTTAGAATTGGATTGCCTGATTTTCTGCCCCCTGTGCAATGTCAAATTATGTAGGAAGCTTGGTAGCCACAGTGTCACAGCAGGTTAGTGGCAGAATTAGGTCAAGTTTCCAGTGTTTGACTCTTTAGGGATTTCATATACATGGTGTCCAGGAGTTATGTGGCTGACTGTGTAGAAATTGACAATTTTTAATAAAAAAACACCTTCACAACAGTTTGAGTCTTACTGTTACTCATTTTTTATTTGCTTTTGAGATGAGCAGCAAGACAGTTTCACTTTTCACCTACTTCATGTGTGCACCCTTGTTCTGATTCAGGAAAAAGCCCTAGAACAGTACTTTTATTCTGTGTGTCTCAGTTGTTTTCCTGTTCAAGTCGAATGTGAATTAATTGGTAGGGAATATTAATACTTGCTTGCATAAGGAATGCCTGATTTTGATATGCTTCTAGATGGATTTGCTAGCTATTTGTTGGATTAAATATTTAATATTTAATATGTTAATCTCTGGCTGCAGTTGAATATTGTCCTAGATCAGTGAAGCTTCTCTGAGTTGTAGGTCTATCTAGAGATTATCCATTTCTTAAAATTATTGGTATTATTTTAATGTCTGTTCTGTTCTTTGTCACATTCTTCTGCAAGAAGAGATTTGGCTGTGCATCACAGAAGCCTCTTTGTATCAAGTTACAGAAAACTAGCTGAACAGTTATTCTGCAGCTGTCCCCAGCCTAAAATGTACTACTAGGTAATTTCATAGTATTTTCAGCTGAAGAAGGATCTGGAAATAGTTTACGACAATGGGTGAATAGTCTTTCACACCAGTTTTTGCAGATGGGAGATCTATACTGGACTTCAAATTGTGATGCCCAAGCCATGTAAACAGCACCTGATAAAGCTGGCAGCAAAAGAAAAAAGCCAAAACCCAAACTATTAAGAGTTAAGGTAGCATTATGAGATAACTGAATTTATTATTGGTAAGATACAAGGCTAATTTCTTTGTGTTCTAGATACGTGGAAATACTTATCAATTGCTTTTTATTACCATTAAAACTTTAATTACTTGTGTTCTGACTACTTTTCGTCAGTAATGTCTCTGAAGTCCTGCCTTGGAATGGGGAGTGCTGTAACACAAAATGCTGAAACAAATTGGCTAAGCCTTTCCAAAAGATTATTAGGCAGAGCAGACCTTAGGATTGAATGTCTATAGGGGTATGTTCATAGTCAGTTTGTTTTAGGATTAACTTCTATTAAGTTTGAATTTCAGGACTGGACCTTTTTTTTTTTTTTCAAATTTCACATTCATTTGAAAATGTTATGCTTCCTGGAAGATAGAAGCTGTATTGGCTGGCTTAACATGTTTTCCTCCGGATTATAGGATGTACTTAGAGAAGCCTCTCAGCTGATACTGTACTGAGTGCAAAAGTACCTTACTGAGTTGTCAAGCTGGGACATGGGGAAACATTAGATACTAACTTAGAAAAGCAGGTCACAGCTCCTTGTGTTTTCATGCCCATTTTCAGGGGTGGTTTGTTAGTAGCGTTACCACCACATGCTACATGTTGGCTGAGGTCACGCTGGAAATGGGAAAGGATTTTCCCTTTTTATTAAACTCTTAGGCTGTTTTTTTATTGTTCACATAGGTATTGGTTTCAATCATTTGAAAGACTGAGATCAAGTATAGGGAAGAAAACCAGCAGTGGTTTTTCTTCTTTTTTCCTGTTTGCTTCTCAGAAATTAAGATGAGCTCTCATGTACCCACTTCTCCTTCAGAACTAGAAGCATCCGCAGTTTTGTGTGGTTCCTTGCCTGAGGAGGGTGGGAATATTTACAGTGGTGCTGAAATAAATTAATGAACTAATGAGACACCTGCAGTTCATTCAGTTTTGCCTTCCTGTGTGCTTGTTGTGGGGTAGTATTGTCAAATATTCTGTAATTTGGAGTGCCCTCTTTATAGGTGTGCTCCATTCATTTTTGAGGCTTGCAATGTTTGCAAAAATTTAATCAAATTCTCATGCTGAACCTCAATAGGTTATGTAAAATTCACAGTGGCTTGTAGAGATAGAAGAGACTTCCTCCAATTATGAGAAAACAGCCCTGTTTGTGGGAAGATTAGGCCTTGTTGCTTTGGGCTGAAAAGGAGTTATATCAGCTATCAATTGAAATAAAGTTTCTTCTTCTTTTGAAAGCACTAGCTGGATTTTTAAAATAATTCTTGTTTTATGAATTCTAAAAAGAGATACTGTTTTCCTAAATTCTGCTTTCTGCTGTGAACTTGAGTTGTACATGAACATTTTTCCTTTCTTGTGAACCTATCAAAATAATAATTAAAAAGAAATAATGGAATGCCTCATCTCAACTTCTCAAACAACAGCTCCTGCTCCATGATTTTCAAATTCTTAAGTGTTTCAAAAACTTCCTCTAGATTTTAGTAGTTTATTGGTCCAAGTACCTCTAGAAGGAGAGCTTCTCTTTAGGCTACTGTGGGATATCACTTGGATCCCTCTATAGCAGTGAGAGTGATTCTGCTTTGAGCAAGCAAAAAGACTTATTTTCATTCCTCTCATCCTTAGATAACAGTGAAAGTATTTTATGTTGTAGATAAAGTTTTCTCAGGTGGATTGGGGAGACAGCTGTTAGCCTAGATGGAAAAATTAATTAGATTTTAGGGATACTCAAGGAAGGCAGATCTGTGGCATCTCCTAGCTAATTGTAAGGAAGACTGATAGTACAGCAAGTGGATATCACTGAAACCTGACAGTCTCTGACTTGATGGCTTTATGGAAGCTGACTCCTGCAAGACACAAGGTACTTAATGAGCTTGCAGCTGGCTGGTGTTACGTATTTGCAGCATTACAGCAGTGTTATTTGCTAGGTAGGACATAGCACATGAAAAGGGACCTTGTGGAAAATATTTGGAGACCTCTCTCTTTTCAGGCAGAGCTGGGTTCTGCTGTCCTTGCAGATGAATCTGTGCCTGTGATTTCACATCCGGTGATAAGCTGTTTGAATGAGGTCTGACACGTCTTTTCACCAGTTGTCACTAGCCACTTGCCTAACCTGAACTGTAGTGATTCTATTGCCTGTAGTGATTGCTTTCTCAAGGGCTGAAGTTGTCAAGTATTTCAGAAGAAAACCCTTAGGTATTGTGAAATTTGCTAGTATCTCAAACTGGTTGTCTTAAGTGGAGCCTCGTTGCTGAAGTAGTCTGCTCAGAGCATTTACTTGATTCCTTCTTAGTGGTAAAGGTTGTTAATAAACTCAATAACTTTCCTCATGAAATAATAGGATAACCTGAATTATTTTTATACCGGCTTGAATAAGGACTCTGCTTTCTGTTTGCTGCAATTCTACTATTTTAAGCTGCCTCTTCATTTTTGGACATCATTGGTAGCATGGGCTCAAGTCCCAGAGGCAATCTGTAAACAGAAATGAGGTTAGAATTACCTTTGGGGCTGAGCTTGGATTGGAGTGCTATCTATTGATTGCACCATTCAAAGTGTTGAGGATTTTTTTTTCATTTGAAGATGCTGGTTTTATTCTATCACCTAAAGATTAAGTGAAATAAAATGTGTTACAGCTTTTTCTCTAAGAATTACAGAACTTGGGTTTCTATATTGTAGGGAATTTCTAAACATGAGCAAAGCACAGTTAGTCTTGAAGGATCTGGAGAGTTGTCATTCAAAATATTGCATGGAAAATTATTATTTATTATAAAACCTAGGTGCTTCACCATTGTAGGTGGCATTTGAACACACTATCTGGGATTCAGTTCTACTACTAAGGGTGATCTTTAATCATACATGTCTGTCTTTCTTCCATGTCTCAACCAGTCTCACCACTGCAGCACAGTGGTACCTTGTAATCGTCAGGTTTAGCACTGGCATGTGTTCTCTTGAAGTTAATTGTTGTTTCATGCAAATATTTTGGGAGTTCATAATGTTAATATGGTGATTATTTCCTGATGAAAAACAGGTGAAGCCAAAAGCAGAGTGCAAGCTGGCATTAGCTTGCACCAAAATGAAACTCTATATGTGTTCAGCTAGCAGTGAGGCAGATGTTCCTTGGATTTACAACTTCTCACAGCCACTGGGATTAAGAAGTACTTGTTCTGCAAGGTCCAATGTCACTGAAACAGCTGTGACTGCATTGTATATTCAGAATATGCTGGCAGCTGTGGTGAAATTAGAGGTGGTGCTTATTCCAGCCAGGAGTACAAGGTGTTGGGCAAGGGTTTTTTCTGTTCCTGGGCTTCTGTTTTGTTTATTTTGTGCTAATTGATATTTTTTTTTTAATTCTGTTTGCCCAGAGAAGTTTGCTCAAACTACTTCAAGGGCATCAGTTAATGGATGATGATCTTTGAATAGAATATTTTGATCTTTACTGAACTTGAAATGCATAAATTTAAAGCCTATCATCTCTAAGTTGAAAGGACACATTTAAATGGAACGCCAAATTGAAATTTTATTGGGAAAGAAGCCAGGAAATGAAGAATTAAAGTTCTAATATGGACTAAATTGAAAATCCCACATGCTTTGTGTCTGTACAGTGCTTTTCACTAAGGAACCAAATTCTTGTTTATTCTTTGCTGAAAAATACATGGGTTTGAACTTATGTTTTCACTTTTAAAAAGAGACATTTCTAAGAGATGTGAGAAAACCAATAACATATGAACAGGGAATATAAATAATACTTTTTCTAACCCTATACTAATCTTGAAATAATACTGATTTGAGTTATTGTCAGGTCATTTTAACTAGTGGTTTAAATCTGTGGGTGAAGATGTGCAGTGTAGTCAGTGGATTGACACTACATTGCTGATAAAGGAAAATAAGTCATCCCACTTCTTGAATTCACCCTTGGTCCCAGTGGTGTGGTTCTGTGCCCATCACTGTGTTTTCTCCTGGTGGTTTTTGAATTGATTTGTTCACTCAGTTAGCAGAAAAATCCTTGTATTACTGGGTTACTCATCTTCAGGCTAATACTTGATACAGCCTACGGAGAGTCTCATAGAGTGAATACCACAATGACCTGTGTGTCAGTGAAGGTGGCAGTACAGGACAAAAACCCTAGATATTGTGATATATCTACATATGGATGGCAATTAGACTGGCACAGCTACCTTTATTCCTTCACCCTGATTTTATGGGATTTTGCGGCAGGCTGCTCCAAAATTCCTCATTCCAAATAAATCTCTGTCATCGCAAGTTCAAGAGCCTGTAAGTCATGCTAAGGTTTCTTTTAGATGTCTAATAGTGAGAACTTTAAGATATGAAATCATAAAAGGACAGAATGGTTTGGGTTGGAAGGGACCTTAAAGATCATCCTGCTTCAATCCCTCTGCCATGGGTGGGGGCACCTTCCACTACACGAGATTGCTCAAAGCCCCATCCAACCTGGCCTTGAAAAATGAAAATGTGAACTTAGATCAAGCAACAGATAATAGATTGCGTACTAGAGTAACTATACTAGCTTATAGTGGTCTTAAACATAATTTATGGTTTTTTGAATTTGTACGTGTTGCATATATAGTGCTTTTTCAGATTGGGTGTAGCTTTGGAGTTTGAGGCTGTGATGTTTGGCACTCTTACAGGCATAAGCTGGAGTTTTGGCTCTCAAAGAATTATGTAGCGGTTGCTTTGGTGTTGTGGTAAAATAAGTACTAGCGGAAAAGCAAATATAACTTGGTAGAAAGTTTATCAGCTTTGATAATGAAGGCCTTACGGGTTGTTGCCACTTACTTCCAAAAAGTTGCCCAATAATCAGGGAAAAAACCTGTAGTATTATATTATTGCAAAGCATGTGTGTAAATTTTCTTACAGAACTTGATGTGCTGTAGTCTGACTTCTCTTTTTTGCATCTTACCTGTTTTAACAGAGTAATTTTTCTCCAGGTGTAACATGCTAGACATCACCTCTCTTGATCTCTGCATCCAGTTTGTTGTAGTTCAGAGGGTTCTTGTGAAGACCGAAACAGTGTTCTCATTTCATCATATATGATCCATCTTGATAGAAATCATAGCTAATAATAATAATAATGATGATGATGGTAATAAAATTCCCTGTGCAATAGTTTTCATGAGGAATAATGCAGCAGAACTTCTTAGCTGCAGCTGAAACAGTGGACTTTGCAATGTTTTTGTAAGTCCCAGAGAAGCTCTTACCCTGACCATCCCATCTTCTGCACGTGGGAAGATTGAGAGAGAGGGATGTGTTGCTGTTACATCCGAGGCGCATAAAGAAAACGACATAGAGTCCAGGCTTATGAACAAGTGGAAGTGGAAGCGCTTTAATAATTTTCTAACTACTTTTATAGGATAGATCTTAAAAGTGTGTTGAATGGCAATAGGTAATCAGTTCCTCGGCCATCCACCCCTTGAGAGGATTGGCCAAGTCCTAAGATACCTACTCCAAAATATTTTCAAAGTCAAAGCCATAACAATCTTGCAAAACAGCCTGCAGGTGCAAGAAGTTTATGAAACTGTGACCTTGTTTAAAATAGTTTACATAGGAAAGACAGTCTGCTCACAGAATATTGAGAAAAGGCTGAAGAATTTCTCCGCTTCTAGCTTTTTAGCACCTACAGGGATGGAGGGCTCTCTGTATGCTCAGGCTTCGTTCCTGACTTGCAAAATCCAGGGGTCCTCCGACTGTGTTCTGGATGCAGAGGTTGAAGTCAGCCTGACGAGTGAGCAGTCTGCCTGGTTTGTGTGTTTGTGGAGGTGCTGTCAAGTCGGCAGTAGTTTCAGGCTGGGCTGACCTGGGAAGTACCCACGTTTAACCTCCATGTCCTTGAGGGCTGCTGCTCTTGGGTGTGTGTTAAGCTGTTTCTGCATGAAGGAAACGTTTCTGACAGGTTGGCCTTTCCTTCCTTTTGTTCCTGCTGCAGCCCATTTGCCCAACATAAAGGAGCAGGAATGGGAATAAGAGACTTATCCTAGAATTGTCTGTCATCATGCAGTTTTGAAATGTAGCCTGATTTCTCACTAATCTGAAAATGAGAGCGAGCTTATTTGTTGACCTTATATGTGATAACTTAAGGTTTTTTAAGCAAAAGAAGATGTTTGGGGATTTGTATTTAATGAGGCCAGAACTGGGTTGAAATTAACACCTAGGATGGAGGGAGCCTAAAGGCTTAACAGGAGTTTGTATCCAGCGATGCAGCAGTGGAGTGATCTCAATACGACAGAACTTTCTTCTACTTGCCAAGTCACACCAGGTTATTTAACCCAGAGTAGAAATGCCAAGTGGGACCTCTTACTTATCTTTTCACGTTTTGCCTAATCGGTCTTTGATAACTGCTTAACAGCAGAAAATTCTATCTTTCATCTATGACTCAGATGTTTTTATTCCTAGCAACCTTTTATTGGGAAATTAAGCTTATAGAAGATGTTAACACACAATTGTTGCTCTGTTTTCTTGCTGCCTCCTTGTACTATTGTGTAACTTACAATAAACAATCTTTCAGAGCAACACTGTCTTTTTATGGCCTTTGCAAACTAGCAAAACTGTTTTACGTATTACAGCCATGACAGTGATGACAATTTTAGTAACTTAAGTCTCGAATTTTAGGCACAGTTTGTTTCAGTTTATGTACTGTAGAAAGGTGATTTCACAATGAAATTACTCTGTAAAGCACACCACTTTTTCCTGGCAAAATGAAAACGTTGTAATTATATCCATGTATTAACTCACAGCCATTATGTCAAAGTGCGGGGCTTGGGGCTTATATAGTCAGCATAGCTTCGTTTAAGGCTAAAGTTCTGGTACGCCCAAAGAATTAGTAATGAACGACCTCTTGAAGTTTAAGTAGTGCTTGGCACTGCTCTCAGGAAGGTTTATCAGCAATGGCATTTGTGCAGAGCTGAGAGCAGCTGGAAGGAGCCCAGCAGAGCTGCCTGCAGTTGCTTGGGCACGACAGCCTGTCTTCAGGCACTGTGCAAAGTCCTGCCTCTGTGCTGAAAACCTGGGATACTTAAAATAGGCTCTTTGTGCTGGTATGCTGGATAGCAATTGCAATAGCAACCAGGAACTCTTTCTGTTAGATCCAGCTCTCTGTAAAGCTACTGTGCTGCTCTGGAGCTTTATGTGAAAGAAGACCCTGAGTCAGGAAAGTGCTAAAGGCGTTTGTCTCAAGCTGCATTTTCTGCCCTCATCTACCAGTAAGGGTGCGGCTCCATGTACTTTTTCCTTGGAAAGGGGTGCTGCTGGTACAAAATCCTGCCATTTGCTGCCTCGTTAGTTGTGCTGATGGTGCTGGTTGTAGGGCTACCTTATACTTAGGGTAGATCTGATTAGCCACAAAGTGCTGGAGGGAGGTTGTTCCTTCTCCCATAGAATGATTTCAGCTGAAGGTCTGGAGTATGTGCACACATTAGGACATGTCCATAATGTGCATCTCCAGCCTTCACTCTCATATGTTTGCATAAGATATGTTTTCATTTTAAACGTAAGATGTGGGTAGATGTATGTTTTGGTGATAAGCTTGTCACAGAAATCACATTTCACAACATCTACTGTACTTTGAGTTAAGATTACCTTTTCAAGTAATTTTGATGCCTTCACAAATGGCAAGATGGTAAGATTTACACTCTGCATTAAACACTTTACATCAAGGCTGAATGGGGCAATTTATGTAACAATTACCTGTGGTTAATAAAGGAGCCCAAATTAAATATTGTATAAATGAATGTGCAGGATTTGTGGATGTTTTTCCATCTTTCTGCATTTGACATTTGTCAGGGTCAAATGCAGGTGGCATTGATACTAAGACAGGCTGTTAAAGTAGCAGCAGTTGCTGGGGAATATGTGAACCACCAGGGTTGCTGCTGCTTTCTGGGTCTGCAAGCAAGCTGGGTTTGGTAGCAGACCAGGGAGAGGAAGATGCCACAACCACTCCACTAGTGAGGCATGCTGGGGAGAACTGTCATATAAACAGGCTCATTCTCTTCTCTTTGCTTCATTTCCTTGTGGCCTTTATGTGCATCTCTTCATAGGAACTGAAATTGTGATAAGAGTCGCAAATGTCTGGGAGACTTCTTGGTCCCTCTACTGTGCTTTATATGCTCCTGTATCCTTGTGCCTTTGTGTCACCATCCAGTCCCTTGTGTGAAGGTGGAAGCCCTTCCATATTTCTGTTTATCACAGTGGAAAAACTATTTTAGTGATAATGGCAATATAATTTCAATATATTCCCTGATTAATATAGTGTGATTCTCAGAAAATGAAAATAAAAACGGGAAATTAAATAGAGCAAGACAGATCAACCTTGAATGTAGCCTCTATTTCTTCACCTAGTATGGCATTGCATTACCATTACTTGATGTCAGCAATTTGGATTTGTAGAAATTTACAAAATTTACTAATCTGTACAATTTTTTAGGCTTTTCTGTCAACTTTGAGTTAAAGTGTGAGATTGACTGATTATCTATTTAAGAGCATATGGCTGGAACATCTTATGGTGCGAAACCTCAATTAACATCATTGGCATTCTGGACTCAGGTTGGCCTCTGCCATTGTCTCTGACAGAGTTCAGCTGTTATAAGGTCTAAAGGCATGATAGATGGTGGTGCCTGAGTTTAAACTATGTGAAACTATTTTTTGGGGTGCTACATAAAAACCCCATAGTTTTAGACATTCCATTAAAAAAAAAGCAGAAAAAAAACTGCCTAAAAAATAATGAGGTGGAATCAAAATATAGTATAAAGTTTAATTACAGATAATACATATTCAAAAGCTGTCACAACAAGCTTGAAATTAGCACGAGAAATGTAATAATTTGGGATTAAATTATCTGGGGTAGTTATTATGGCACAGACAGGAAGTACCAGAGAAAGATATTTTAAAAGGTTTGTATGCAAGAAAATTATTATTTTGGGTATCCAAGTAAAACCAAGACATTCTGCTATATTAATATGGCTACTGAAAAGTTTATTTACATTTTCCACAGCTAAAAAATGACTATAAGAAATGTCTTAATGGGAAAAGTTCTGGTCTTCTGTTGAAGACTTTTCTGCTGTGTTACTTCTAGACAGTGTCTGTGTTCTGAGCTCAACAGCTGTGACGAAAAGAACACATTGACCTAGCCATAAAAATGTTGCTTTTTCTCTTAAAAGCAAATTTCCCGTTCAAGCGCTCATTAAAAAAAAAGGGGGGGGAAGGGGGCATTTATGGCATGGGTGTTTCTTATGAGCATACGTGGTTCCTTTTTCGGAGCTGGGATACCAACACTATTCCTATTGATGAAAGAGCATGAAAGAGTCAGCCTTGAAAATTTAGATTTTGTTTGTGTGTTTGTGTGTGTGTGTGTGTGAGTGTAAACTTGTGGTCATGAGACTGCTGCTTAACATTCCTAGCCAGTTGCCTGGATTAAATTCTAGCTGCATTTAAGAAAGTGCTCAGTGTGTTTCAATTTATTCACAGCAAAAGAGGTTAAATGGTAGATGTAGTTCTCATCTTTAATATATCGATGTGGATAAGATGTTCTGGAAAGCCGATTCTCTTGTACTTAAGGACTTCCTTGTGTGAGAAACTTATCTGAAGAGAAGTTCTGTGGTAAAGAATTAACAAAGACTGATCGTGCATATCCCTGGCAATTGTGAGAAAGATTAGTTGGAACGAGCCTAATTTCATTCTCTTTTTCTCAGAAATTACTGCATTTATATTGGGTCCTTAGAAGAGAGTAATTACAGCTACCAGCTTAAGAAAGCTTAAAGGCCTAATTTTGGTTTCACTTCTTTGGGTTATTGACATTAGAAAAATGAAACAAAGAAGCCCTCCAGAAATGCTTCACTGTCTCTGGAAATGACACTTGGAGTCAGACCTTTTAAGTATCTTCTGTACATTGAAATACTTGCTGAGCTTCCTCCTTACTGCTGTTGTGTACATTCTGTCCCCTCCTTCTGGTCTCTTCATGAACATCTCTGCTCAGGATCACTGTCCACAGGTCCCGTGTGTTGAGACAGTCTTGCTGTGCACATGCTGAGAGTGATGCTGAGCTGGTTTTATGTAAGAAGATGAGACTCATGTGGCTGTTAAGACTTTCTTTTGCTTGGTACAGGCGATGAATACAAGTCTCCTGCAGGAGGAAGACAATTAGAGATGAGAGCATCTGAATGGAGTTATAGGTAGCTCCTTTTTTACTTTTAGAAGTTTTTTACCAAATGTCAAATATTGTTATCTAATTTTGGTTTAGTTTGGATTAGTTTGCAATGTGAAAAGGACAAGAATCAACTTAGTGGAAACTGTTGCTTCCTATGAAGATTTTTGAGTTGAGGACTTGATTGACAAAAGCAACATTGCACAGCTTTATCCCCCCTTTTGCCTCAAACTCTGGAAAGATGGAGGCAGTAGAGGGGCCAGGACTCGTGGCCTGTGAAGGCTTAGGGAAACAGGGCTCCAAGCCTAATATACTCAGTGAGTAGAGAGAGAGCTGGTAGCTGCAGGCTTCCCTAAAACAGGAATTTGCAAGAAATCTGTAGGAGTTCCAGTAAAGGGAGAAAATATCCTTTTTCCCTTAAAATTCCAGAAGAGAAGGAACTGGTTTTTATTCCCACTCTGAGTAGAAATCCAGGACCAGCTGGGCATTGTATTCCTTTGGTCCTCTGACAACACAGACATGAGATCATCTGTCTCTGGGTCCTGACTGGTGGGGATTTAGTGGTGTTTGACCAAGAGAACTGAAAATGCACGTGTAGTGATGTTACTGTGTCAGCCATATAATTTTACCAGGTTGTCTGCAAGCTCACAAGGTCCTAAAGTTTAGCTGGGGTAGATGTGACAAAACAAAATGGTTTCATTAATCGTGTGTATTACTTGGAAATGTTCAGCTGGTGGGTTTTCCTCACACCTTATCAAATGTGATTACACATTTGGTATGATAAACATGCACCTTCTGTAACACTGAAAAGTCAATGTTAGCTGCTTTGACATTTAAATTAGTAGTAGTATGATGGATGTAGTGGGTGCGGAAGTCAATGTTGTAAGTAGCTTCACAGGGTTTCTATGCAACTGAGTACAAATATTGTACTAATTCTTTAATGTGCTGTTATTTTATTATACCCTAGATTGCTGGTTGCCCTTTATGCTGTGTCATTTTGATCAGTTTCCTGGGGAATATCTAATACTTCATTCGATGTTTAGGGCACAGCAGTTACAGTGAGATGGTGTATGAAGCAATAAATGCCTTTTTGAGGATGGCTAAATGCCAGAGCAGTGATGAGGCTGCTAAATGAGAGAACTGTTTGTAAAAAGGTTTTTTTTTGGATGCATTTTTCTGTTTTACTCTAGATGGAAAATAAAACTAATAAGTGGAAGCAGGAGAAATAATGTTCTATTTATTTTAGATTGAGAACATACACTTTGCTGCTCACTAAGTGTCTCTGTGTGCAAACTGCTCGTAAACGTCAGTCTGGAAGGATTTGGCAGCATGGCACTGGAGAACTCATTTAAACCACAAAGGAACAAATGTGTAGCACCGTGTTAGCATTGTACCTGTATCTGTTTGCAGGGGGATATTTTGCATGTGTGGTTGTAGTGTTTTGTGGGCATATATCCTTGTCTTCACACACAATTGAAAGCATTACATACACGGATGCAGATTTTGAAACAGGATTACTGTGTCTTTTGATGTCTATAAAGAAAAGAGGGATTGTGTGTGGCTTTTTTGGGGAGTTGGTGTTTGGTTTTTAGGGAGGGGGTACTATGGCTGAAATTTCCCTTAGTCAATTATAATGTAGTCTGGAAAGTTTTTGATTTGCTATTTGAGAACAGTGCTAAAACTATGACCCCTAGGGCTTAGTTTTTTCTCCTCTTTTTTAGACCTATAATTACAGCTTCAGTTTGGACTATGAAGCCCATATGAAGGTTATACTTGGCTCTGTAAAGGGTTTCTAAGCTGTTATGTTGCAATAAACATTGACATTTCCAGAACACTGTACAGCTTCATCATCTTTAATCCAGTGCTTTCAGCTGCACTTTTCTTTCAATAACAGTCATGAATGTGTTTTAATTTTATGCTGAAAAATCTTTGGGGAAACTTAATTGCTGCTTTCTGTAGTTCAGCATTTGACATAGTTGTTTCAGAAACTGTAAGCTGCCTTTTTATGACTGAAGAAGAAGGAAAATGCAGAAGGGCAACGTAAAGGCTATTTAACCTTAACTTGCTCATGATCATGCAGTAAAATCACTTTGTTGCCAGTGAGATTTTAGAGTATTTTATCAAAAGAATTCCAAGTGCAATATGAACCAACAACCTAAAAAAACCCAAAAAACTGAGTGCTAAAATGTCAAAATTTTGGAAATTGTTGCTTTGTTTCTTTTTTCCCAGGAATCAAATGTGTTTGTGGTTGGTCACAGTCCCCATTTCTGGTGCGATAAGTTTAACCTAATTCTGCATAGTATGCAATAAAGTTTAGCTCAAGGTTGCTTATATATAGTTTTGTCAGCAAACAGTGACTTCTTACTTGGACTCTTCAAATGCAGGGTCTCTTGAGGCTGTGTATCAGGACATTGTACAGAATGTTTTCCTTGAGGATGATCTGATGTCTGCTGGAACTGGTCTCTCCAAACATGGTTGCACAGCATTCGTCAGCAAATGTGTCACAGGTTTAAAATACTTTTTAAAAATTAGGATAGGATTCTTGCAACTGTTCAGTTTGTGTTTTGTAGCCAAATTCAAATTCTCAGAGGTAAAAATGAAAGGACTTTATGTAATTTTGTAAGAACTCTGCAGTGATTTGTATTGTCCTTTTGCTTGCCCTAAACTTATCTCTGTTGCCTGTTTTCTGCATATTTCCAAGTGTTTTCAAACACAGTTTTACTGGGGATTTTATTTTGTGGTTCGTTTTGTGGTTTTATTTTGGTGTTCTTTTGTGGTTGTTGTGGGAGTACAGCAAACTAGTAGAATGTCTTTTGTAGGAGGTTATTTAAAATAAAAGCCAAGGTAATTTCAGCAAAAAAAAGTGAGTAAATTATAAAAAAAATCTAGAAGAATAGTATGCATTGGCAAATGTGCTATGCTGAAGGAATTGACACAAATTCATTAAACACAATTGCCCATTTGTTCAGGCAAGTCCCTGAACAAGCCTAGCAGAAGCTTGGAGGTGTTTTAGAGGAGTATGATTATGAGCTTGCCCTGTTCTTGAAGAATCCCCTATTTATTTGCCTTTGCTTGCTGTCATAAATTCATACAGTGCTATGTGGCTCTTTGCACAGATGCAACAATTATTGTGTAGTTTATTTATTTAGGCATTTTTAAATTTTAATTTTCTGGCTTCTGTTGTGATGTAATTGTGGTTCTTTCTCTGTCAAAGCAGTCTGGTTAGGAAAATAACAGTTTGAATTTTTGTAAGACACTGTCATGACTGGAGGGATAAGCAATACTGTTTCTCTGGAAGATAGCAGGATTTCAAAATATTTTTATTCTTGCCTGTTTTCTTTATTGTGCAGCGTTTTTTGAATAATAGAATATTGGAAGAAATTTCGAAGCAAATTGAGACAATTGTCTTGGTGATGGTAAAATCTGATACTCATTTCATAAATAGTAGCCGAAGATGGCCTGTGAAATAGCCTTACTATTCTATGAAGGATATGTATTTTCAGGCATATTTTAGAGATTTTCACTTACCACTAATTTAACAATCAATTTTATGCTTGCTGTTTATAGCCAACATGTGGTGCTGTAGACTTCAGTATCTACACTGCATTTGAGGCAAGCAAAGTGTATCAAAAAAGAATTTAGATGTAAATAAAGAAATATTTAGGGCCTGTTGATGCTATAATCAACAGTTTCTCGATAATTACATTTCAATAATCTAACTTTATAACGGTTCTATTCATTTTGCTTTGAATGTAGAACACGATACTTAAATATTTGAGAATCCAGAAGACTGCTAGTAGTTTCTGCAGGTGGATACTTTTTTTCTTCATGCTCATGGCTTCAAATAGAGATTGCATACCTGGGGTTTTCAGTTTGGGACTGAATTTTGTGGTTTCCTTTTTAAATATACTTTGATTTTTGTAAAATGTAGAAAGAAAAGATTTACAGAGAGAAGGTGGAATAGGTCTAAGTACAGATAAAAGTTTACTTTAATGTATTTACTCATCGTTATTTAAAAAAGAATTTCTGCTAAATAGGTCAGAAACCCCAGTGCTACTCTTTGCTAGATACCTTTGAAAACTTTATTTGAACTGCACATTGAATCACTAAATGTAGTTTGAATTTAAACATGCGACGGTGTCCCCACTCAAACAAGTAGGTACCTTCCTTGCTCACACATATTCACCTATTGATCTTTCTTTCCTAACTGCTAAAAATACCTTTCCTAAAACTTCTTTCTGTGGGCTCGTTACTCCTATTTTCTTTTTGTGCGTGTTACTCTGAGCAATGATAGTGGTGGCGGTGTATCTGATGCAAGAACACAATAAAGATCAGTAGCTGGAGGCTGTGGGGTTTATTAGACCAGGTGACCCAGCTGAGAAGTGACACATTCTTGATTACAAATGCCTTTGTTAAGTTCTGAAATCAAAACATCAGTATTCAAAGCTAAATGGCAGGTGAATATCATTTCTCAGTGTTAAACAGAGATCAATTTTTCCATCTCAGAAACAGAAGGTAGCTCCTGGGAGGGGAGGCAGGAAAAGAGTAGACAGGGTGTTCTTGGTGGAGGGAAGAGATGAGAAAGCAGTTGCCTCCTAAGGGTCAGAGACAGGCAGTTTATAGCTGGTGTAATGTGAGGAGTTGACTGTGGAGGGAAGAGATCATACGGGGCCCATAATTTTTACTTTAAGGCCCATTGGATGCATTTGGTATCTAGCAGAGTTATGAGGTTTTGCTGTTATGTCAGTTTAGTTCCTTGTAAAACTGCAACCTCCATTCCAAAGCTCAGATTTGAGAAATGCTGTGTAGGTTTCCCTTGAGGATGGTCTGAGAGCTCAGAGATGAAACAAGTGTTTTATGAGAAGTGTCCTCCTGCTGATATCTGGCTGGTCTTGTCCTGTATCAATTGTCTGCATGAATGTGCTTTATTCTTAAATATTTGTTCATGCTTAATTACAGTTCTTACAAATATTCGAAAATAGGAATATATGATGTTCTAGTAAAGCAAACCAGCTATTTCTGGGGGGCTGTGAAGCACTTGTTTTTCTAAAATCTCTGTAAAAATTTGCCTGTTAAGAATGAAGTGGGGCAAGCTTAATATTTTTGAGATTTCACCATTTCCTTTGATATTTAACTTAATCTTAAACATTAGTCTTGCTGCTTACAACATTTTCCTCCTGATTCCCAAGCACCAAAATTCTGCAATTTGTCACGTTAATGCTTTGTTTTGTGAGAGAGTGTCCGAGATGTAATCCTGAACACCAGAAAACCAGTAAGATGTCTCAAATAAAATAATGTTGTTAATCAGGAGAGGAGATGTTTTTCTTTTTAAAACTAAAATGGATGAAGCTTAATTAATCTCTCTCATTTCAAAGAGTATGATGTAAGCTTTCTCAATTGAGAGCTTATAACCTAGATGGTTTTTCTCTGGGTGCCTACACATGACTTGATCACCCCGCCTTTTATGTGCAGTGACTTACTGGTTGCAAGGGAATATGAGAAGAAATTTCTCTGGGAGATAAAAAAGACCAATTATCTTTCTTTCTATGGCTGTGGTCTAAGGTTTTTTGCTTTGTTTTTCCTCGAACTTGATATCCTCTATACATCTCTGCTATATTTCAAGGGCCTGATTCTGCTGCTCTTACAAACAATACAGATGTGCAGATTAAAGGCAGAGTGTACCTTGCTCTGACATATCTTCTTATGCCCCATTGCATTTGGAAGTGGTCTGGAGGGCTACCATTGCTTTAGCTGCAAAAAAGAGAGGAAAGGAAAAGCGAGTGCTGCAGAAGGAATGGTGAAGTTAACATGAAGAAGCTTAAAAAGAATTCAAATACCTCTCTTATTTGCTCCTCTGTTCAGAAGTTGGTGTTTAGTGACGTTGGGCCCAGTGACAATTTACAGGTCTGCTAGGATGACTTCTGATCCTCTGAGGGACTACAGCTAATCACACAATATCCATCTCTTAGCATGCTGAGTCTCTAGCATCCTGAAAAATATTCTGTTTGCTTCTTCCAAAAGCACTGTGCAGGAGATTAAAGCTCAGGGGCTATGTAGGGGAGCATCATAGCCTGCTTTCAAATGAACATTACTGTGAGCAGTCCAAGGAAGCAGAAGGAGTTATCTTTACAATACATACACTAGATATATTGGCAGTTTATAATTAAAAATATTCAAACCACTTAATTTTTGCAATGTTTCTATTCAAATTTTTTTATCCTAAGGTTGTGGGAAAAGTGGATAGCATATAGTGAATTTTGGGTTCGTTTTTCACTTTGGGAATACTTTTTGGGGAAAATGTAAGAAAGGTTAAAAAGTGTATTTTGTTATGAAGAGTTCCATCCTGAGGCTGTCTCTTTGGAGTTCTGTGGCTCATGAAGGTCAGTCTTGAATAAAGCACAGTTCCCTGCGGTGGTAATTTGCACAACATATTGCTTGTTGGAGGCCAACGAGTAGAATGCAGTTTGGTCTTGTTTTTCTCTGCTCCTGAAATATTTTTAAAATGCCATTTTTTGCTGCAGTTTGTGTTGTCATTTGTGACGTTCGTACTTTAAGTATATTCAAATGATCGCACATGCAGTTTGTGCATCATTTAAATCAATCATCTGCATGATTCCTGAAAACATCTTTCATTGCCAAGAGCACATGGAAAACAGAAAAAGCAACTATTTTCGTTCACTTTATATACTTGCATTCTTCATTTGCCTTTCAATATAGTTTTTCTCACCTTCTGATGCAAATAATGCTGATCACTACATTGCTAGACTTCCTCTGACATGAATGACTAGTTGAATATAATATAAGGTCTAGGAACTGTGACAGCCTGGTGCTGTCACATCTGCATAAATGGTGAAAAGAAGGTAGGCAATGAGGTGAGAAAATCTGTTACTTGATAAACAGTCAAGATGGGGTGCCAAGTGTGAGTAATCATAAAATGCCCTTACAAGTCTAAACCATTAGCAATTAAGTGGCAGATAAAAGTCAACCTCCATAAATGTGAAGTTACACATATGAAGAAAGACTATAAAAGTTTCTCATCAAAATAATGGGCTTTGCACCAATTCCTGCCTTTCTGCCCCAGAATGAGATCTGTAGAGAGTTACATTTCTCTTAAAAAGTCAGTGATTGGTTGTGGTCAAATAGTAAATTGAATATTAGGAGATGTTGGGAAGGGAAAAAACAAAGGAGAGAGCTCTGTCTGTAAAGATCCACCATGCAGTCAATTTCCCCTCATCTTACAGGACATAGAGGTGCTGGGAAAGTTTCAGAAAAAGGGCTGTTATTGTCATCAGGACAAGGAGTGAGATGATAAAACTTTTCAGCCTGGATAAGAGGTGATGACCCCGGTGGTCTCTGATAGTAATCTGAAAAAACATTAACAGCTTGAAGAAGGAGATAGGGATTTATGGTTTATTGTCTCTTCCAGTGTGATGTTAAATGAAGCTTGGGGAACTGGATTGCAAACAAACGAAAGAAGATGGTTTTTCACGGAATGGGTAGTGGAAATACTGGAATTGCTTGCCATAATGTCCCGTCAATGCTAAAAGTAGACACGTGTTGGAAAAAGTACGAGGCGCTCTCAAGGAGCATTATAGAATGGAAAAGCATCTGAGGAAAAAATCCCAATGTGAAAAGCATACAGAACTGAAAGAGGACTGCATGTGGTTGCCCTGCTTTTCCTCTTCTAAGTCACTTATTGTAGGCAGAGTAAGGGGCCTTTGGTCTGATACAGCTGTTTGCTTGGAAGTATTGCATGTCAGTTTTATGTCAAGTATGCACATGCTCAGACATACCAGACTTCCCAGGATTACTGCAATCTCTCTGGGGGCAAAGCTGTGATCAGGGCTTCTTAACATTTCTGAAGTAAAAAGGCAACATACTGGGAACAGAGCAGAGACGAATACCACATATTTTATGTCACTGCCAGAAGTGTAGAACAAAGTGGGAGAACTTTCTCTAAAAAAGTGAGTTATCCAAGGTATGTGTTGGGATACATCACTGGAGTCTTGCACCAGAATATAACTTTGAAAAACTTAAATAATTAGTATCTGAATTACATATAACTAAGTTCTGGTGGGAAGGGTAATTTGAGATTATTTCAAGCTGAAATAATTAACTGAGTGTGTGGGGTGTGAATAAAGAGAACGCTTATTTGTACATTATAATTATTAGTGATGCATTTTGAAACTGAAAAGGAAACTACTTTTGGTTCTGTATTCACTTTTGTTAAAGATAATGATCTATTAAAGGTAGTTTTGTGTTCTGCAGAACTTATTCAGTGACGTAAGTCAACGTTTTCCAAAGTCAATGAAGATTAGTGGTATTATATTGTCAGCTTGAAGTTGGGATCTGGTAGCATTGCGTGATGGTTTAATCACAGTGGGTAGCTCATGCTTTGTAAAAGATGATTTGAACATCTTTCA
Source organism: Struthidea cinerea (assembly GCA_013397865.1). NCBI lineage: Eukaryota > Metazoa > Chordata > Aves > Passeriformes > Corcoracidae > Struthidea > Struthidea cinerea. Next base: position 349,334 of record VZTI01005027.1, on the reverse strand, counting down.
TGAGCTGACAGTTCATAATGGTGTTTGTAATGAACTACCAGGTTACAGCTTGCCTGGAGTAATTGAAGCACCTCGTCAGATGCCCAGCTACCACAGTTTTCCTTATCACACAGCTTGGGTCATAGGCTTTGCATTACTTAATAAACACAGGATGGAGATATTATTACAGCAGAAGAATATATAATATTAAAGGAGATTTCATATTGCTGAATTCTGCTTGCTAGCATTTAAAGGGGTATTTTTAATACTGCAAATTATATGCTTGTGATTGCCATGGAGTCATTTGTTAATACCTCAAAATTAGCACAATTTTTTACTCTATTTGGTAATGGACATATTGGTGTAGAAATATATTGAAATAAATTTGACTATTAGCTTTTCTGTTTGTGAATGATATTTCCCTATAATTCCTGTTCCTTTTTTTCTTGTTGAATCTATAAGAAAGCTGTACTTTATCTGTGGAGTGATGAACGTCATCTGTGCTAATGCAGAAATAGCAAATGTAGGTGGTAATGTTTATAGCATAGTCAAAAGTGTGACCTGTGCACATGCCTGGCTATTGTGCTACTATCAGTCTGGTTAGCTCATTTGCCAGTACCAGGGAAAACAACTGATGGGAAAAAACACAAGTAGTTTGGTGTATGTAGCATCCCCAGTCTATAGGGTTTTGATTTAATTATTTCAAATTTGTGATATAAAAACAAAAAGAAATCAACTGTGCAATTCACACACACACACCACACGCACCTCACCCCCAGCTGGCTGTGGAGGCTTTTAATAACATCTTGTTAATAGAATTTTTACTTTGTATAGCATTTGTTCTTACTGCAGTGCTATAGCTTTACTTTTCCACTTACTGTTTTAACACAAAGGAATTACTTGGAATGTCACTTCTAATTTTAACTGTCAGCTTAGTTCTTGACTTGATATACCTACCAGTAGATTCCTTGCCCCACCTCCAGGAACAAATCTCCTATTGTAAAATCAATTCACAATGACACACTTCTTCCCCCCCACAGTGGTACCTCAAATCAGGTCTATAGGAATGCAAAAATAGCTCAAACGTGATGTTCTCTTTGACAGCTTCAAAAGTTTCTCAGTGCTTTAATTTTCTAGGTTTGGGGACTCTTTAGCAGTTTCTCTGAGATATTTAATGCAGATTTAGAAATCATTGAATTGTCTCCTCAAATCACTGCTTTAAAACAATTTCCTGATCTGGGGTGGTGGTGGGGTGCCTGTTGGCTTTGTCAGTGTTTAGAGAAAGATGTAAGAGTTTGTCTAGCTGCTGTTTGGCATTCGGATTGATTCAGTAAGTTTTTATAACAGTTATTGAAGAATACCAATGGCAGGAGGAAAAACCCCTAATATATTACACCTTAACACAGTGGTAAACACAGTGGTACAGATCTGATTTTGATCATATTTTCCATGCATAAAGACCTGATCATTAGAATGTACCCTTTTAATAAAGTAAAACCTAGGGGAAAAAAAAAAAAAGAATAGCTAGTCCAGATGAGCTTATGTTATGCACCTAAAGTAAGAGAGAAATTTTGGACCTCTTCAGGTACTGAAAAACAAAGCTGATCCTTTATCAGATACACATAATGGTTTCCTTGAATACAGCTTTGTCATTTAATTTGTAAGTAAATTTCTTGTTAGCTTTTTGTGTGACAGACCATAGCACAGCTCATCTAAATGATGAAAAGTCTGCTATAATAGTAATTCTGAAGGTATTTTTCTTCAGGTTTGTGTCAGGATGTGGGAAATGTTTTTCAGCAACATGTGCTTTATTTTCTGGCAGCCTTATGCTCTTTCATGCTTTCTTGTTTCCCTTCTTGTTCCCTCTCACATACAGAAAACGTAAATACACCTCCTCTGCTCAGTGCTCTGAATTGTGTATCTTGGAAAAGCATTCATGTTCATTTGAAACTGCAGCATTTCTCCATTCCAGCTTCTACTGATTCAGAGAGGGGAGTAACTTGTTTCTAAAGAGGCTCTTGAGCTACCGCATCTGTGGGCTTAGAACGCAGAGAGCTTGAAATCATCTTCTTCTCTCTTGTGTTTGCAGTTACTGTTGTATGTCAACTGCATTGTGAGACAGACTGCACTGAGAGTCTCGTTAATTATTTGAAAGCTATTTTTGCTGCCTGCTTGCCAATTTGTTTGTGCTATACACTTGTCTTTCATGTACAAATCAAAACACTGAGTCTTTCAGTCTTGGCAACTACAGCAAACTACACATAATTCCTCATCCCTGCTCTTTCCAAACACCTGACTTGCCTGAACGCCGTGTAACAGGGAGGTGCTTTTCTTCGCACACTGACATATATCCACTTACCACAGTTACATGTTTTGGAGCGAATGTTAAGTCTGGGGACTTCTCATATTTCTGTCTTTCATCTTTGGAGCATGAATATCACCAAAGGAATGATTTTCTGCAAAGGTGGAAGGAGGAAAACTGTTAAGAGTCATTTTACTATTTTTTTTGACAGAGAAACTTTTATGTACTCACAGCTGAGTGTTAAATGGACTCAGACCTTCATTAACTTCCAAAATAACTCCTTTTGGTCATATATCCACTGAAAGTTTGCCAGCTCTCGAAGGAATGAGGCTGCATTATCTACTTTCCAAGGGAGTTTTATGTAGGAGACTCTAGTGGGGCTTTGAAATCTAAATAATTAAAATAGTTACCAGGATCATTGCAGTGGACAGCTCTAATTAGTCTGCTGTTTGTTTCGTTGGACTATTATTGCCTATTTTCCCAAACTGAATTTAGCTGTTGCTCATAAAGACCTGGTAGGTCGTCAAAGAAGGCCTCACACAACAGTGCTTGAGAATTGCTGCTGGGTTGCCATGTATTGCCACTGACTTCCTGAATTCTATAAATAAAAAGTTCTCAGCATGGCACTTGTGTTTCTACCAAAACTCGCTGCATTGTTTCACTAATTTCTTCTTTTCCCTCTCTCTCTTTTTTTTCTTTAAACAGTCAGATGGGCTGTTTTCCTGTCTACATTACAGTACATTCCTTTTAGACCAGCCCAGCCTGAATAACTTTTCAAAGAAATCAATTTACAAGTGGTTTCTAGATAAGTCTGTTTTTTCTTAGTATACTACAGCTTGTCTCTTGAATTCTGGCATATTTCAATACAACACAATGTGCTTTCTTTCATGCTCTTCTGTTTTATTTTAACCTTTTGTTGCCTTTGGGTGTTGATTTGTGTTTAATGACTGGGTTTGGAGTATTCATTTAGTAAGTGGTAAAAGGTTAGAGGGAATAAACATAGACTTTTCAAGGAAATCCTTTTTAGACTTTGTGAAATGTTATGTGTTCTGTTACTAGTCAGTCTTTCAGTCTTATTGTATTGAATTTTCACAGTTTTGGTCATGAAAGACAGTGTATTACTAGGTAAGTAAAAGGTCCTTTTGTCAGAAAAGCAGGATCAAGACGTCCATTTGAAAATGTACATGAAATCCTTGGCAAAAAGTTTGAGTCTGGTTCTGGCAGGCCAAATAGCATAGATGCAGCGAAAGAGGTAGACAAGAAAACTTGTGCATATTAGGCAGGTGTTATAAAGATGAACTGTTTTATGAAGTCATTCATTAAGTGGCAGATATGTGAAATTAAAGTTCTGGCTTTTGGTAAAATTGCTGCACAATATGAAAAATATTTCATTTTTAGGATCACTTGGAATAAAGTACCACCTGAGAAAGGAGTGTTAAAACAAGAATTTGCTTTAATCCCTGCAGAATCTCACTGAAGTGGAGAATGAGCTCTGTGACATTCATGTTGCAAACCGGGAATGAAGGGAGTGTATGGGTGCATGTTCTAAGGGTTATTTGTTACCAGATGTTAGGGATAAAAAATGGATAATAAGAGTTTTAAGGGAAAAAAGATTAATCCTGAGGGAGTGATTGATAGCTTCACTCTTCTGAAATATGAGTCACACTTACTAAACTAGAAGAGAGTTTGCACCTTGTCTGCAAAGCACTCACAAAAAATGATAGTGGTAATTTGTATCCTATTGCATTCAGCAATAGGTCCGTATCACTTAATGTCATTTGAATTGCATAGCCAGAGACCATATTCGAAGTTTCAAGTGCTGATAAAGAAATACCTTTCAAATAAAAATTGAAGAGAAATGCCTTCTGTAAAATTACATGTTATTTTGTTCACTTGAAAATATCCTACTCGGAATAGAATCTGAGGTCTGATTTGGCCTTGTTAGAAAATATGAGAAAATATGAAAGTTTGAATGAGCTGGGCTTGCCTGATTTGCTTAGGAATGAGGTGTCATCTAAACTTTCAAATGCTTGAAGTATGAAAAAACCCTCCAAAGTTACTTTTTAAAGTTTCCTGCAGGGTCTTTTCTTACAGTTTATTCCTTTTGTAACTTACTGAGCTGAAGTAGGATGGCACAGATCAGTAATTAAAGAATGCCTGTATGCATCTGCCTAGTGATTACTATGCTCCGTTGTCTTTGTACCTCCGTGTCACTTCAGCTGGGAAGAGCCAAACAGAAGGAGTTCCCAGTCAGGTTCCAAATCCTAATGTTTTGCCATCTTTGTTTCACAGAGTTCTGATGCCTCTGAAGTGGTAATCCTGGAGCGCTGCTGGGTTGTGAAATTCAGGAGTAAAACAGATGTTTCAATAGTTCTCAGTAAGTAAGATATCTCAATGTGTTCAGTGTGAATCTTTTATTTCTGCCAACAAAAATGAAAATAAAAAAAACCCAGCCACTCATGCATTGGAACTTTGCTAGAAATTTAACTAAAATATATCCTGCTATCTGTTCAATGCATACATTTAAATACTGGTGGTCTCTGAATTCATGCCTAAAGAGAAAATCCTGAAATCAAGTGTAAGTCATGTCATTATCTTCCTCTGACAATAAATAGAAGTTTGAGGTTCTATTTTGTCAGGCATTTTGTACAATATGGGGTTCATGTTGATGCATAGTCAATGCATCTTATTCTTCAATAACTAATCATTGCTAAACTTCCTATTAAATGACAGGTTTCCTGTTTTTCTTACCTCCTATCAATTCTTCATTCATAAAATTGTTAAAAACTGCAGAAAAAATAGCTATCTCATATAAATCAGAATCCTTGGTTTAGGGGAAAGATTTTATTTGGAGAAAGGGCTGACAGTTTCCTCTGCAGAACCCCTTAAATAGCCATTGTGCTAGAAATTTTTTATGACATGGGTTCTTTCTGATACCACTGCAGAGTTTTGAAGTCCTCAGAATAGTTTGCCATTTTCTGTTAGCTGTGATGGTCTAAGAGCAGAGGTAAAAAAGTTAGGCTGCATTTCTGGGCTTGATGGATACATTTACATCCAGTAGAAGTTCCTATCATCTTTCTTTATGCAGCAAAATCTCCAGGCCACTTCTAAGAAAATGTTGCATTGATTATGCTGACTTTTGTCCTCACCTGCCGAAGTGATCCATAGTGGTTGCTCATGCTTGAGAAGGCAGTGACTTAAATTATATTCATTGTGGATTTTATCCTTATCTGAATAGTATTCTGGGGAATAGCTCAAATCCTTCATCTTTTGTAGGCAACATAATCATATGTTTTGTGCCTGGTGTTGAGGCACTGCACCAAAAAGTATTTCTTTCTGGGTTTGGAAGCATTGCTTTCCCTGACTATAAGAGCCGAATGTTTCCCATTGACTCTCAAATTGAGACTTTTCTAATTGGGCCCTCAATGAGTCCAATTCATTCATAGAATTACCGACTTTATAAATACAGTCATGTCAGTTCCCTTCTGGCACTTCTTTTACAGTGCTTGAACACAATGCTGCTGAACTGAACCCAGAACACAGCTGTAATTGCTGACAGGACTCAATTAGCTTTGAAGCCTGCAAACAGGACGGTTTCTGTGGCAGCGAGACTGGCAGGTTTTAAGCCCAAAAGCTGGGGACATAGACAACAATGAATACTCAGTAAGCACTTCAGGCTGCCTGTGGAGAAAAAAGTGCCTGTGAATACGTGTGGAGGAAGAAATAAGCTTGTATACTTAGGAACTAACTGAGAGACAGACTCTCTAAACCAAGCTTTTGAAGGTTGTTTGTGTGTCAGTAGGAACCAGGGGTAAGGCACTCTGGGCATCCTCTAAAAACATATTAGAGGGGAAAAGAGGAAACAGTGTAGAAGACTCCAGGTAAACAGAGCCAGCAAATGATGATGAATACCTGGGGCATGACCAAACAGAAGACAGAGGAAGAGACAGACAGGTAGAGGAGAAATGTATTTCAGACTTGGCAATTTTCCCATGCTGGAGTGCAAGGATGACAACCTGGCTGATGATTTGCTGGATGGAAAAAGAAAGCCAGACTATTATGAGGTATTAGACCAAAACTGAAGACAAATGAAGATGATATACAGTGTACTGAATGAGGGTAAAATACTAAAAGAAGTGAAATAATAATCCATGTACTGGAGGATAGAATAAAATGCAGAAGACAAAATGGGAGAGAAAAGCAAAACTCAGGAACTAGGAAGAGAGGCCTTTTATCAATAGGGGCTTTGACCACGAAAAGCTAGTTGAGTTGTCACAAGATTAGATCCATTAGCTACTGGGAGCCAAAAAAAGCTATAGAATGTTTATCTGGAACTTTAAAGGATTCAGATGAAAGCAGGGTAGGAGGAGGACATACCTGCTCACAATGTCAAATTCCTTGTGGAACTGATGGAGGAGAGCTGTGCCACAGCACAGCAGAAGCTGCAGGGGAGGAGGCCGTGAGATTTAACTTGTGTTGGTAAAAGGACATTTTCTTCATCTTGCAAGCCTCAGTTTGGAATGATGAAGGGGGATTGGGGAGAGCCTTTGTCTGGTTGTCTCCATGTGTCTCTGACTGGTGGATTGAATCCTAGGAGTCGCAAAAGTGAGAAATGGAGACCGACAGGGATATTGAGGAAGAGAATAAAATGAAGGGCAGTGGAATAAGCATGGAGGGAAAAATAAGAACATGTTCGTGCTCTTATGCTCTTAATCAGCAGCCCAACAGAACATCTAGTGATTCTGTGGGGCTGCTGATTACCTCAGGGCACTGTGGGCTCTGAAACAACAGGGCTGTACAGAAGACGTCAGACAGAGCAGATAATCCTGTCAGGGCTTCAAGTGGAGTGCTCCTGAAGCAGCCTAACACAGAAGGTTTCCAAGTGGACCAGGGAAGGAAAGAGAATGATTTGTTAGGTGAGCTTTAACTGTGCATTTGGCTGATGGCTTGTGTGCCCTTCTAAAGGGAACTGGTCACCATTAGCGGGACAGGGCGGTCTTTGGGTCACTGTTGTGTTTCCCTGGAACAGGGTGACAGGAGCTCTGTGACTGGATGTTCAAACTGCCCCCAGAAACAGTCTGAAGTTGACCACCATGTTGTACAATGTGTGTACATGTGTGTACAACTGCCTCCTTTCCTCCACATGATGGTGTGCAACACAGATTGGGAATGTCCCCAAGAGACACAGGCACAGTGAAATGAAACCAGATATGAGAGACAGCATGCAGGGACTGCCTTCTCTTGATCTGTAAATCTCTTCGGTCTTTCAGGAAGACAGATTGCTTAAAGACTATATTTCATCACTGTGTGTGGTCCCTTAGTGAGAGTTAGGGAGATAAAAGCTGTAACATCCAGGTAGGGCTGGTGAGGAGGGTGGGAGGGAGCAAAGGAAGAAAACAGCTTTTCATACAAGGCCACAGTCATCTAAATCATATTGTAGCAAATCAGGAAAACAGTAAAAAAAGGGGCCTGTATGTAGGAATACCCCTAAGACAGCAAGCATTCCCTTTTGCCATTTGTAGTATGCAAGCCACACGACTTGGAGACTTCTGTTTCAATAGTAGTGGCTTGGAAAGGCAGGTCAGGATCACTCCCTATTTTAGAGATGGAATAACTGAGGCATATGCAAAGGTTACTCTTGCAGATCTAGTCAGAGAAAGAAGACCTCTGAATCCTGCCTTTTTTAATGCAGACTGATGGTCCAGCCAGAGATACGAACTGCTTCCGTTCAGCAAAAGCAGGCCACTGTTTTGCAAAGGCCACCCTTGGAACTTTCAGTGAGTGTTGCAATGTGTTTGTTCAGGGATCTTGAGATGCCGTTGTGGTATTCAAATATTTGTGTGGTTTGCATTGCTTCCAGTATAGGTGTGGTATTTAATGAAAGGGTAGAAGCAGTGTGGCATGTGTGGAAGCTGACAGGTATTAAAAGAAACAGAGTACTGTACTGCAGTAGTCAACCTGTGGCATCATGCTATATTAATTTCAAACACTCAGACTCTTGGTGAGGTTCTGTAGGGACTTAAATGGAGCTTATAATAGTAACTTATATAAATCTATTCCAGCATTGCAAAATCAAAAAAAAAAAAATCACTGAAGATAAAAATTTTAATTAAATTCTTTATCTTTGATTGAAAATATGACTTCCAAAGAATGATTAACATAGCATCATGAGTAACCATGGGATGATTTCATCACTCCTAATTTGAACATGAAATGCATCAGCATATAGAATTCAGACAGCCTTGTGAATTAAAAGCCTCTGATGTCTGTATTAGAAATATCCTGCGGATATAATTTACGTATCAAAGCTTCCATTCTACTTTTGTTACAGCATATGGTGGTTAGCTGTGATGGTGCTTTATATTTTAGAGTGTCAGTGACTCACTGATATTCTTAACCATTTTCCTCTGCTGAGCTAGCAGCTGAGCTGAGAATTACTTTTTTGCTGGTGTGTGTGAAAAGAGACAGACAACCTTTGACCTTTTTGAACTCTTACTTTGCACATTAACATAGAAGGAAAAATAGTGATCCTCTAAAACAGTCCAGGCTGTCATTATGGATGTTGACCATGATCTTTGTACATTTTATTAATTTGAATCATCCCAGTAATTTCTTCTTTGTCCTGTTCAACATGATGTTGTGCTATAACTCTCATGAAGAAAAATAAAGCAAGCCAAAGGATATCAGTCTTCCTGTCACATTTACCTGTTTAGTAAAATAAGGCAATAAAATCTTCTTAAAAATATAGAAAGTTAATAACAAGTGAATGAGATGTAAAACCAACGTGGAAATATGTTTGTTTTATTTTATTATGTTTTTATTTTGAAAGCCTTTCCATTAAACTGCAGTCTTTTGAAAGACAAGAGTCACCTCCAATAGCTGCGTAAAATTTTTTGGTGAATTCACAGAAACCAAGGTTTCTGTGTAAAAGATTGTGATTAAAATTACAATAAAATACACTTCAAAAATTTAGAGAAGTGTCACCCGGACTTTTTTAGCAAGAAATTTGTTTTCATTTTTAAAACAACCGAACTATCAAAGTATTTAGAGGGAAAAGAGGCAATTGCTATTGTTAAATTGAAAAACTTGGGAAACGTAAGTTTTATTATGAAGTAATGTAAAGAAGGAAAAGTTATCTGCGGATGAAGGAACTAACACCAAAATACATTTCTGATTTTAGGCTGTTGGGTTAGAGTAGAAAAGGCTTTCCAGTGCCACTGAGGATGCGTCAGCTTTCTTTGTGCCGTTCCTTTATTTGACAACAGTCCTTTAGAGCAGGGGCATTGAGTTCTTTATTTGAGCTGCATGAATCCGGTGGGACCACAACTTTCTATGCTGACTTCTGTGGGAGAAAGTCTCATTGAGACCATGCTTCAGCAAGAGTTGCTGGTGAACAGAGCCCTGAGCAGAAAAGGCTCTGTGCACAGACCCGTTTGCTTTCCACAATCTGCTTCCTCAGGTCTCTCCTTCAGTTGAGTCTCCGCTACTAAAATGAGGAGGGGCAGCAAGAGATCAAGACACAATAATATATAATTTTCCTTTCAATTTAGTACTCCTAAGTTCAAAGTTTGTTCTGCAAAGAAAACCATTGTGTTTAGCTTTTTGAAGGTTTTCCCCTGGGTTTATGAATTTGGATCCCCACTGGGGATGTCCAGCATGAAGAAGAAGATTGTTGTTCTGCTATTGCAGACTCACAAGTAGATAGAAAATTTTCTTAAAATTGCATGTTCTTAAATCTTATATGTCATCCTATTCAAAACTGATATCCTAACAGTACAGCTAGGAGTGCAAACTAGATAAGGAACTGTTGTTATTGAGATCAGTAGTAAATGTTTGCAAAAGGTAAGGTTTTTTTTTTTTTTCCCAACCTTTGTTAGGAATTACTGTATTTTAAATAATAGTCAGCAACTATTTGAGGGAGAAGAGCAAAGATATTACGATCTTTATTACATAAATAAACAAACCTGTATGCTCCTTTATTGCAACAGACTTTTTTATCAATGTGCATATTTCATGTTGTGTTTCCTCTGGCAAGATGACTTTTGGCACATAAACCTTTCAGTACCTAAAGGGGGATCTACAAGAGAGCTGGAGAGGGGCTTTTTACAAGGCCATGGAGTGATAGGACAAGGGGGAATGGGTTTAAACTAAAAATGACCAGGTTTGGGTTAGATGTTAGGAAGAAATTCTTCACTGTGAGGATGGCGAGGGCCAGGGACAGGTTGCCCAGAGAAGTCGTAGATGTTCCATCCCTGGCAGTGCTCAAGGCCAGGCTGGATGGGGCTTTTGGCAACCTGGTCTAGCAGAAGGCACTCCTGTCCAGGGGCAGGGGGTTTGAACTAGATGATCTTTAATGTCTCTTCCAACCCAAACCATGCTGTGATTACATGCATTGAAACAGAATGGAAAATAGGTAATTTACCTACTGTTGGATCTGCAGAATAAAACTTTTTACAGTTGCAGTGATGAGTATTTTTCAGGCATTTTCATATGCTTTTCAGAATTTAACTTAGCTGTCAGAGTACTCCAAGGATCTAAATATAGCAGACTGTACTGTTTTGAAGTGATAGTTTAGAATGAATTTCCACATCTCAAAACTGGCACCTGTTAGATTGGAATATATTGCATTATGCCCACTCCTGCATTTCACTATCCATTTCTGGGTCCATGCATATTAATGGTGATTCAGTATGCCTTTCGAGCTTGGCAGTCTGATTTTTACAGCTAAGAGGTAAATATAAATAGCATGATTTCAACTGAAAACCACTGATTTCCTCCCAAAGCAGATGTTTTTTATCTAGCTAGTTGATAGGATATTTCAAGGCAAGATCACTGGTCCTATTTCCACTTAAAAATAAAGAGAGAAAAGAAAAGAACACCTTGGTATATTTGTATTTTGGCTGTTAAGTGTTGACTTGTTTCTCTGACAGCCTTTCCTTCACTAAGGAATTTTGGATATCCAAACTGCTTTTATTAAAATTGCCTGTGCTTTTATGCTTTTAAAGGCTGAATGGTATAAGCAAAAGTTAATTTTGTGGTTTGGGGTTTTTTTGGTGTGTTTTTGGTGGCTTTTGTGGGAGGGGAAGAGTTGATTTTTTTTTTTTTTTTCAGTTTTGGTTGGTTGGTTGGTTGGTTTGGTTTGGTTTTTTGCTTGTTTGTTTTTGTTCATTTTTTATGTGTTGCTTTTTTTTTAATTAGAGTGACTGCTAGTTAATTTTGATCTTGATGCTAGTTGATTACATGCCTTTCCTTTCAATTTTCCACTAGTAGCTCCAAAATACTATGAAATAAAACAGATTTCTGACTCCTTGATGTCAGTGACAGAACAGAGTAGAGCACTCTGCTGTTGCAGACCTTACCAGAGCAACAGAAAAGTTATCAGCTCTTCTAACAGCTGGTCTTTCTGAAGGTTACTACCCTCATGGCTCACATGCAGTACCAGATCCCAGGAGAGCTTACAGCTAAACCTTCTCTATCTCAACAGTTGTCTTTGACAAACAGTAGAGCTCAACTTGGTCAGGTTTGGTGACTCCAGAACAGCTCTTGTGTGTAAACAGGATCTAATGAACAGCAGCTCCCTAAGATTTTGAATATTCTTCTCTCAAGAACTGAATACTGGTTTTTCTCTCTGAGCCAGGGTTAGAGGCAAGCATTTGAATCTCTATTAGCTTTTTTAACTGCCCCTGAAGCCAAAGACATGTTTCCACTTTGTTTCTCTTTCCAGTCTTTCCTCATGAAATCTATAGTCCAGCTGGTGTATGAAATGTTACCCAGCATTTTTAGCAGCATCTGCAGCCACAGAGTTAGAGTTCCTTAGATCCAGCCCAGACAAAAAACTGGTCCCACCTCCGCAGGGATTTGTATACAGTTTTTAGAGGCTTCCAGATTTGAGGTTTCATCTTTTATCCCCTCCATAACCATAAAAGCAGAGGTAATTGTAACTGGCAGATGCTCAGTTTATGAAGTGCAAACAGGTTTAGCATAATATGTGTGCAAATGCCCAAGGTTAGATACTCAAGGTAGTAAAAGGAATTTAAGTTTGCATTGTATGAAAAAGAACTTTTCTGCATTGTTGGGATTTTCAAACTAAGTATAAAAACCTTTAAGTGTTCTGTTTCATCCAGTAATATGATATATGACTGATTTAGGTCAGAATGATTTTGATACCCAACGAAATACTTCAATCCTTATTAATACAATAGCACAGGTGTTTTATAGAGTTTTATGTCTCTAAATTAGTTAGTAATTTGTTTTAAAGAAGCATTGATTTTTCCTTCTTTCCCAGTTTGCTCTTCTTGGTGTGTGTTGTACTAAATGTCACATTGAATTTGTGACTCTGTGAAGCCATCTATACTGCAGAATTTTAAATGCCTAAGAGGTGTTTTTTCTTTCTGTTCTAATCTCAATCAAATGACCGACCCTCACTACTTACCTGGATTCCTTGGGAGCTTCAGCTTTTTTCCCGCCCTCTTCTTTTTCTGTTTTTAGAAAATTTGATCATTAAACAATTAGACTCCAGGCAGAGCAGCAAATGACACGTGGTTAGTAATGAGGTCAGAAGCTCCCACATACAACCTGTTGAGTCTTCACAGAGGAGTTATGTCGTGCTAAATTATCTGCATGTGTTCCTGATCTCTATTCTGGTGAGGATGAATGAGAGGCTGGGCATAATGGAGATCTCTAATAGAAGAGATGATGGGCACATTCATTCTGGTGAATCCCACTCTGACAGAACCATGTCTGCTGCCCTTGCTAAATCAAATTCTTTTTCAAGTTAGCAGCTCTGAGAGCTGCCTGCTAGGCTGCAGAATCTGTGCTGGAAAAGGATTTCCCATTTTGGTTTGATTCTGCCACCTAATTTAGCCATCTCTTAACTGATTTTGGAACTACTCTGTGGATATGCTTAGTACTGCACCAAGTCTGAAGGAGCTGGAGTTTGACTCCAGCGGTGGATGGGGCTGCATGGTTCTGTAACCACGAACATAAATGTGCAAGTGGTGATTTTCATTGTGTGTGACATCAATATTTCCATCATCCCCCTTTTGAAACACAGTTCTTAAGTGCTGTTTTTATGCTTTCTGAGTGCAGAGTTTCAGAGTGGAGAACCAGATCTTTACCTTGAAGCCACATCGAAGCCAGACTGAAGCTTGGGCTGTGGCACTGGGAGAGGTGAACTCGGAAGGTTTGCGGAATAAAATTCAACATCTCCGGAAGCTGATCATGGAAATCAAAGAGGAGAGATCATCAGATGAAGCACGGCAGTTTCTCCCCACATCCCAGTTAGACAGTCTAGGAGAGCCCCAGTTCACGAGTAAGTGCATGTACTCATTTTATGGAGCGGTACAGTAAAGGTGGCCCAGTCTCCGTGGCAGTTCAGATCACAGTGTCACAAGCAGGGTGCAAAATGCTGTATAACTTCTTGCTTGTCAAAGTGCAGTTTAGAGGAAATAAACTGATGAAAATTGTCTTTAAATGTTTTTCCCTGATGTATTTTGGTTTATGCACATAACCTTCAGGGGAACAAATATGTGATTACTGTGTTTCTGAGTTTTTCTCTCTAACCTATTTTCTTCATAAGACTTAAAGTATTTTTTCCTCTTTTATGTCCTGTATGAACATATGGACTAGTGTTTAAAACATAGTCTGATAACTTTGATAAATGTGTAAAGCTTTAGTAATACGTAAACTAGTATCACAGATTTGTTCTTTGTGATCTAAGAGCACTCTGGGGATTTGAATGCAAGCAGCCATATGTTGAGTTGCATTTGGTGCACTGGAGTCAGGAGACTATTTCAGTTGCCCGGTCACTTAATCAGTTCTGTATCCAGCATATTCATAAGGTGTTTCAGGCCAATATGCTAGTGGCAGAGTTCAACTCAGAAATTTGTTAAAGCTCCATTAAAAAAAAAACAACAGCAAACTTTTATTTGATTTTTTTTTTTGACCTTTCTAAGCTCCGCAGCTGTAATTTTTCTCACACAGATGTGAATGAATAGCTACAGTAATGAGAATGCTGTGAATCTAGACTTAGCAGCATCACGTTTTTATGGAGCAGGCACAGCTATAAGTTTGGGGTGGTTTTTTTGTTTGTGGGATTTTTAAATTTTTTTTTTTAAACAAAAAATATTGTTCCAGTTCGTATTCTTACTCAATCCTTCCCATCTGTCCAATTTCTTCAATACTGGCCAATAATTAATAATGCTTACTGGAGACAATACAAAAATGTCAACAAGAGAGAGTTTAATTCCCTCAAGTTCTTTGAAACTGTGGTTGCGATCCAGTCTGCATCAGGTGAACAACCCAGTGTTATTTACCTACCCCTCCTTGGTTCCTACATTTCTCTTGTTGCATCTCTGTGGTTCACGCCTTTATCTTAGCACAGGAAAAGATTGCCCTTTGCAGTAAATTATGCAATAGAACATAATTCCACAATGGATTAAACTGTTCTTGTTCCTGCTACGTGAGAAGAGGAATTAACGTACTTATTTTACAATAAAAGAAGTTAGGTTTGTTGCTTTACAATTTGTTTGTAGATCAATAATGTGTTTGTATTCTACTATATCAACCGGATTTACCTACTTTTACAAAACAGGGGGTTTGTTTTTAATGTGATGACATACCTACTTAAAAATTAGTTGTTAGATTTAATATTTTTCTGACAGATACATAGTCAGTCGTTGTGACTAAAAATCTTACAAGTACACATCCATGAAAGCCTGGGTTTTTTTTTTCCTAGTTTTCTTTCCCAGCAACAGAAAGTTTCTATTAAGAAGGAAGTCTTCTTCAAAAGTAGCCTTTTTTCAGGCAAGTATTTCATCCAAGTTTACTTTGACCATATGTTTCTAACATAAAATATTACTTCAGTGGCAATGGCAGTAGTTATAGGCATGTGAAAGTTTATTATGTACTAAAAAGCAAGACATGGAAATCAAACTATTTCTAATATTTTTTTTTCTTAACCTTTTAAGGTATCCAGAGAATTGCAAATGAGCCAAAGCTGGAGTTCAGTCTTGGTAAGATACAATTTTGTGTTTTTGGAATTGTAATGGCCTGTCTATGTGTGAGGAGTTTTTATATATATAGTGTAACATGTGACCTGTTTAAAAAAAATAAAGCTCTAGGTAGGAAAAGTGTCTGTGCATGTCTTTTGAAATGCTAATTTTAGTTTCTTAATTGGTTGGAATGGTTAAAGTTTTATTGAGTTCTCTAAAATTGTGCTGCTCTACCAGGCTGAAAATCTCCCCAACAGCTTTGTAAATGCAGTTTGTGAAATACTACTTATTTGGAAAAAGACATTTGATTTGAAGTTTTTGAAACAATATAAAAGTACTAGTGCTTTAGAACAAACTTTAATCTAAATGCTACATTATTTAGTAGCGAAGAGGCAACATAAATCTTCACCTGACTTTGACATTTTATACTCAGTATTAGTAATTAGTACATGAGAACTATATATTACTATAGCATTATAAACAGAATTTTTTGGGAGGTGTTGTATCAGGTCAAGCCTCCCCCTCCATTCAGAGGGTACAGAATGATTCAGGTTGCTCAGTAAGTCAAGCATTCTAATTGAATAATGGTGTATTTATAATATGAGGTCAAGGAGCACAATGTGTCAGCCCAAACTGTGCAAAGCAAGCTTGGCTACTTTTCATTGTTCTTTCAGTGCAAAAGCTGTGAAGCCTTTGAAATAGTAAGTGAAATAATTAGGTGCTGTAGAAGCACTAAACACAATAATTCCATATCCAAAATAAGAATGATAACTAGGCTTAATTGATTAGTGGCTGGACTCTCTTCGGGGTATTTTCCAGCTGAAATGATCCTGTGATTATTCCCCGCTGCTGTGTATGGTAAAATAACAGTTGCAAATAGTGTAGCTTTTGAAATATTTGATACAATGTGCTGTCTGCATTCTGACCTAAAACCTGCTAATATTTATCTGATGTTGTATAGCTGTACACTGAGAAACTTTTACTCTGTGTTATTCAGTATCTGTTATGTTTACTCTGGTATAAAAACTCTGTAACATCTGTTGCAAAAAAGTGTATGTGGGGGAGAGGGAAATACAGATATCTGTAAGAATATTATATAAATATCAATTAGGCTCCACTATTTGGAGAATTTAAATTGTTTACAGACAAATATCCTTCAGAAACCCCCCAAAACAGGATGGCATCAGTGATATGACTGCAGGGTCTATTTCTGCCCCTTGCATTTTGGGATCCTGTTTCCTGGCCTTGTCCTTGGAACTGGGCTGCACTTTGCGTGTGTGCTGCCACAACTACGTTTGTAGCTGACCCCTTAGAGCTGTACCCTTAGGGATATACACACTTCTGTTTGATACAACCATTTTTAGAATACCTTAAATTTTATCTGGGTATTTTTGTCTTTATGTCTTTTAAAATTTAGACAGTCATGGCATTACAAAAAAATTTGTTGAGCAGGTCTTGGGTTTTTTGCTGTATGGACTGTTACTGCAGAAATTGTTAAATGCTGGCATGGAACAAAGGCCTCATTCTCTGTTGGGGGGAATCACCATGGTAAAATAATCAATAAGAGTGGATTTAACTTTTCTGTGTATTTCTATATACATTTTATAGGTGATTTGACTGTAGTATTTGGGCAGAGCCAGTAATTGCAGTGTTCCAGCAATAACAAACTCCCCCAATGACTCTGGTGTAGTGCAGGAGAGGGAGGAAGGCGCTACAGGCACGACTGCAAATTAGATGAGCAGTGCTTCAGGAGAAGTTGCTTTCACTGATGAATGTGTCCCAGCAGGCAGAAGTGTAAAAACAAAGTAAAGCCATTTTCAGACTTGTTTGGGCTCGTGCTGGATGGATCTCTGCTCACTCAGTGTCAGTATTTGTGTTTTGCATTGGGCTGTTTCTAGCAGGCATTTATGTTCTGTGGTTTGTTCTGCAGAATTATTGATTGAGTCATTGCAGCTCTCTGAGGGATCTTACACACTGACTCCTGCTGCTGCTCAGGTAACAAATAGGAGTAGCAGCATAAACCTCTTTGTTTTGGCTGATGCTCTTGCCCAGAGTCATAAGTCAGGGATATTTGGCAACACAGGGAACTGTATAAAGCTTATTCGTGTCTTGATCCTAGAATAATACTAAATATTTAAGTGTAACACGTTTGCATTAGGGGAATCCACCTTTAGTGACTGAACAGTCTATGAAATTCTTATCTTAGCAGTTATCCTTCTTACTGGAACATCAACATTCCCATGCCAACACTTCCTAGCTCCAGCAACCCCAGCCACCAGCACTGTGCTGTTTGTTTGTACAAATGTACAAATGGGCAGCAGACACCTCCTGCTGATGAGTGACACAGGAACAGTCTAGCTGGGAAGGATGCACGTGCTGCTTGGCCCAACCAGTTAAAGTTCCCCTTGCAAGGGCAGCCAGCGGAGATGCTCCTGTGCTGTTCACCTGGCTCCTGGCAGGGCTGGAAGGGACTCTGCAGCCTGGCCTGCGCACCTGGGGAACAGCACTGCTGCTGGCAGGCCGAGGACACTGCTTGGCTGATGCCATCCTTTGAGGGATTTTGTCTAATTAAAGACTTGGCATTCACTTTAGCTAATCAAGGACTTCCAAGATCTCTCTCTGAGATGAGCCAAGGCATGGTAAGCAGGGATGAGAGAGGAATGTGCTTCAAGCAAGCACACTGCTGTGATGTGTGCCTGGCTTCGGTAACCAAATCTTAGGGCTCTGTGGAGACATTTCAGCTTGATTAGGCTGGTATTTGGCATTTAGAATTTGGAAGGCAAATCTAACAGTTAACGATGTATAAAGCTGGTCTCTAGCCCTGAAAGAATGGGTTATACATGTAATTTTGTTCATACTCATTGTATAATCAATATTTCTATATTCGTTAAGTAGCATACTTATACATACATATGCGAATTGACATCTGCTTATATCAGTTGATATACAAATGTGTTTAAATATGTTTAAAAAATTGTAACATCTCATAATTATATTTTAAGTCTCTTGTCACTAGTTTGTCAATAAATTACATTCAGAAGTGGAACTTGAGTAACTAAAACAAAATACGGCTTTTAAATAATATTTGGGTGCTGCCTAATACATGATTTTTATTTAGGGGCATTATATCTAAATACTGCTCTTCAGTGTTTGAAGTTCTGATAACTAAGTTTTGAAATAATGGTATTAAAACTCTTCCTAGGGGGTTGTATTTTGTTCTGGCAGCTATCTTGCTACATCCTATATCCATAATACTCTGGAAAGCATTCTCTTCATAAAATGTCCAAATATTGCCTTCTCTTATTTTATTTTAAAGTTCAATAAGGTGATATTTTTTTCAGTTTCCCTGAGGTTAAAGCAAAGAATAAAACTCACCTGAATTACAGCTTTCCACTGCAATACACTCAGCATTTTCAGGAGTGCGCCTGTCTTGTAACATAACTTTGGAGTCAGAGCATCCTTTAGACCAAGATTTTTGAGTTTTATATTCCTGGGGACTTTTTGGAAATAAGGCTGATTTCTGAACCTTGTACTTGCTGCTAGGTTTAACTTTGCAAACTTTCTCTTGTTGTTTGGCATTTCAAGTGCCGGTGTTCTTCATGCAATTCCGTGAAGAATTAGGAGGTAGGGTATGACAGCCTGGGCAGGGTGCTGAGTAGAGGGGAGGAGCAGAGCAAAAGGAATCAAAACAGATACTGGGCCTGAATAACAAACCAGTCAACCTGATAGAAATCTTTCCCATGACTTTGAAGTGTGCAGGGTTAGATCTTTTATAGATGTTTATTTTGAATCTACTGTTCTTGGTTGCTTCTCTAAAATACCCCAGCCCTTGAGTCCCAGATCTAACTAAATATATTGTAGGTTCCTGACTTCACATGGATGCAGCACAGCTACTTTGAAGTAGGTGAGCCCAGCTGAAGGTGATGGTTATGGGAGATAAATGTTATTGTGCATATTGATGAATGCTATTGAGAAGTTTTCAAGAGCTTGTCCCTCTAAAGGTATTTGATAGTGAACTGGCAAAGCAGCACAAGAAAACTGTAACAATCAGAAAAATGAAGGAGCAGGGTATAATGCACAGTTAGAGGTCAAAGTGCTGAAACATGAACTCGGTAATGAACATGATGTTAATATGGAGAAATAAATTGGAGAAAAAAAAGAAATAAGTTTGTTAGTTACTCTCTCAATAACCAGTAGAATTTTAGTGGTTTTGCATTTGTTTAATTGCTTAGAGTTGTGAAGAGAGGGCAAGGGATACGGTGGTTGTGGTATGGTAATAGTAATCAAAATAGCTGTATAGGAAGGAATGTCTCTGCACATATTGTAGCGTATTCAGGTGGTAATTTTAATGAGAGCACCTGTCTGGCATTTCCAAAAGTGCTCTTCTTTTTTGCAAATATATTAACGCAGTGAATTTTGCTTTTCTATTGTTGGGTAACCTCTAGGTACTTCTCAAAGTGTAGAATAATGTAAATCCTGTGGTTATGTTTTTACAAAATCTCATTGAATAGTGCACAATTCACAGAAAACTTCAGCAAGCACTTGAAAGAATTAAAATTAAAAATTTCTAGGTTATTTGTTTATTCATTTTACCAAACAGTGGCTTGATACAAAGTCAGTATACCTGTAAATGCAGAAGATTTTATTCTCCACGGTCTTATTTTCCACCAAGTGATATTGTGATGCCATCCCTTTGCAAAAAGGTCTTGAAGCAGATTTAACTCTGCATACTGAACATAAATGGTACATTGATGCTGCTCAAAGAGCATGACTAAATGATTTTTCCAATTCTGAAACGTAATCTGGAGCTTTTTCGGCAGCAGCTGTTCCTAGAAGAATGATAAGCAGAAAGACTTGTTTTATCCATACCACAAACTTGAAGCCAGTCTTGATCCTAGCAGAATTTGCCCATCTAATTTGGTTATCCTTCTGCTTCGTCAAGTTATGAGTTGGTGAATAAATGGTGCTTTGTTGTGCTAGCCAAATAAAATAGTAAAAAAAGTCATCATCTCACTTTTGAGTAAATCTAAAAAGTGGTCATTTCTCTGTGAATCAAACTCACAGTGTCACTTATTGCTGAGGGGTATTTATCCCTCAAAAAAAGTTAAGTGTTGGCCATGTTAGAAACAATAGCAGCAAAAATATAAAAATGAAGGCTGGGTTTGTGAATTTTAAATTTTGTTTTATTTGTTCTTTTTGCTCTTTACTGTTGTAACAATTTGCTGAATTTTTAGTGATGTATATTAGAGACTGTTACATCCCAACAACAAATAGTAAATAAAAGACAATTTAAATTGAACAGAAAAGATTCAGGAAGTGGAAAAGCTACCACGTGATTGGAAAGAATACTCTTGTTTTCCTCTGGGAACTACTTATTTGGCTTCTGTCTGCTTTGAGACTTTTGCACTGCTGCATAAGATACCTTAAATGCAGTTTATTCTTAGTAACTCAGCGTTGCTAGGATGAGTCCTTTTTTGACTGAAAGGAATCCTCCCAGAGAGATAGCAATTCAAGCCCAGTCTGAGACTGTGTTGGCATGTTTTGACTTAGGACTTGTAATGTTTTTGCAGTAACTCCCGGAGGAGTTTCTTCTTTCCCCCCTTCTGCAGGAGAACTTGAGCTAACTTGCAGTCGGTTTCAGTGCAGATAAAGCAACAAGTGAAACAGCCTTCCAAAAATGTTCTAAGGTAGTGAGCGCCTATCACCTTTCACATCATGCTGTCACCTCTCTTGGCAGCGTTCGATGATGGATAATGCATAACCAGCAAATTGATGAGTGATGTTGAGTTAGTGACCCCGGAGGAGAGTCAGCTCTTCCTGCTGTGCTTCTGCATTCTGTGGCACTCACAGCAAACTTGCTTTATTATATGCAGACATTGTATGAACACTGCTTAAAAGTGATCTGAGGATGGATTTGCCAAGAGCCCACATCATTTTTTTATCCGCGTCTCCTCCCACAGTACTTTGTTCACTTTTAAGAAGTCTTTTGGGATTCACTGTTAGCCCTTGCCACACTGAACCTAACCTTTTGGGGTTTTTATATAGGCAGCTTTCTGAAGTGTTGCTCCTTCATCATTGTGCACCTCTTTAAAGCATCACTCCTGAGTTTTGCATGTTGCATACTCTGTCAGAAAAAAAGGCCAAAACTCTCTAGATGCTACCATTAAGACTTGGTTATTTCAGGCTGCTTTGTTGTGATAAAGTAGTCATAATATCACTATTGAAGTAACTAAAAATACGAAGTGGATGTATTGGTGTGTTTTCCCTTTAAAACCTTGCATGTTCTGTTTCAGGCATAGCCAGCTTCCTTGAGGAAGGTTGTCCATTCCATTTGACAGTGTCAGCCTGCATTCTCTGTTTGGATTTCCAGTTTCATTCATTGTATTCCCCCTCAATTTATGCATAATGTATCATACCATCCCGATATACTGACCTACAGTGTTCACTATATTAAACCCTCTTGCAAGAATGTGTTATGTATGAAAAAATATTGGAAAAAACAAATCCATAAAATGGGGTGTGTGGGGTGGAGGATGTGTGTGGCATGGACACATACCCCAGAAAGCTTAAAACCAGAATCCTTTTCAAAACCTCATGTACTTGTTTGGGGTTTTTTTCCAGCTATAGTGGGTTTGAGTCCTAGAGAATTAGGCCGGATTTTTAAATCTGTACCTGTAGGCACTGTAATTCTGGAAATCTATCCTTCAATCCCTTTAGGGCAGGGATTGTCTTCATTTGCATTGCAGCTGGAGAAGCAGGATGCTGTCACGGTCCTTAAATATTAATCCGTACTAATTGTAGCACAGAACATGTGAGTACTCAAAAATCCCCAATAATGAAACTTGGGAAGATGTTCTGTTACAGTTCTCCCTGCTTTTTGCACATTACGAGAATCTGAAAATTCTGTTTATGATACTATGTACTTTACAGTTATATAGAGTTCTTCGTGAAATTATCTATATAGAGAGTTATATAGATATCTATTCTATGTAGTTCATATCTATGAAAATTTGTTCTGTTGCTGAAAACCCATTATATTTAGTGTAGCATTACTCATTTTTGTGTGTTATCTACTTTGTTTCTGTGTCAGTAAGAAGCAATTCCTGATGGAAGTAGTTGCAGAAATATTTCCAACTTGTCAGTATCCATTGATACTTAATGATTTTCAGTAACCAGCTTTGACTTGTGTAAATTCAATTTCTGTGTTAGAGATTAAAATTCTGCATTACAGGGTGCTATGTAGCAGTTAGTCCCCACAGTGGTCATGTTAATGCAGGGATGTTTATTTGCTCTGAAGTGGGTCAGAGCAGAGGATGAACCAGCATGAGGGAGCAAATCATTACTGACTGAGTATATTCCAGTGTGTTGGACTTACAGGAATCTGCTGATGTGCTGATGCAAGTAGTAAGGAGCATGAGGATGTTTCGGGCACCAATATTAAACCCAGGTGCAAACTGAGTTTCAGGCAGTTTTCTTCCATTCTTCTCCATGAAATTGAAGTAATTCCTGTTTCCAGAAGCTTTTGCTTTTAAGAAAAAAATTTTATTTGAACTACCAGGAGAAAGTGGATGACAACCTTGTAAATATAAATATGTATAAATCAGGGCTGTGACTAAGGGAAACTTTTAAATCTAATCGCATAAAGATTCTCACAGCGACTTTCACATGTTTTGCTATAAACACTTATCTAGAGATAAATTTTGAATAGCTGTTGCTAGTCTGTTTAGAGAGGAGTTTGTAGATATCTGAATTTGAAAAGCTATTTAGCAGTTGAAAGGGTTTTTTGGAATTTAACCATTCTGAGAGACAGGGGTTTATCATCTTAGCTCTCGAATGATGCAGCAGATAATAGGATTAAATTCTGTCAGAAATGGACAAATTCTGAAATCTTGTCAGTTAGAAAACTGCTGCATTTATAAGACCAGGGGAAAAAAAAAAGAGGATAAGACTAGGAAGGACCTTTCTTTTTCAAATCTTAAATAAATAAAATTGGTAGGCTTCTTAATAAAATTAGGTTTTTTCTTGATATGGAAAATGCTGCTTTTGTGCCTAAGGCATGTTTTTCTCATAGACTTTGCAACTGATGTCTCATGTTCGCAAAATTCCTTTTATCCAAAATTTCAAAGTGGTAAGGTTCTGTCTATGCTGAAAACTGTGATGTTTTCTGTGAAGATGGGTGCCAGCTCGGTATCCCAGTGAGAAACGGATTAATTACAAGAGCTCAGTCTTAGCATTCATCTACCTCATTCCATGATGCTTTGCCTGAACTATTTCTAGTTTCTGAGGTAAAACACTCATAGCTATCAGTAATATAATGATAATTTGTAAGGCTGATTGAAAGTTTTGTAGGAAAAGGGCTCCAGAATTACTTGAGAATTTATAGATGTAGGTAGAGATTTAATGCAATTGTCTCAAAATTGAGCTATCTTATACATTTTTTCTCACTCGGGTATTAAAAAACCACCAAAAAATAACTCAGTGGATACCTTAATTTGTCCTTTAGTATTTGCACAAGCACAGTGCTTGGCTTTTGAAGTATTGGGTGTTCTGGTGAATGTGACATCATTTTTTCAATTATTCTGATGAAACGGGATACTTCTGTTTCCAGAGTATTTTTAAACTAGTTCATAGGAAAGTAGGATTAGAGATCATTGCATTAGAGAGAAGTTATTTTTGGCTCACGCTGCTGCTCTTTTCTCATCATTATTTTTCTCTTCCTGCTTTTCCCCCAAAATATACCTCCTACTGAGCATACTTTCTCCTATTTTTCTTGCCAATCTGTGTGCCCTTTCCAGTTCAATATTTGAACCTGATTTTCTCAAACAAGGCTCTTCAGATTCCCTTGGATGGCTCCCACATAGGTCTGGTAGATCTCAGAGTAGGAGATTTGACTTGCGGGGCTGTTTGTGTGTGCACAGATGTGTAGCCCTTTACACCTTCAGGCTTTGGACTGTCGGAGTGGCAGAAGAGAGCGAGTGGGAGAGGGTGTGTCAGCTCAGTGGCTGAGCTGGGAAGGGGAGAACCATGGCCTACCTGGCAATCTTCTCCCAAGGAAGGAGATTTTCTGGGCAGTGTCCTCCCAGTGAGTCTGGCCCTGAGCACACTGTCCCGTTGTATCACCACGCATCCGCAGGGACAGCCCCTAAGTGACCGGATGGCTTTGTGCTTACCTGGTACATAATAAATCTATGACTGATTTCTCCATGGGTCCAGGAAACTTGTCTGAATGAAGAGAACTATTTAGGTCCTTATTGAGAATGTTTTCTATTGCAGACATTTGTACGCAGAGAGCAACAAGCCAAATAAGAATGAGTTATCCCTTTGTTGTCACAGAAAGCTCTGTAAGACTTCCTTACCTACAACAGAGATTTGGATGGCAGTCCTGGCCCTGCTGCCTGCTTCCAACCTTTCCCTACCTCCCAGAAAGCTGACATTGTAACTATTCAGAATGCAATAGATTTTTTTTTTTTTTAACTCCTTAACTATGCTGTTGTCCGGGAAGCTTGGAAGGCATACAGTGTCTGCACAATGTTTTCAGCAATAGATGTTGGTCTTCTCCACAGCTTCATAAATCCTTTAAAACAACACTGTTTCTTCTAGAAACAGTGCTTTTTTTCATCAAACTGCGAAGTGTGGTAGCATTAAAATTTTAAACTTCATATCTACTTACGAAAAAAATTGTGTGTACCACTAAGTTTGCTGAAGAACCATTTTTGGTATCCCTGGTTGTGTGCTTCAGTGGCTGACATCTTACTTTTGTCTGCTGCTGCCTAATGTCCCTTACAGTCCTGGGATTTTTTCTAGGCAGGAATGAGAAATAAATTTTATTTTGGAATTACTGGACAGTGATAGTTGGGATGCCTTTTTTACTGTGAGGGTGGACAAGCACTGGCACAGATGACCTCAGGAGGTTGTGAAGCCTCTGTCCTTGGATATGGTGAACAGCCTGCTATGTCTGTCCCTGCTTGGGCAGGGGGGTTGGACTTGTTAAGCTTAGGGCTGGTTCTAAGGTCTCTGTGCCAGGGATTTGTCATGTACCTTTCCAGTAAGAGTTTTGAGGCTGCTTAGAGCTGGTAGAGTTTAGTTTGACATGGACTCCTCCGATGTTCTGTACTGTATATGGACAGCAAGGTATCTGTTGGTCCTTACTGTGGTTGATACCTTACTTGTGATCTAAAAATTCTTCAGGATCTCTGAATAATCACTTATAGTTATGTTGAAATTAGACTATTTAAAATTATTGCCATCTGTGTGGACTCAGGCAGTTCTAGGGAACTTCCACCCTTGCACGGTTATTAAACTGTTACGTGGAGCACACCGAAGACACCATAAAGGATTTAAGAGCAGCCTGAATTGCCTTGCTTTTTGGGCAAAGAGAGTCAGGACTGGGCAGAGTGAGCTACTGTTAAATTAGTTTTGTGAATGCTCTTGGCCTGGATGTTATTGGTGCTTATTTCTATGAAATTTTGTATACATGCAAAATTATGTTGGGGGGTTTTTTTCTGTGTATTCTCTCAAGGAAGAGTTATTAGTGGGAATGCTTGCAGAATGAAAGCTTGAAGTAAAACATATTTAGTAAACCTGTATTTGTGGCAGTGGTGTTGGCCAGGAATAAAATTGAAATGGACTTTTACCCTGAGTTGAAACTCTTAGCCCTTTCTCTGCGAATGAAAGAATTTGGGTGAAAGACAAAATAAGCTGAGGATAACTGTTAAGTGATTAATGCCCTTTTTCCAGTGGAGTGGACCTCAGTTCTGGAGTGATGATGGACAGTGACCTGAGTTCAGTGGTAATGGAATGTAAAATAATATATGTAAAATACCAAATTACAAGTACCTTTTGTGCCCTCTATGCCTGCTTCCAGGAAAATATTCCTTACTTTACAATCAAGGTGAGACAGTTTTGAGTGGATACAAGCAGAACTCTCAAGTCTTCCTCTCTCTTTTGTAATTGTTTGCAGCTTTTTGTGGTTTGCAGCTG
Source organism: Struthidea cinerea (assembly GCA_013397865.1). NCBI lineage: Eukaryota > Metazoa > Chordata > Aves > Passeriformes > Corcoracidae > Struthidea > Struthidea cinerea. The sequence continues at coordinate 323,081 of VZTI01005027.1, read as the reverse complement.
TTGTTAGAGGTGGGCAGAATGCTAAACCTGTGGATCTGCCCAGTGTGTGACCTCTTTCTGGTCCAGTGCTCCATTGAATCAAGAGAGGCGCTGGCACCATTTCTCCTTCAGCCGCCCCGCCGGGTGCGTTGTGAAGGAAATCAGCAGTGATGTTTTTGCAGAACGTGGACGAGCAGCTGTGCCCTGCCACTGCCTGCCAGCCCGAGCCTGTCAGGAGAGGTGTGTGGTTTTCAAAGCCTGACAGGGCCAGAGGTGGGCTTGGAGCTGCTCCGTGTCATCAGGGCTGAGACAGTCGGGATGTGCCCAGGAGCCAACCTGCAGGTGTGTAGGGACTTCTTACAGTTCAGAGCTTAAATACCTGGGGACTTCAAATGCCTCCAAAGCCAGGTAGCAGGTGTGTGGAGGCACAGAGTATTCTGTTTAAAACCCACTCACGGATATCTCTGGTTTGTTGTGAGTTTACGCTCAACTTTTTTACTGTCACTTTTTGCAGATGGTCTTTTCTAACCTTTAGCTCAGACTGTAGAGCACTTCATGAAAAATTGCCTGGAGAATTCCTCCCATCTCTTTCCTGGTGTATCTTTCTCTGTGAAGGTAAAGTCACCTCATAATTCCAAAAGGGTAGAGATTATTTGGATGAAAAAAAGCAAGCGAATGATATACAGGTTACATTAGTCACAGAGCTGGTGCTTCTTATGCAGAATGGTAATGACTAAACAAAAATGCAGCAACTCTGTGTTGTTAGGCCAATAAGATATTAACTGAAAACATTTTTAATAACTCAAAGCCTGATAGCTCTTGACTCTTTTGACTCTAATGGTACTTCACTGCGTTAGCTGAACATTTGTGTTTCAATGGTAGTTGCTAAATACATCTCTGAATATGCCTGTAGGAATAATTGCAGTAATACTTTCATGTTATAAAACATTTCCCAATGGACTTGTTTTTAATCCTGATATGTGGAAACAGCAGTTACATAAATAGAAAAACATCTAATTAATAGAAGACTGAAGTCATCCTCCCCTTTTGAGCACATTAGTTATAGAAGTACTTATTTTTGGAAACTCTGAAATGCATGTCCTGCGGTGAGATTTGACGCAAAAATGAGGTTCTCCTGCAGGCCCTGAGAAAAATGGAATTCTAAATGTAGCAGCACAAAATCCCACACAACTCTAGATGCAGCTGACTAGCAGACTGACCTGAGGTGCTTTACTGAAAACAAACAAAATACTTAAGAATGCTTTTCTTCATTGTTTTACCCCTACCTCCTGTGGCTAATAAATTTTCTAGTCCAGTTATGGACACTTTAGTTATTATGATCAACTGTATTTTTAGAATGGTTTTTGCCTGTTATGTGGAATATAAAACTGATATGTAATAAAGAAGCATTTTAAAAATTTACTTCAATCTTGTTCCAATGTTCAAAACAAGCTAAAGCTTCAATCTGGAATCCTGTTGCTTTTAAGATTGATTTCTGAGAGATTGCAAGAGTGTAGAATTTCATTATGGTGGGTTAAGAAGGATTTGGTCTTAGTGTTCCTTGAAGATGAGAATTCTTCACACCTGAGAAGCTGAGGATTGTTGGCTGTAGGATTGTAAATGAACTGCTTTAAAAACTGAAGTGCAGTAGCACTGTTTTCAACTTTGAGATGAAGAGCTGCAGTACCTAGGTAATTCTGGATTTAAATCTCAAATCTGCCAGAGGGTCTCTCTACAGAGACAAATAAAAGATTTTGTTTCCTTTTAATACTCAACTAATATTTCTTTTTACAAAGGAGTGGAAATAATTTAAAATTATATCTCTGTGAGGAAGTCAGCTACCTCTTTGCGTGTATCAGCACATCAAAATCAAGGCAGTTTCAAACATATTATCATTGTGTGTAAATAGCCATTTTTCACCCTTGAAGAAACTTCTGCTAGAAATGAGAGTGTATTTATAGTATAAGGATCAAATTTTCTGGTTTGGGCCTTACTCCTTTGTAGAAATCATTAACGTCTCCCCTTTTAAATCTTCCTCAAAATACAAACTGCAGAGTTGAAAGTTTTGAGCAATAATTATGAGCCAGTATCTTGGAGGGGAAATTAGCTTGGTGTTGATATTGAAGAAACTGCAAACAGAAATGGATGTGCTGCTTTAAAATTGTTATTTTAAAATAACATCTAGGTGATCACAACAGCTACAGTCACTGTGGTGTTTTTCACCCTGTACTTTTTAGAAGGCTGTTTGTCTGTATCACCAGGGTTCTCATGGCTGAGATACATTTTTTGAGAACTTTAGGAGTAAAGGTTATTCCTTCAGAATATGCAAGTAAACAAATGCAGGATCCTCAGGGGAGATGGATTCCTTGAAGCTCGTCCTCTGACATGACCCTTGACCTGTGAGCTTTTATTATTTCTGGACTCTGTCATGTATGTGAAAAAATACAAATATATGTTTTTTAAAATTCCTTGTGTTCTACTTTGCTATCTCATGCAGGTCCCATGCTATTAAAGCAATCATAATTTGTTGGTCAGAATAACTGCTTCAAAATCCTCTCAGGAGTTAAGCATTGTCTCTTATTCGGACCTCTAATTTAGGTATTAATCCAGAATTGCCACCTTTTCAAACAAATCTTGCTTATGTTAGAACATCTTTTCCTTTTGACTACAGCTTGAATGCATTATTTAACATTTATCAAGCATTTCCTTACCAGGAAATTTAATCATTACTGGGCTAAAAGTGATTGTTCTGGATTGCAGAAATCTATTTTCTCCTTTGATTAAAAGTGTGTCTTGCTCTTCTTTGCCTTGTTTTTGAAGTACATTTTAGTCTGCTTTCCTTTGAGACATGTCAGAGTATGCGTTTTGTTTTGCTAAAAGGTCACCTCTGGTGTATTGGAAGGATTAGTCAGTGCTTTGCATTGTGTTTTCTGTAAGGACCATCTTTTTAGGCTGTCTCACTAGTCATTTTCAACATCAGACCCTTTGCAATGAGAACTAATTGTGAACCAGCCTGTCATTTAGGATCCCAGCAGAGTGGGGGGGTTAAAAAAAGGAAAAAAAATACAAACATACTGGTAAATCATACACTGCCTACTTTTTTCTTAAAGGCCACATTTTACCTCTTTTCAGCACTACACATGGAGAGTTCTACAGGGCTCAAACATTCCTGCTGTCTTCTGGTTTTGGTGGGGTTTTTAAATTATTTTGGTTTGTGGGTTTGTTTTTTTTTTTAATCTTTGTGAAGTTAAAAGTACATCATTTTCTTGTCTCCTTCCTTGGCACAATGAAACGAAGGAACACAGCTCTTCTCACAGAGATGAATCTTAAGGCTGCTCAGTAACACAGTAGACTTATAGCTTTGCTTTTATTACTGCCTGTCTTTTCTTTTGTGACTTCCTGTTGTTAATGCAGCTCCCTACTGTATCTCTTGTCCTGGCATCTTGATTTGATTACCTTTACTATGCAACATTTTCACTTAAAGAAGGAATTAATAGTTTTATTCACCAGGAGAATCTCATGGGCATCAGGGCTGTGGCCACACATCAATTAGCTTACAATTAATTACAGAGCTGGCTCCAGAGAACTTTACAAAAAATCCTTAAGGCAGCCTCTAAAGCTGCAGCATTTCTTAGGTGTACTCATATAAATGTTAACATCCGCTGGTTTGGGTGGCATCTTGTCCCGGCTCTAGGTGGATCACTGCCTCCTGAGGGCTGGGCTCCTGTAGCTGGACTTCCACCCAGGAGCCAGAGTAGCTCCCTTAAAGCTGCTCAGAGCAGCTGTTGTGCAGCAAAGAAGCACCCTAAAAGATTTCGGGTTGTTTAGAGCTCTTCCTGAACCTTCTTGTCTGCTGTAGTTGCTGGCCCATGTTGCCTGACTGCCTTCTTTTGTTTTGCAAGGGGAGCTTTTTTCCTCGCCAAGCCTGAAAGTATCTTGTGAAGATGTATATGGTGACACAGATTTGGAGTCAGGCTAGGTAACAGCTGAATTTTCTTTACATATTAGAGAAAAATCCTGTCTCTACAGTGTTGTAAAGTAATACTGCACACTGAGGATCAAACTCATGTAATGCTGCACTTGACAACTGGCATAGCAGTGAATAAATGCTCATGTCAAAGGAAGCAATGTGTGCTGTTGTAATAAAACAGATGTGGCAGACTGAAAACTTTGGGACTTGGCGCTTTTGTTTCTGTTCATCTTCTTGAGGTATTGCTGCTGTATTTTTTACATTTACTTTATTTCCAAAGAGACGGAAAATATTAGGAATCGGCAGAATATGTTTTTGAAAGAAATTGTTGTAGGTTCTAGTGGTTTTCTCCGAGCTTATGGTATAAAGAAGGTCATAGTTCAAAGAAAAATGGAAGTCTGCTTACCCTTTGAACTCCTCTGATTCTTCATCTGGTACTTTAACTTGTAACTGCTCTATTTTTGGGGTAGTGGGAAATTTGTGGAAGAAATCACAGCAAGATTACTTTTTCATTAGATACTTGATATGACAATATTAGGAAAAGGTGAAGGAGGAAATGGCATTTAGCTCTGTTTCCATGAGATTTAAACCCTCTTGTGGTATTCTGAAATGCCAACAGCACCAAAATAAATTGCAGCCTTGGAAAAGCAGAATCAAAATTGATTTTGATATGATAATATTTTGGAGTGTAATAATGTATAGCAAGTTTTTGTAAGGCTTCAAGCCCTTTTTTTTTTGTTTTCTTTCCCTTCTTTCTTCATTTCTCTCACTGGAAAACTGAAGGTCGGAGCCTAAATATCATTAAGAGGTGGTGCCATGAGTAGAATAGTTTTGAACAGAAGGTAAAGAGGATAATTGAGAATCTAAAGCAAACAGCAAGAGATCTGCTTTGCTGTCACAGGAATACTGCAGCATCTCCGGAGACTTTTCAGTGCCGGTAGAGTCACAGTGTGCTCAGTAAGGAAATGCAGTCTTTTTGGGAAAAAGTCTATTTTTGTAATTACTTGAAAGAAATAACAGATACATACTCTCAGGCACATTTTCAAAAATTAAAAGAGTTTAAAAATCTTGATCGAAAGCAGTTTGTTTCATTACTTAAGGAACCAGCTTTTCTAAGCCAAGCTGGAAGTTCTCTTCTTGTTGCTGCTGTGTAGCTGAAGTCTACAGCACAGAGATGATGGAATTAGTATTCCACAGCTGTAAATAAAGCTGGAGCAGGAGTGTGAATGTGCTGGAACAGATCGTCTGACGTTCACAGCGGATCAATGCACAACAAATGTAAATAGCACTGGATGGATACTTAACACATGTAACCGTGCATTCGCTCCTGCGGTGCAGATTTGATGCCTGTGAGCTGTGTGTTGATCCAGTCAGCCTGTTTGCTGAGCCTCTTGCATCTATCATACTTAAACCCCTAAGTATCTGGGGTTGTCCAGGCTGAATAGCAGAGCTGTAAGAGGAAATAGGCTTGTTCTAGCACGTCAGAAGAATTGAAACCTCTGCTCAGAAAGTACTGGCAGTGGCAATGAAAAGTTGCAGACTAAGCCTTTGCATTGCTGAGGAAACCTCCCTGTCTGACCATCTGGGAGCCACTCTGGCGGTCGCACTCCACCACCTGAGCTGGGATCAAAGCTCCTTTGCAGCTACATCCCCCACACTCACACAGGCCTTACTCTGAAAGAGATCACTTCTGATTTTCATGGTGGTAATTCTAACCAGATTTATCACTTCATCTGCAAATAAGATGATGAGTGCAGCTGGCATCTCAACTCGTGGGCATGATCACTTATCCCTACCCTCCATCAGCATAAAGCATTTCCCCCCAGCATCATTTATGTGTATCTTATTTCAATGACTCATAAATAATCATGTTCTTTTAGCTGCAAATTAAGTGGGTAATGATTGATGTTTTTCTGGGCAGCATACTGATATATTATTTGCAGTTAGTACTGCTAATATTGTTTGGTGTTGGTGAGAGTTTATTCCCCCAAAACCTGTACTTGCAGAAATGCCATAGAGATATCTTTTTTCATGCTTCATTTGGTTAGACTTCCCTGTCATCTTTCTCCTTGGATTGTTGGTAGAAATTTTCTTCCTGCTGTTTATTGCACACATCCCTGAAGGATACTAATTGTTTTATGTACATGCATTTCCTTGAAAATATAACTAGGTTACTTTAGCAATCAGCTGTATGTTCTAGAGAACAGATATATTATTTTTATAGAAGTGTCTCATCCCCTGAGACAGGAACAGTGATCTTGAATAACTTCTTAGGTAAAATATCAGTGCATCTGTACTTATTTGTATATGTGCTCCAAATGTATTCTTCTGTTCCACAGTGTTTCTTTTCATTGTAGAGTTCACCTGAGCCTGATCTAGTCTGGTCATTACAATTAAAGAGTGTCCCTTCTAATGCATACCTCTTGCATGGCTATGTAGCTGTGCCCTCATTTTGTGATAACAGGGACATTATAATTTTTGTGGCCTTGCCCTTTGACATTTAGTGTTGCATGGTGAATTGTTCTGGGAGTCCACATTGCAAACTGTGAGAGAAACTTCTCTGTTCTTTCTGTCCCTTTCTGTCCCCATTAGCAAACTGAAGCATTCCCGCTGGCACGGGAATGGGACAACCAGTTAGTAGTATTTACGATAAACCATTTAATGAGATTTATTATGGAGCACTAGCAGGCGTGCTTATAAACGCCATTCTGTGCTAATGCCCATCCTCAAATGTTCGTCTCATTTGCTTTCAGGCATGTTTTGCCATGCAGAGAACACACTGCTGTTCAGTTCTCGGCCCTCTCACAGTTGCATTTGCACCCTTCCTTCAAAAGCATGGCCAAAGCTTTCCCATATGTTCCAAAATTGGATTATTCCTAAGATTTTGCATGTTCCTGACTGAAAGTATTCCTTTTCAGCGAAGGCAGAAGCAGTGGTGGTGTGCACTTTCTTCTCTTACACCTCCCTACCCTGCCCAACACCCCCAAGGGTGGAGGAAAGCTAACTGTGTGCTACTTGTAGCACAGGTCTGAGTGTGGTGTTCCCTTATTTAACATGTCCTTTTGCCCACTGAGGAGTAGCTACACCTTACTTAGTTCGTTTATCGAGACAGACGGTACATTATTATTTAGAAACTAAGTTGCTTTGGGATAATAATGCTGCTGCATTGTCAATGAAATGAATAAAACTTTGAACATTACGTTCACATATATATGTGCATGTGAGACTCAGGCTTTTCCCATGCCCCTTGTCCACAGATACTACTAATTTTCTGTTGTTTTGACAGCGTACCAAATAGCATACCCTGGAGACAACAGGGCTATGTTGTTAATTCCCGTTCCTAGCCAGCCCCTTGGAATCTGTTTTGGTTTGCAATACGGGAAGGAATGAAGCTGTGGGAAATGGTGTTTCTGTCATTGGTTAAAGAAAGAGCTACCTTGCACACTGTCATGTAGGCTAATACATGCATTGTGTGAATCCAGAGTTTGAGAAGAAAATATACTGTATTTTTCCTCACACAAAAAAAAAAAAAGCAATTCCATTTCAATGCTATTTCCCAATTTTTGGTCTCCTCCTTGGCTCATCTCCCAAACAACTCTGTGAACTCTGAGCTGGGGATGTCTTTCATTCCCATTGGCCATGTTGTTTGTTCTAGCTACTGGATCTCTTTCAGTTCTGGGAGATGCTGCATCTCAGGGTTTCTCTGCGAGATTAATTTCTTTTGGCTCCAATGGGCTTTGTACTTCGAGCAGAGAGTGCTGAGTGCCTGGGCAGACGTGTTACAGTTTCAGGGAAGGTAGATGATGAATATCCAGACTATTTCTATTTTGGGGTTTGTTTGTTTGGTTTTTTGTTTGTTTCATTTCTTCTTATTGTTATATAGTAATTGGGTTTTTTTGAGTTTTTCTCTTTGTACTCTCTTCCTATATAGAAGTAACATTTTCAAAAACTCCTCCAAGATCCCATGAGGAAATAGTAACCAGTCTTTCACTTCTTTACACGGGCACACACACAGAAGGACAAAGAGCACACCCATCACGTGAGTGCAGCACAGAGAACAGAGAAATATCAGTAAAGGATTTGTTTCTTCCTGCTATCTTAACTTTTTTCTTTGTTGATATTAAAGTATAACTTACTCCTAATGCAGTTCTTCCTTAAACGTTCATTGTATGCTGATAGGCTCAGCAGTGGTGGGATCACCAGGGGAATGGATGACTCAGGCTTTTACACACTGAGTCAACAGTCACAATGAGTAGATTCATATACTTTTGGCATGTAAGTACAAGCTGGCACTTCTTTTCACTGAGTTTTGTTGATGAATTTTTCCAGAATTAATTCAGATATAGTGAAGTACTGAGAAGTAGCACGACCTGTGGTCTGCTCGGGCGTAGGTTATGGCGGAAAGCGCATTGATGTTGTTACCTGCTCTCACGGTGTTACATTTGCAGTTAAGGAAACAGCCTCAGAATGCCTTTCATGCTGGTGTTTTCATCAGTTTCTGTTTGAGTAGTATGCCAATAATACCTAGCACACGTTTAAATATATAACATGTAGCTGGTCTTCTGCTTTCCTAAATGTGTAATGTTTCACTTCGTCCACTCTGTTTCTTTGAAGACCTAAGGTTTTCAGAGTAAAATAGTAAAATAGTTCAAAGGGCAATAATGCAGCATGGGGCTGTGAAGCTTGCCAGGCTGCGAACAGGATATAACAAGCTTTTATTCTTTGGCATCAGCTTAAAAGTAATCCTTTTGTTTTGTTAAACTCGTCATTTGGGCTGTTTTGAAGGGAAGTGATGCACTGTGGCTCAAACAGAAAACTTCTGTGATTCTTTACCAGGGGCAACTTTATTGAATACCCTCTCTGACTGAAAGGCAAGTTGTGAACAGCAGTGGCCCAGTGTCACAATAGAGGTAAATAACACCGTCATCAAAGTAGATGCAGGTTTAATTTAATTTAATTTATCCTTCCGCACCAGTGTCTCCCAAAGAGTTCTGATGCTTTATGCTGGTCCTCCCTACTGGAGATATGCAGACGAGTTATTTTCCTGTCAGCTCTATCCAATGAAATTCAAGATCATGCTGCTAAGCCACTTTTATACAGGTAAAATGATCTAATGACTGGATTGCAGTACTGTCACAGAAATAAATTGTCTCCCATGCTCAGATAACACCAAGGTGGTGACCACTTAGTGCAAATCTTATTCCTATTGTTAAAGGTTTCTCAATAAGATAAAAGCCTGCGCTCTTGGCAGCTAAAAGATTTAGTCACATCTAGATAACGTATTTGAGACAACCCACAAGTAGATCAAACTATTATTTGTGGGGGTTTTACCTCCATTCATCATGCACTAGTACTTTTTGCAATAGTTCAGCTGTAGGGCTCTTGCCAGAGTCACTGGTAGTGTTTTTTGGGGATCTAATTTTATTTTTCCTAAGTGTCTGTGTCTCTTTGTCTTTCTCCCTTTTGTTGTGTTTGACTGAATTGTGAGCTGGCTAGCCTTCCTTTGTGGTGGGTGCAAAGAATGTGACTGACTGTCTCTCTGTTCCAGCTTCTGATAGTAAACATGAGCTCTCTTGCCGTTCCTCTGAAACCGTGCTACATTCTAAAAAAATGATTACAGAGTGTAATATTTAAGGGTTGTATGGTGGCATGAGATCAGGTTTTGTGGGGGGAAATGGCTGTATTTGGAAATCTCAGTGATCCGCTGCTACTTCTGTGATCAGCTTTAGAGGGGACAAAGTCAAATAATGTCAAAATGTGTCTGCCCAACCTTTTGTGCTTTGGCAACTGCGTTTCAGTAAGTCTACTTACATAATTTTTCAGGTGATGTCAAATAATGCTAATATTCAGTCATTTTAATTATGTGGTGAGTCTTAGCAGCAAAGACTTGCTGGCAACTCGCTATTTGAGCCTGGTGCTGTTACATCAGCTGTTTCGTAAAGACTTCATCATGTACAAACTTTTATGCTTATCCCACTTTTTCCACCAAATTATAATAGGGTCAGTTTGAGACTATGTATTGGCAATTTGGACTAAAGCAAAAACTTTAATCTCTGAAGGTTAGATTTAATTGTCTCCCTGTCTCTTTTTACTGTAATAAAAGAGTGGTAAAAAAGCTTCAGCCAGTTTTCCTTTTATTTACTCCAGCAGCAGGTTCAAGCCGAAAGGGAAAAAAAAGGTATAAAACAAGCTGAGTTGGCCTTTGGTATGTATCAGAGCTTTTCTAGCCTTGGCTTCTCATCAGACCAAGTTTGCTTGCTGTGAGGATAATCTGACTCACCTTTTGAAAAGTTAAAGGTCAGCTGCACTTGAGGACGCCCCTGGTAGGCAGTGGCTCATAGAAAATACCCTCAGCTCTTTCTTGACAATTACCGTCTCTAAAACAGTAGGCTTTTCTTTGCTTGCCTCAGGCTTCTGAGATCCCAGGGTAGTTTGTTACCCTGCAGAAAGCTCTGGGTGGATCCCATCACAGTGTTCACTGCTGTATATTCCTTAGGGAAGAATGGAAGGTGGATGGTTTTTGCTTTTGAGCCAATGCACGCCCCATTAATCTGCGTCCCTTCTGTGGAGCAGCTATGGTGCATTCATTTATTTATTTCCTCCTCCTTTTTCTTCAGTGCTTTCACCCTTTCAGTTTGAAGGCACAAAGTGTGTTAGTCTAAAGAATGATCTCAGTCACCTGCACAACTCTGAGCCCAGGATAAAAATGAATTATTAAACCAGAACTGAATTTCTGTATTAGGTAGAACGAGTTTTAATAATGATGCTATACATGCAGAATGCAATTCCCATTTATATACCAGTCACTGACGAAAGAATTGGTTATGTTGCTGTCTGCTTTTAGGTATGTAGATATATACCTGACAACTAGTTCTGCTAAGCTCACAAGTAGTAACAAACTCTATAAGCCAACCTAACCACTGACAGCAATTAGCTGTTTTAGAACATGTTTGAAATGGTCGTGTAACTGGGAAAATTTTCAGACAAGAAAGGATGCAATAAGGCTGCTAAGAGAGATTTTGTGGGCAAATTAAATGAGTGCTTATGTAAAATTAACTACTATTGCAGCGTGTGTAAGTGTGCGCGTATGCGCACGCATGCTCATGGACTGGAGCTGATGAGCCTCTGGCAGGGAGCTTTGCAGAAGCTGCAAGTATTTTTAGTGGAAACGAGATCTCAGCTCAGTTCTGCAGCATGTGACTTCCTATTTCTGTAGGTTACTTCCAAGGGACTTCCTCTGTTAAATCGACTTGTCTCCGGAGATTTAATCTGGAGCCGGAGCATGGTCTGCTTTGTCCTGTGCCTGTGACGGCATTTTCCCAGAGTTTGCTTTTGAGTATTTTATTTTTGTTTTGTACTGTCTCCAGCATGCAAGGATCTAGTGGCTGCTACCCGTGATCGGAAGCTGAATACCTTTATCCAAGTCTCAGTGGTGCATCCAGCAGAGCACATTTTGACGCGGTATTCAAGCACTGAAATCGTGGAGGTGAGAGTCTTTCTTATTCAATTAACATGTTGATTAGTGTATCACTCATTTCTTCCTTAGAAAGTGATTGAGGAGTAAAACAAGTTAGTGCATAGTCTTAGGTAAGACAAGCACACTCTGGCAGTCAGTAAAGCATACCTAAGTGTGCTGTAGTTCTTGGCATTTAACCAGGATAAACAGAAATTAACTTGGCTTTTCATGAAAGCTCTGTTGTTCCAAGTAGAGGCATGAAGAATATTCCAGTTCTCCAGACATAAGTTTAAAATGAAACAGGGAATAGTTGCTCTCATGAAGGGACAAGGCAATACAAAATAAAACTAAATTAAGAGTACAGCGAGTTTGGAAAGTGTTTTTAAATTGCAGAAAAACATAGGTGTATTATGTGGTCTGCTATTCTATTTGCTTCTTGCTCTATTTTTTCCACTACAGAGTTGATGCTTTTGCAATTTGAAAAATATTACCCTATGTCTGTAATTTGGGAAAAGAATGTGTGCACGTAATGTCTGTGATTTTATATAAAATAATTAGTAACTTGCATCATACATTACAACAAAAGTTGTTTGAGGCTGCTTTGCTAGTCCTCACTTTGCCCTGTAAGCATCTGTGTCAGAAACAGCAAAAATGGTTCAGAGAAAATGAAGAGTGAGCAGTGTAGGTATAACTTGCTTAACTTACTGGAGAGACTCATTAAGAGCAGGGAAATCTCATTGTAAACACACACACACGATTTCACCAGAGGCTTGTTTTAACTGTTAAACACAATGAGAATATTTCATGAGCTCTTTGTGTGATTACTTTCAACCAACTACTAATTAAATTATTATGGTTTTAGCCCTCAACCATCCTGAAACTGCTTAATTCAACTATCTTGTATCTGATCAGGATGTTTCATTGCAGACTGTCTGGAATGATGTAGTGCAAAAGATGAATAGATAACTATATTTTTTTTTAATAGAAGTTGATGCATTTCCTAACACAATGTCCTAGACCTCAATAAATTCCTGAATTAGTTTTCTCAAGGTTCTCAGCTTTGTAGTCAAGCTGTGGTGGAGGGGAAGTCAGTGGCACAGAAAGTTATTTCTTTAAGATAAATTACCTTTGTCATGCACAATCCTTTTTTTTTTTTTTTTTTTACTTAATGGAAAATTTAAGGATACATGCCTGGTAATCTTTGGAAATTAAATATAATTAAACATTAAGAAATTATAAACAACATTTTGTATGATTCATTTAATTGTATATCTTTTGCTATGATATAGTTACCTCTGTGTACAGCTTTGAGGTATAATCATAGTGTTTCAAAGCACAGGAATGTTATTTTATTGCAGTACTGCCTAAAGAGGAGTATTTCAATCACCCCTCCACAAATCAATATCCTTAATGCAATACCGAGAGTCTCCATAGCATTTCTATGCACTTATTATTGTGAATTAATGAAGATTGCTCTTTTTCGTATGTGTGTGCAAGTTAAATCTTTAGTTTTGCTACTTTGAGTGAAAATTGTATGTTGAATGTAATCATGGTGCTGGCGCTTAACCAGAGTCAAACCACGACATTCATTTAAATTAAGATGAAATTGTGGTACTTTCAGAAAGCATTGTGGGAGTAAGAAAGGGTTTGGTTATTACAGGTTGTATTCCAGAACCTGACACTGGCTGAGCTGTTTAAAGATGTGTTGCTAGGCTCTGCTTCAGAAGCACTTCATATCCTTCCCAGTTAAAAAACTTTCCAGGAAGTTGTTGTGGTTTTGTTTGGTTTTTGCTTGTTTGTTTTTAGTTTTCCTGATAAAGTTTTAAAGTCGTTTGTTTCTCTCGTTGATTGGGCAATAATACTGAGCTGTTCCCATCTCTCTGCTGTAGACAGCTGACACCTTTTGGGTTTCTGTACCTCCACACCGACATCCCACACATTGCACAGCTGTTACCTTACCAAATGTTTACTCATGTCGCACAGGGTACAAAGGATCCACTGTTTTTGACTGGTGTGACCTTCCCACCGGAATACCCCATCTATGAGGAAACTAAAATAAAACTTACCGTCTATGATGTCAAAGATAAATCCCAAGACACGGTAAGTGCTTTGCTTCATTTCTTGCACAGATCTTACTGAGGAATAAGTTTCTTGCTGTGTTGTTCTTTGGCTGTCATTAGCAAACTGGGGAAATGGGTTGATGTAAAATTGGTTTTGTTGTTCTCTTGTGCCTAAAATCTACTTTATCTGTTGATATACTAGAGAATAGAGAAAGAGAACCATGCACTTAAAATGGGCACTTTGCTATTGGCTTTTTAGCTGGTTACATGACTCTGCACAGGTATTCCTGGCAAATAAAAGATTGCTCTGGTGTGCTTTTTGAGGGCAGAGAACACATGGAATAGACTGAGATAGCACCACTGTGAATAATTTTTCAGAAATATGTTTCTGATAATATTTTACTTATATGCACAAACCAGAATGACAGTAGAGCATGTAACTTGGGAGTGAGCTACTCATATTTTATTTTAATCTCTCATGTGGTGATACCTGCAGCTTTTGTGTCGCTGCTTCTGTTATTGATTTGTAAAGTCCAAGCTCTACAGTGTCACTGCTAAAGGTGAATCATTCGGGGTTCCAGTGTTGTACATTCTTGGATACAGAGTCAGCTTTTTATTCTTGGAAAGTTACTCACTCTAACTGATATATGGAGGTCAGTGGGACAATCTGAGTGATTTAACTGCCAAATACAGAGCTTGAGTGCCATTTTATGTGCTCCAGGTGATCTAAGACTTACAGAGGTAGATGTCATCATAGGACCTATGGGAGATGTGTGTTTTTCTTCTGTGGCAGTTGGAGTCCAGCTGATAGTTTTCTCTTGGGCATCGAGAATGGCCCTTGACACCTGTATTTAATTAACTGAATTGCTCTTTACATATCTGTAGTTGGCACCCAGCATGATTAAAGCAACCGCAAGCTTATGTCCTGACTGTATATGTGTTCATTATCCATAAGAAGGAAATTAAAGGCTTAATACAAAGCTTGAGACTGTCTTTCAACAGCTTACAAAAGTAAAGTTCTATTTTAGAGACCTCATAATTTTTTTTAGTTAGAAAATTATTGATCTGTTTGTTTAAATTTTCGACCTTTGTGAGCCAACTGCTTGGTTCTGTCCCCTCACTGTGCTTTTTCATGGGAATGTGTGGAATATTTTAGGCATAGAGTCTGGATTTCTTCTCTGTTTAAGAATAACTGGGGAAGGGGCAAGTATATGCATTTTCATAATGTATATATTGGAAATTTGGAAATGGATTAGACTGCAGGGGCTTAAAATGGGATCTGCTGTTTATTTTCAATAGAGTTGTCACCTATGGACAGGTAACAGGCATTGAGTGAATGGAGTTGGACTTTGTCCTTCCCTTCCAGTTTCATTCTGACTGACAGATGTTGGAAAATAATATCCTATGTGTAAGTGATAAAAGTGGACTGGGTTCATAGTACTGTTTCCTGTACTACTGCTTTTCTAGCTGCAGGCTTCTCTACTGCCACTTATGCAGGAGAAGATCTACCCTAGAGAATTAATATAATTTGATAAGCTTTTTGCAAACCTGTAAGAACTTTTTGTAACTGTTCCTTACAAGTGTAGTACAGGACTAGAGTCTCTCCCAGGGAATCCCATTGATGTAGCTTGTAAATCATGAGAGAATACCTTTGTCTTTTGTCATAGCCTTTGCATTGTTCCTATGTGAAACATGCTAGATCTATAGTCTGTAGTATCTTTTTGTAGGGGAAAATATTAATCCCATCTCTGGTTTACATACATTTAGCATTTTTTACTAGTCAGCCTTTCTAAACCTGGATGTAGGTAAGAAAAAATGAAATAAGATTTAAGATTTAAATCAAGGTGGGCTGCAGCATATGTGATTGACCCCAGTCTACCCTGATTGCAACTTCATTTGTGGCAATATTAGGACTTCTGTTTACATACTGAAATATCAGTGATGATAAAACTTGACTTTCATACCTGTAATTAATTAGAAGCCATCACACTGTCTATTAGTTTGGGTGACTTTTTTTCAAGTCTGGATGTTTATGTAGATTCATAAAAGTCAGGTTTAAATGAGCTATAATTTGATACCATTACCAGTATAGCTGCAACAGCACTGTCCTCCATGCTTGCTTCACAACCCAAGAAATGGGATGTGTCCATTTGGGAGTAAAACTGCTCCAAGTGCTGTGCTGTCACAGTTCTGATTCTCCAGTCTACAGTAAAGCTGGCTTTCTTGTTCCTCAGAAAGTGCTGCCACAGCTTATGGCTGCCAAACAGAGTCCCACCATTCCTCCAAACGGACAGGTAATCCACTTGGGGGTAGAGGGGAATTCAGGCCTGCAAGGTATGCCCTGCTCTTCTAGGCTGAGCTTCCAGAGCAGACACCAGCTCAAATAATTGGGCATTTATGGCAGAAATAAACCTTGGATTTGACTGTGAGATATTTCACACAAATTGTGCTACAGTAATAATTCCCACCGGCATCAGGGCTGTACTACTGCTTGCCTTGTTTAATAAGCTCAAAGTAGCTAATATCCCTTGTCACAAATATATCCTTTAACTTTTCTTATTTCTCTTGTAATTAAAGTGCAGCTATAAGAAGTGAATTCTGTGCATTAATTAAACTCAGCAGGATTTTACTGCCACGAATAGAAGACTGTAGAGAAGGTGGGGAAAGGGCAGTGAGTACATTACAGGGTAAAATGTTTTCCTGGGTTTTGCCTAAACCTGACTCTTGTATAGATATACAAGAGAATTAACTCTCATTTTCAATCCTGCTGCATTTTCACTCTAATACAAAAATAACAAAATACTTCTTGGTTCATGCACACAGGTCATAATATTAAAGTGAAAGAGGATGCTTCTCACTGAGAAACAACCAGAATTTATTTTTGGCCTGCTCTTTTAAAAAAATGTTGAAAATAACCTTTCAGTGCTAGTATTCCCATACCAGAAAGCAGATAGTTACTTCACTCTTGCCTGTCGCTTAACTTACATTATGTAAGAAGTGTGGTTTAATTATATTGAAATACTGTGCAGCTGGGATCACATTCACTGTGCTATGTTCTGACTGCACTTTTCACGTTTTATGCATCTTTGTCTGATGTTGATCATAATTATATGTTGGCTGTGTCAGACTTTCTGTAATTGAGGCTTTTTAATATAATGTAACGGAGGTTTTTGTTTGTTGGCTGTGTCAGACTTTCTGTAATTGAGGCTTTTTAATATAATGTAACGGAGGTTTTTGTTTGTTTTGACTAGTCTTTCTAAGTGATTAGTTACTGTAAGTTTTCATGTAAATAGAACTTTTAAGAAAGACTATGGTGTTCCCAGTTTACTTTGGTATACCTAGAATAAAGTGGTTGGAGTGTTTATGAGATATCGTTTAAATGTATCCAGTGAAGCCGCGCATACCGATCGGTGGGTAACGCCACATTATGAAAAATGTATAGTGGCATCTGTTTCTACATCACAAAGATTTTTCTTCCCATAGTGCCATGAGCAAATTTACATTCCGCTGGCTTGAGCTACACCGTCTTTAGGATTTTAGAAAGTTTGGGTTTTGTTGCAGTGCTGGGGCTGTACCTGTTCTTTGACACTGTCCAACAAGATCAGAATTATGTGCTCATAGACTGTTCAAAAATAACCTCAGTCTCACTTTTGCACAAGCGTGCTGTTCTTACAGGCATGCAGGTAAGCCCAGTTTGGTCTAGCAAGTTTTAGAGCTGAAGCTGGGTGCATTCTCTGGGAAAATACTGCATAGCACAAGTCAGGTACCACTGCCACATGACAGAGCCACAGAAAATACAGAGCTGATGGTTTTGTGTTACATTGTGAGGAGTCTAGTGTCTAAATTGGAAGGCAGCAGTCTTTGTTCTGTGTTTGGAATACGTGTGTCCTGCAGCAAGAGTTCTGAACTTCACATGCAGTGAGTTGGGCTGCCTCTTTTTCATCCACGCATGGACAAATGCTGGGAGCAGAGGACAGCAGCAACTTTCCGTACCTGCTTGGAACTTTCTGTATCTTATCTTTGCATCACCCCTTCAAAGATAATCTCCTTTGGATGGATATCACTACTGGAATTCCTGTGTGATGCTGAAAGTTACACACAACCACTCTAATGTTACCTCCTGAGAGCAAGGAGAAAGTGGATGTATAAAAGGCTGTTGAAATATTACACATTTGACAGCCTGGTCTCCCTTTTTTCACTTCCCAAATTTCATCTTAATCACTGAGAATAAAATTAGATTAATTTTATAATTTTAGAAGTAGTGGGGCTAGAAGTTCAGTTTCGGATATGGGAACATAAATTGTAAAGTGGCAATTTTAGATTACTTAGGCTTTAAATTACATGTCTTTCAACTCTTGAGGTTTGAATCTTCTATTAAACTTGTTCACTAGGAATGAAATTTTGCAAAAGGTTTTGCCCTGTGTGTTTCTTGATTTTGCAAGTGTCCCTGTTAAAACTGAATCGCGCTGGGGTGAGTGGAAAATGAAGACTGTCCATCACAACAATGAGCTGTGAAGCCCAATCTGAAGAGACAACGTTCTGTGCTCCCTCATGGGCATTGATCCCTGTCACACCACCACCATCATGCAGTTTGGTCTTCAGTGCTTTGCCATGGCTGCTGAAGAGACACAGGGCTGGAAGATTAGGAGTGCTGCAGAGCAGTGTGTGAAATGCATTAGCAGAGATAAATGTGAAATCTCGTACCTCGCATTCCTGCTCTCTGCCTGCACCAGAGTGCACTCAGTCCCTCGCTCCTAAATGAGCGCTAAAAATACTGAAGCAGTTTCTCTTCAAAAATTGAAGCAATGTTGAAAGTCCTATACTTTGTTTAAAGAAAAAGCCACTTAAGTCTTCCCTTTCTCAGTTCGGTCCACTGCCATCTCTGCAGGATTTGCAGAGAATTATTGCCTTAAATTAGAAACTCTTATTATCTCATTTTTCTTAATAGAGCAGTACTGTAGAGTACTGCAGTCCTACCCACAGAAATACTTGCAATAAAGCTTTAGATGTTCACGTTTCTCTTCAAAATAATCTATTTTTTTTTTCATAAATGTATACGTGATGAGAGATTTAGTTTTCCTTTTGCATCAGGCTAGATGTTCTTACTAAACATCATTATTAGGATATTGAGGGGAGGAGGAATGTTTTTTTGATTCTTTTAGGCACCTGCATGTGGAATCCACCTAAAGCATTATTGTCAGTTTTTCTCTGTATTTTTTAAAAGTCTTGTATACATAAAAGGAAATTCAAACTGCTGACTTTCCTTTAGGTTTATATTGATATAAAACCTTTCTTTGAAGTGGCTGAGGGTACAAAAAGGTTTCATATATCTTAGTGTATCTGTAAGAGAATTGAGGATAAGTGTCAAGACTTGTAAAGTTACAGGTACAGACTTAAAGTCCATTTGTAGCCTTACTGCTATTTTGTGCCTCACCCTCGAAAATTCAATGGGAGGATTTGGCTTTGCAAAAGTCTTTCTCCCTTTGAAACTATCTACTACTTTTTCTCCTACCCTTTTATTACTTTTTTTCTTTTCTTATTGAGGCAAACTCCTCCGTATTGCTGTATCTTCAGGGAAAATTGTAACCTACTGTTCGTTAATTTTCCATTTTCTTTTCCTTTTCTATCTACTCTGCCAATCAAATGCTACTGCTGCCTCACATCAGGCAAAGGTTTGTTCTAAGAGCTGACATTCGGGAAAAGATTTGTAAAACTACCTAGCAATGAGACCAATGGCATTCTCTAAAAGTGTAAAGGGTTGCCTTGAAAATTGCTTAGAAAGAAAGGAACTAATTAGTAAATGATAGCATTTTCCTGTAGATTTTATTTTAATCTGCTAGGGATTTCAGCAACATAGGCATGATTGTTGCAGTCTCTGTAGCACTGTCTTAAAAGCTTGCAAATAGATCACTGTCATATAGCCTTCATTGCTCTGCCCCTCAGTAGACCAGCACAGAGCACATCAGAACAGTCAAACAAATCCAAGGTGGCTTTTGTACCGCCCTGTCGTTTCTAATGATGACTTTTTAGTGTTCAAGGGACATGTGCCCTGTACAGAAGGCTGGGATATTTTCCTCTGAAATCTGCATGCTGCAGTGGATAGAGGAAACAGCATGGCACAGTGTTTCTGTAGTCAGTGTGGAGCAGCCTGACTGTGACAGCGTGACCTCAAGTTGTAGAATATGCTTCTGTCCTTTCAGAGGGTTGATCTGCTTTCCCTCCCAGTGCCTTTGATGCTGACATCCCCTGGACAGGGCACTGGAGGAGCTGTTCCTCAGGAGGGATGGCTGGTGCTGCCGGCAGGCCACGTACTGCAGCCCTCATGGTACTGCGGCCCAGGCACTGCAGGGGTGAAGGATTTCCTTCAGCTAAATGCAGCAACATGGAAATGTTTGAGTCACTCCAAGGATAAGATTTGTTTGTTCTCATTGGCAATTTTGTATTTATTTTCAGATGAATGATCAGTTCTTCCAGCTCAGAGGCCTGGGTACCCAGGCAACAGCTGGTCTTGCTATTAAAGTTTGGGGCAAAGAAGGCATTAAGTATGTCAGTCTTTTCCTCATGGTTTGTCTCTAAGTGCCTCTGCATCCAATAAAAGATAAGGTTCTCCTTAGCCCTCCTTTCATGGCTAATGTAGTTATAGAGACATTTTTTATTGTCTTTTATGGCAGATGCCAGATGAAGTTCCAGGTGGCCTTTGGTCTTTCTAATTTTCTCCATGCATAACCTAATGGAATCCTTGTAGTCCTCCTGAGCTGCCTTGCCTTTCTTCCAAGGGCCACAAACTCTATGCTTCTCCCTGAGTTCCAGCCAAAGCTCATTGTTTATCCAGGCCAGTCTTCTTCCCCACCAGCAGGTCTTTTGGCATGTGGGGATGGCCTGCTCCTGTGCCTTTAAGATTTCGTGATGAATGTTCAGCCTTCCTGAACTCCTTTGTCCCCCAGAACTGCCACCCAAGGGACTCTGGTAACTCTAAAGAGGCCAAACCTTGCCCTCTGAAAGTTCAAGTTTGCTGTTCTGCTGACTCCCTTTCCTTTTCTGAGATTTGAAAACTCATAATTTTGTGATCACTCTGCCCAAGGCAGCCCAGAACCATCACATCACCCACCAGTCCTCCTCTGTTCACAAAAAGCAGGTCCCACGAGGTGCCCTCCCTGGTTGCCTCACTCACCAGGTGTGTCAGGAATGCCTCTTTCCCACACACCAGAAATCTCCTGGACCCTTTCCTCTCTGCTGGGTTGAATTTCCTGCAGATTTCTGGTAAGCTGAAGTCCCACCACGAGAAAAACGACTACTGATAGTGCGACTTCTCCCAACATTTTGTCTACCTCTTCATCCTGGTTGGGTGGTCTATCTGTCTTGTTGCCCTTCCCCCTGGTCCTTTCCTGTAAACAGTTAACCCTGTTGTCACCATCATTAAGCTCTAGACAGTCAGAACCCTCCCTAACACACAGGGCTACCCCACCACCTCTCCCTCGCTTATTCCTTCTGAAGGGTTTGTAGACATTTGTAGATTACACCCTTTGTGGAGATTGATGTAAAACAGAGCATAATATCCAATAAGGATTGAAAATATGAAAAGAAAGGTGTTTGGAGCAGTGGTAAGTCTGCTCTTGCTTTTGTGTTATGAAAGCAGGCACTCGGAGGTTGAAAACAGATTTTTCTTTTGAAGTTTTGGGGTGTGGGTTCTGTGAAACTGAAAACAGCAAATTCAATCTGTTAGAACAGATTTTTTTTCCTCTACCATGTGTCTCACAAAAGTGTCTTTTCCAGTTATGTCCATGTTTGTACCAGTAAATGCTTACATTTGAAACTTTGTACTTATAAACTAAAGCTGAGCAAATAATTCTATTAAAAAATTACATTAGAAACATATGTATTGGATGTAACATGAGACTTTATCTTCTCGAGCAAATTTGTGCTGGAAGACCATAGTAAATTGCTCTCAGAGTAAACTCGTTAAATGTTTTGTATTATGCTGTATTTTAAATATTTGATGAATAAACATGAAAGGCTTGTGTAATCATTTAGAATTTCCAATGCTGTTAGAAATGCATGTATCATTGAATTTTACAATAATCAAAGCCTCTTTATATAATCATTATGCAGTATTTTACAGAAACAAATTCCCATGTGGCTGAAATTCTCCACGCTTGGCTTTTTTCATGCCAGAAATGAGGATTTTATTTTGATCTGTTCTTTGTTTTGTCCTGTTCACCACGGATTGTGTGATCACAAAGGGAGGGTCAAAAATCCCTGCCTTCTAGCATGCATTTTCTTTAAGGATCTGTTCGCAGCTTGCATAGTGATGGTCAGAAAGCCAGGAGAACAAAGGACAAATGCAGTCCGTAGCGTGGTCAAAATTTAGTGCATTTGGTTCTCTCAAAATCTCACCAGCATAAAAAGTGAATGAACACTATTAACAGGAGCAATTGTGGACCCAAGGTTTCAGTGTACCGAGCAGTTCCTGCATTGAACAGAGCATCAGCTGCTTTGTAGTGTTATGGCACTTTGTGGTATCTGAGATGTCCTTTCACTGAGGAGTAAACTGACTTCTCTCACCTTGAATTTATTACTTATTGATGAGATCATGGATTGTAACCAAGGACTCACTGGCAGGGTGACATTAGTTTTGTTTCTATTTAGTCTTTTTGGTGGTATTTTTTTCACCATTTTGCAGTGGTGAGAATGTAGTGCATTTTATTTCCCCCTGTGCCAAGTTCTTTTCATTACAATCATGGTATTTTTAAAGCAAGAATAGTTGAAGACTTATAGTACCATGCAGCTGTTGATGTTTATTCTTGCAGTCTTATCATCCTTAAATCCTTTGCCATATACGCAGTCTCACTAATGTGAAATGAAAAAGCTGAAAGTCACAACTATCCAAACCACTTTAATAAGATTTCATTTTTCTTTTCTTCTTTTTTTTCCCCTCTCCAGTTCAGAGTAGGGAACAGTATGACTTTCTATTTTACTGGATCTTTCTACCCAGCTTTCCCTGCAGGCTCCAGCATATTTCAGTAAGGCACAGCATTTAAGGCATAACCAATGTAGTGGCTCATAGAGCTATCAAGACAACTCAGAGCAAAAAACAAAGATGAAAATTAGCAAAGACTGTTCTGTCAGCTTTCACTACAAAACACCTAAGCCACCTTCAAGTGAAATTCAGAGGACTCTCACTGGAGAGGAAATAGAGAAATGCATTTTTTCTGCAAGTTGATAGGCAGACGTTGTCATATACACGTCAGGAATAGTAAAGGAGAACATTTGCACCATTTCTAGCGTATGTATTCTTGTGAGACAAAAGGAAGTTTTTGAGTGTGTACGTATTGTGTTAGTCTGACTTGATATCTGACTTGACAACCCTTTCTGGTGGAGACTGAAGTCTTCTTACTTCATGTGTCGCACTGTTACATATGGTTGTCTACATTGCTCAGGTTTTTGTTTCTAAGGTAAGACTGTGAGCATTTGTCACTGTATTTTTAGTGAAAAAAAGAAAATCACTGGATCTCTGTGGAGTAGAAGTCTGGATCTATTAACATAAAATTGTGCAGATGTAACAGTCTTGAAAGCTTGTCTCTACTATTTCCACCAAAATCTGGGAGCAGCAGTTGAGGCAGCATTGAATCACAGCTCTTTTGTTTTGTTTTCCCTGCTTTACTCTTCAGCAGTTTTACTGGGTGTATTAGAAGTGCACTGAGAGATACAAGCTAATTCCTTTGATTGCAACAGCATCTCTACTATGAGCAGTTGTATGTAGATATGGTCTGTCTTAAAATGCAGATCAGTAAGTTCGTGTTGGGAGGAGACCATTTCTCTACTGAGAACCCTTCAGTCAGGGTTGTTTGCTTCCGAACAGAAAATCTGTGTCATGAGGGACAACTGTGATTTTTTTTCCTGTAGAAGGCAGCAGTTAGTATGTTTTTGAGATGCTTGGAAGGCTTGGATTTTGACACACCACTGCCTCAGTGAAATCGAACACGGAGTCCTTGATTTGTTATAGCTGTTGATTCTCACTGCCTCTGATCTTGGGGAATAACTTGGCAGCTTTTCAAAGAGAAGTAATTGCAAGGCTCTTGCTAAAGAAATTATCTCTGAATGTGGAAGCTCTGGACAGTTACTGCCCAATTATTGCTACCCTGTTCTGAAATAACATCACCCCTGTGAGACAAGGAAGTTTCTGAATAATTAACTGGGTCCAAATGGCTTTCAGGCTTGGGTATGTCAGAAGAAAGATTGTCCTTGCAGTATAAATTAAAGTATAGGCACATATACCCAATTTCATTGAGAGGCTTCCTGAGAGACTTTTCCTGTGTACACACAATACTCTGTGAGATTCATGTCCAAAGTTTCATTGCCCATTAAAACAACCTTGACATTATCAGTTAGTAGTCCTGTCCTGGTGAGTATATCTGTCTGGACTTAGAATTAGCCCCATACAGAGTATTTGATAGTAGGGCAGGGGTGGATTCCTTTTCTCTGCTCCTTTTTTAATGTTCCTCAGGCAGTAGCTCACTGGTCCCTGGAAAAAGCTCCTGTAGGAAGGACCACAGGGCTTAAAGTTTTCCTGTCTGTTTTCAGACATGTGAAACTTCATAATCAGCAGTACATTCAACATGAAAACAAAAAGCCTGTTGCCTCCAGTTGCATTAAACTCCACAGGAATAGGTACTTGCGTTCTTAGCATCTAAAATATTGTTCTCTAAAATCCATGAGCTATGTATTGAAGGAGTTGAAGAGACAGTAACCAGAAGTGAAGGGGTGTTATGTAGTTTGAAAAAGCAATTATTTGCCTTGGTTTTGCTTTGTTTTCCCCCTTTTCCTGCCAGTTCATTTTTTTCCAGATTTGCAGTCTGGTTTCCCTGCTAGGTGTGCAGCCTGTTTTATACGCTTGGGATGGACCATGTTGTTTATTTAATGTTTCTGAAACTCTTAGATGAAGCTTCTCCTAGGGTTACCTGATTTTTTTTCTTTTTTTTTTTTCACTTTTAGTTAAGACAAATTGGATCCATCTATTGAACTACTAGTGAATATAAGTCCTTTACACAGGAAAAACCTGCAAATTCAGGTTATTTAGACAAAGTAATTCATCCCTCTTACGATCTGAACATCTAGCTCAAGTAACATAAAATATTCTGGATTGTCAATCTCCTCTTTAACAGAAATTGTCAGGAAATTTGTATTTACTATATTTGCATCTGTGATATAATCACAGTGAATCTTACGAGGCTGCATAGGTCAGGCATTTCTTTTGATTAGGTCATAATTATTGATGTCTTTGAATTATTAAAAATGGAACAGGCAATAAATTCTTTGCTTCTTTAGTGAGTGGCTGTCATCTATAACAGTTTTTTGAGATGCTGTAAGTTAACCTGCACAGCATCACACTTCACAGTCAATTAAAATGAAAGTGGTTGGTTCTGACTTTGGGAATTCAGCACTGTAGGCCCTGTCTGTTTAAGACTAGGTTTTTTGTATCCTGGTTGCTTGGCACTTTCCATAACTGAGATTGCACTGTCTGAAACCAGATGCAATAAGTACCTTTATATAATGATAGCAACTTGTTTAATGTGGGTCTAGAGACTGGGAAAAAATTTGCATAGCCTTATTACAGATAAAAAACAAAGCTTTATTCTACAGTCTATAGTCTATTTTCTTTATTCTATAAAGAAAAGTAAACATGTATTTTCAGATGGTTTCAACATTTGTTATGACTTCTAAATAAGAGATGATAAAAGTAAGCACATGTTGTTTGGGCGTGTGTAGATGCCTTTACCTTTTTCCCCACCAAGTGATGAGAGCACAAGTGTTTAACCCAGAATTAAGCAAACTTTATGTTGAAAATTAGCTTCTAAGGCAACTTCTGGACTGGGGAGAAGATATGCTTTGCTGTAACATCCTGTAGTCCTCCTCTACAGATACCCAGACCTGGAAACCTGGGAGGAGAAACGTGGTGAGTGTCTGGCCAACATCCCAACACAAAGTGCAGAGCAGAAGGCAGATGCTAGGAAGAATCTTAAGGGTCTAGATGTAATCTAGAGGACCAATCTAATACTGCCTAGCAAAGTAGGCCCATCATTGCTCTCTTAGATGTCACACCACACTAAAATGCTTTTTTGGCTGCTCTGTTCCATGGCTGCTGAGATTTGATTTGGGCACCTGATAAGTGGGGGATGGGGAGCAGCTGGCCAAGTGAAATAATTGGTAGGGATGTGATAGGAAAAAAGTACAAGGGAGATTCATAGACAGAGAGGAAGAGGTTGAATTAGAAGATATGGTCAAACTTTGTTAAGTTAAATAGCCCACACCATTCTGTTTCAGGTTTGCATTCAATTCGAGCTGGATTTGTTTGCCTACAAATAGAGCTGGATCTCCGAAATGGCCTTCCAGTCCTAATTCCTTTGATATTTGCTGTTGGAAAGAGTAATGACGTATGTAAGGCATTGGAAGGAGTTACTGGAGAGATAACCATCAGTACTGTGGAGCCTTAAGGTGACACATCTTTGCCTTTGAGTTTGTAGTGAAAAATACAGAATTAGTTAAAATATTAATACTGCAAAGACCCAAGTGTTGTGTGAGGTAAGTACAAAGCTCAGGTAAAATGAAGGAGACCACAGGTTCCCCTACAATTGCTTTGCTAATCCAAAGTTCATGTAATTACACTGTATACCTGCAGTTCACGTGATTGTAGTGTATACCTGCTCACTGTTGTTTTCTGGGCCCAAGGCATAGGAGATTAAGTGAAGGTGTTATTGTCATTTGCTTCCGCAGTTGCCAATATTGTAACATCAGGTATAAATTTTTTGTGATGCTGAGGTTAGGGAAAAAAATTCAGTTTCAATCCATGTGTAAACATGGATCTTAGAGCATTACTAACTAAAACAGCTGCAAGAAAAGCATATGGTTCATTATCCTTGAAAAATGCAACCAATGTATGCTGATATTACTACCAAGTGCAATATGATGAGTTCTGCAAGTGTATTTCTTAATATCTTAATAACATGTTCAGAAAATATCGAATTGTGTCTAGTTTGCTTGCCTACACCAAAATAGTAATTTCAAGTACTTTATTTCACTTTATTTGTGGTTTCTCATTTGTATGATGTATTCATGTCTTGTTCAGGATTAGTCCTGCAAAATATGAGAAAAAGCCTTCAATACTTTATTAAAGTAATTTAATTTTTCAATGAAATATTTAAGTTGCCTTTTCCAAAGAAGGAAACATTGTCATTATTATTAAACTAAAGTAATAATACTGTGTTATTATTAGCAGTTATTTTAAGCAGATAATAACTTTCTCTTAAATTAGTCTAAGCTGTTACTGTAGGGCCATTCACCCCTAATAACACCTCACTTTCCTGAAGAACAGTGAGTTAAGGGGGGCATTTGTTTTGGCTCAAATTTCTAAAATGTTTTCATTTTCTTGTCTTCTATGAAATTTAATCTGTTTTAAAAGGTGACATTAGACAAATCAGCCTTTAAATATTTGGAATAAAATTCCAAGAATGTTCACATGGTGTATTTGATTTCCCTTGAATTAGGTTTTGTTTGGTTTGATTGGGGGATGCTTTTAGGGGGAAAAGAGACTGTTTCTAGTAAGATCCTTGGCCTGATGGTACTTTAAACTTGTTAGATCTAGCTGGCTGGGTGAGTCAAAATTTCCACGTGGCATAATTCCTGGAGCTTGAGCTGGCAGAAGCCTTTGGGCGGGGTGCTGCTTGCAGCCTGGAGGATAGGTTAGTGTCTGAGCAACGATAGCGTATGCAGGAGACAGGGCTGAAACTATGAAAGGTGCATGTATTTACATGAAGGTTTCTACATCCATTTTTGGAAGGCAGTTTAAGTAATTTCTTTTTAATCTCTTACTCCTCCTGGTTTTCAGATCAGTAAGGAGATCACATATAGGTGGTTTATTTTCTAAGCTAGGTGGAAAGATTGGAGTTTGTACCCCAGAGCAGCGTGTGCTGTTTAGTGCTCTGCCTTTTTTCTGTGTGCTGTTTCTAGAGTCAATATTAACAAAGTCCTACGGAAGATGAAAACAGTCTGCACTGAAATTGTGAATAGCATTGAAGGTCTGCTACATATTAATAGAGCAGTTCCTATTTATGCAGGAGGAATTTGTATACCTGTATTGAGACTCATGCAGTTTTAGAAAACTGCTACTTTTTGAGGTATAGTTTCTTCAGGATGTTTAAAGAAAAAAGCTGGAATGTAGGCTACAGTATCAGGTATCTTTATTTACTTTTTTTTGGGGGGTTTGATTTTTTTTTCCTCTTTCTGAATCTATATGGTCCTTCTTACTGCTAATCAAGTTCACTGTCTCTCCTTAACCTTTCAATTTTTAGGGAAGGAAGTTGAAGGAAGTAGGGCTTGTATTGTTACATTTGGTTAGCTTCAGATCCAGAGCTGGAAATGTATGAGTTTTGTTAACCTATCCTTTTCTCTAATGTCTGTGTCTGAAAGCGGAGGTGATGAGTGACTGTAGTATTTCTCTGGTGGTATCACTTCAAACAGAGAGTGGTTTGCAACGTGTACTGAGTGCTCCTGCTTCTCTCTTCTGAGGGTTCTGTAAAAATGTTACTGTTCACAATATTTTGATACTTAATGGTAACTCGCAGAAATTTATTTCCTGGAAAAATATTTGTGCAGATAAGGATAGTGATTGCCCTATTAATCTGAAGAAATCTGCATGCATAACCTTCTATTTTTAAAATAAAAGCAGTATTGTGCCAGGGAAATAGAGCCTCTTGTGCTATGGGATGTAATTTCTATATGGAAAGAGAGATTTCAAATTAAATTAAATGTACTCATCTGAGGAGTTAACAATGGTTTGACTAAGAGGCAGCAACACTACATACTGCTGGAAGGTATGAGCTGAAGTCATACCTTACTGCAGCTGCTGGGAGGCTTTAGATAGGCGGGTTTGAATCAAGAACAGGGCAAGAATTTGGAACACAAGGATCCAGACCTCCATTTCAGCACTAAACCCTCACCATGAACAAGGGTATATTGAAGTAAACTGCTGCAAGAATGAGCGATGACATTGTGTATAACTGAACTCTCCTGGAAGTCTTACAGATAATATTAATTGCAGAAGCTTATATAGCTGAAAATGAAGTTTTCAGTGTGTTTGTACAAGTTGCATTTCCTCCCCAGGAGATGTTAGTATTTTTAAAATGTTTAAATTGAACATTGGATGTAATTTAACTCTGAAAATTTCCTTCAAATGAAAA
Organism: Struthidea cinerea; assembly: GCA_013397865.1. Lineage (NCBI taxonomy): Eukaryota > Metazoa > Chordata > Aves > Passeriformes > Corcoracidae > Struthidea > Struthidea cinerea. Next base: position 294,383 of record VZTI01005027.1, on the reverse strand, counting down.
TTTTCTTTGCAGTAAATGTACATGAAAATTTACCTAATTACATCTCCAGAACTTATATTTTAATCCAGTATTTTCAGAAATAATGGGGTTCTTAATCTGTCTGTCCTTATTTGGAACTGAAAGGGAATTTGTTGAAAAAAGCAAAGAGAAAAAGGAAGAATGGATGCCTCACTGATCTTTATGGAAATTGTTAAATTTGCTATGAGCTTTTGCTGTTGCTCATGGTGCTTGCTGTTGGAGTTCCCATCTTTCAGTTCCAGAATCTTGGCGAGTTAGTTCAATAGTCAATCAAACTTGTTTTGTCGTGGCCTCCCCAGCACCCTCTGGTGCTGGAGAGGCCCTGTTTGCCTGGTTGTGCTGGGGCAACCAGCACCCCCAGAGGTTGGTGGTGCAGAAGCAGCAACACTAAAGGCTTGACAAAGGAGTTAAAAACTTCACTAAAGGATTTTAGTCAGCTTTATTTGCTCTGCTGACAAACTTGTAGGTTTCTGAAAAGTGCCTTAAAAAATAACAGTTTCTTTTCAATGGCTTTATGATTTGTGACAGCCTCTGTTCCATGGTCCTACCTTGTTTGTTTGTCTGTTAAAGCACAACATCCTTTTGTTCATACCCTTGAACAAAAAATAGAACTTTTTGGCATAAATTTCACTGAATATTTTTCATTCACTTGGCTGCTGCAAAGATAGTTGATTCTTATATAATATTCATTGATGTTTAGAATTAGATTTATGTAATTTGTGGCAGGCTCTGTTGCATGCCACTTTTCGTTACTTTTTGCCTTTTAGCAGAGATCTACTACATCAGTGCAAAGAAAAAAAGGCCGTTTATCGCACATGACAAAGTTATTCCCTTAACAGACAGAGAATGCAAGTAACCTAGTTAGACTGTAGATGTTACTACTTACATGCTGTAGTAGTGTTTGGGGAAATCATAGCTTATACACTGGGCTGGAGAAAAACTGAAAGGTCTGGAATGGTACTGGTTTGTCTAAGATACTTTTTAAGAATGAAACATGAGTTTTTAATGTTTTTCCTTTTTTCTTTGTGTTAGAACTTCTGCTGTAGCTGAAGAGTATGTTAAGGCTTATGGGTTGATTTTATAAAGGTGTTCAGGCTGGAGATACTTATACACCTGAAGATGTCAGTGGGCTGCTCTATGGATTTGAATCAAGCTAGACATCCAATTTCCCGGTTTTTAGCTATTTGAGGGATTTTTTTTTTTAGTCCCATGTAGCTCCTCAGGCACTTTTAAAGCTGCTTGAAGAAATCCGTCAGCACCTTTTTCAGACTCCATGTACATTTGAAAAATGTGATCCTAATTTCTCCAGAGTGGTGTCCACCAGAGCATCTCTGTTAGAATACGGAGGTCAGCCTATTTGCAGAAAGCAATAGGCTCTGTAAGCTTTAAAGAGGAAGGCCAAGTACCTTTCCAAGATTTAATTAATCAGGGGTCTGGATGAAACACATTCCTGGCCCTCAGATCACTCCTCAGACCTGCTCCTAGCAGTTGTCTTTAGTGGGAAAGGGGAGAGCTCTCTCCTACAATCAGATGGGGGCTGAGGGAAATACTGGGCTTACATAGTGGTACATGTTTTCAGGGATTCTTTGAGCAGACTGGGGAAGAGATGTGTCTGGATCCAGTCCTTGTCCTGGTGATTATTCTGCTCAACTGAGTTGAAGAAATTCAGTTATAGGATTGAAAGGCCCTAAAAGAGCGGGGGGAAGGAACCCAGGTTTTATGCAGTTGTAGCAGGTATCTGTACAATGAGACAAATGCTCTGGGGACTGAAGATTAGGTAGGAGCAGGAGTGTCTTTGGAATGTAGAACCTGGAAACCCATGTCTGGCCAGTTTATAGACAACCAGCAACATGGCATTGAGATAAATATTTTTCAGAAGAAAAGGTGCCATAACTGTAATGAGGTGGTAATTCAGTAGAACAGTTTCCACTGAAACAGTTTGGACTGAATTCCAAAAGATTATTAATGCAGTTTCCCTCACGTTTCTGTTGGTAAACTGAGTAAGTCTCAGTTGTTGTAAAGTTCTGTTTACCTTTCTTTGTATTTGAACACACAGATTGTTACAATAACATAATTTTGTCTTATATATGACAAAATGGGATTTTAGTAAATAAAAAGGGTAAAGAAAACTCATTTTGCTTCAATATTCATCCTTGTTTTTTAGTGAAAAACTTAGTAAAACTCTTAAACTGAGATATAAATATGTCTTCATTACTCCCATTCTTAGAGGCACAAGAAAGTCTATGAAGGCTGTGATCCTTTGCTTCTAAATCTTTGTTATAGAGGACCACTGGAAAGGAAATTGAGTGTTTAATACAGCAATGAGAATACATTTAGGAAATTTCAACCCTGTCAGCAAGTCCTTTCTAAATTCCTATTCTCTTGGGGTTTTTTTGGCAAAGAAATTGGCTTCAGGCTAAATATGTAATGATTTAAGGCTGAAGTTTATGAAGATTTTGACACAGGCACCTCTTATTCTGACAATGTGAATATATGTTGTAACGAATATTTTAAAAATTAATTTTAAAAATAGTTGTTTTTAGGTGTTTGAATGTGATGGTTTTGTTTGGAAGAGTTTCTTGGGCGGGTTAGTTTTGTGGGGGTTTTTGTTATTGGTTTGGGGGTTATTTGGGGTTTTTAATGTTCATTTTAAGTAATTTGGGAGAATAGACTAAGAAGGAGGAATGAGGAAAGTTGTATGGGGGCTAAAATACTGATCCTGTGCTTATATGGATGCATTAGCACAACAATACTGTAACTATGTCAAGAAGGACAATGCTCATACTCATTTATGCACCTCAGGACAAAACAGGAATTTGGAATTCTGTGAACCTGTCCCACTGAACACTGGATGTACACAGGCCAGCTGGTTAAAAACTGTGCCAGCTTCATAGCTGAGTATCTCTGCTCTGGTCCAGAATAGCAGTCCTAGTCCTCAGGGCAATGCAAGCACAGCAGTAGTCATGGAGTGCCCAAAAGAATTCAAGAGGAATACAGCTCAAAGGGAATTTGCAATTTTTCAATTACATTCAAAGATATGGCCTTTTAGAGGGCAGCATTCAGTTAAGTTGAAAATTAATCATTTTCTGAAAGAGAAAGAATGATGCTGAGTCACAAGGGAATCTATTGTTTAAATGATTTTGGTATTATTCAGTCTCCAGACAGTGACTTTTATCGATTTTATCAATGTGTGCTAAGAATGTCTTTTTTGTACACGCGGGTCAGGGCAATCCCAAGCAAAAATACGGGCTGGGTGGAGAATGGATTGAGAGCAGCCCTGCCCAGAAGGACTTGGGGGTGCTGGTGGAGGAGAGGCTGGACATGACCCAGCCGTGGGCACTCAGCCCAGAAAGCCAAACGTGTCCTGGGCTGCATCCAAAGCCCCGTGGGCCACAGGGGAGGGAGGGGATTCTGCCCCTCTGCTCCTCTCAGGTGAGACCCCACCTGCAGGGCTGCCTCCAGCTCTGGGGTTGCAGCACAGGAAGGACATGGACCTGTTGGAGTGAGTCCAGAGGAGGTCACAGAGATGATGAGAGGGCTGGAGCACCTCACCTATGGAGACAGGCTGAGAGAGTTGGGGGTTGGGCAGATGTGGCTCCGGGGTAACCTTATAGCACCTTCCAGGGGTGCCTGCCAGAGAGCTGGAGAGGGACTTTTTACAAGGGCGTTGAATGATAGGACAAAGAGGAACGGCTTCACACTGAAAGACAGCAAGTTTAGATTATATATTAGGAATAAATTCTTCCTCGTGAAGGTGGTGAGACACTGAAATAGATTGTCTAGAGAAGCTGTGGATTCCCCATCCCTGGAAGTGTTCAAGGCCAGGCTGGATGGGGGTTTGAGCAACCTGGTCTTGTGGAAAGTGTCCCTGCCCATGTCAGGGAGGGCTGGAACTAGATATTTTTCAGGTGCCTTTCAACTCAAATTGTTCCATGATTCTAGGAAATATAAGTGAGAACATTAAATTGGAAGACCTATTGCCCTTCTCCAAATTCCAACAGCCCTAGTTTTAAAGTCTGAGGAACACTGCTTTAAATATCTCTCTTTCCTTTGATGCTAATGCACCATCACATTTATTTAAAATAGTCATACCTCCTTTTAGTATGTTATACTGAAATATAACATAGCTGTTGTGTTCCGAAGATAAATAAATTGCAACTATTTCAGTTTTCTTACCTAAATTCATTCTCCATTCTTACCAGCACCCTTAATCCTGTTTCTTGAGTGTGAATGGCAAGTGTACACAACATTGCTGATAAACAGGAAATAGCTTTCCTGTTGTATCTGAAAAGCATAATTGTATTTTTTTTAAAAAGTTGTTCATTCCTGATACTAAGCCTGCTTATTCCTGATACGCTTAAGTCTTTCTGCCACCGTGTTTCTGAACTAACATGCTTCCAGCGCATAGAGGAAGTGCTGGTTGTAACTATTGAATGCATTGCCTTGTACTTAATAAGTTTATATTTCTGTTACACATATCTTCCACGTGTAATTCCTTCTGTAGCCCACTGCAGTTTTACTTGTTACAGATTCTGCCTTTTAAATTTCATTATAAAGCTTCTACAACTTCTGCTGTAGCATTCAGTGAAAATCTGAAATAAACTTATCCCTGCCACTGAATCTCAAGGAAATCTCCTTACTGTTTCAGCTCTCCATTTCCTGATTAGCCAGTCTGTTAATCTCTCTAATTCCTTTCCAACTCAATAATAATTTTTGAAAGGCGCTATATCAAGTGCTTTGTTGAAGTTCAGAAGATAAGAGCTACTGCATTTCCTTTGTCTAGACAAGCAGTTATCTCATTGAAGGAAAATAAATTAGTGTGCTTGATCTTCTCCTAACGAACACATGTATTTTTCTAATAAGAATATATAGTGTATGTATGTATATATATTGTGACAGCCATCAAAAATACAGTCACCCAGTCAGTGAATGCAAAAGCATGACTAAATCTTAAATTACTGGCAATGTCTAGAATAACTTGCAGTTTATAGTAAGATACCAGCTAGATCGTACACTATCCCTGTCATGCTACTGATGCTGGAGATGTCAAACTATAAAGGGCATGAAATACTCTGAACTGATGGGACTTGAGCAAAAGGAAGATCCAGAAGTGCATTAACAAAAGTCTGAATCGTAACTGGTGGAGTTTTGGAGCGGTGGGTGTTGGTTTGGTTTCATTTCTTTAGCATATTTGAGAGGCTTGTTATCTGTGAGATCTTTCTGCCGTGTGAAGGTATGTTTTTATTTTTAGGAGTCTAATATGCAGGGTTAATTCTGGGTTTTTTATTTTATATTAATTGATTTATATTCCTAAAAACTTTCCATATCACTCACTGTTTTGGTTTTTATTTTACACTGGGCAATGTAGCCATATTTTCCTACCACGGTTTATTTGCAAAGTGTTTCTGACTGCAGCTTTAAATCTGTTTGGCTCTCAGCCTGTTGGTGTGTTCTAGATGGCAGCAGGTGAGTTGAACAAAACCAAAACATGCTGCTACATATCAGTGTGGATCTGTCTTAACTTTTTCCCCTTATCAGTTTTAGATTCTTTAGTCATCTCTAGTGTTAACATTGAGCTAGAATAACGTCAGAAATAATGCAGATTTCTTTGAAACACAGGATTGCTTTCATTGTTAAAAGTCAAGTCATAGAAGATCTCCTTCAGACAGTCTTGACTTTAAGTTGTTGTCCTGAAATAATAGAACCATTAAGATTAAATTTGGTTCATGTACATTTGAGATACTTCTAGCATGAGCATTTTAAACTTTGATGACAAGAAACTTTTTAACAAGCTCAGGAAGTACCTCAGTATCTGCAGAAAAATACATTTTTATGGGATCTTAATTGCATAATTTTCTTGTCTTTAGCAAGTAACTGTTTTTCCATGAAGAAAATATGTTTTACAAGCTTTGGGTAGATGTCAGGTGTGTAGCATTTCTCATTTGCAGTTTTGGAGTTCTCAAAGACAGATTCTGCTCTTGTATTTAAAGTCAAGAATGGGTCAATTTTATTCAGAGGTAAACTCAGCTGTTTAGAAAACACACTCCTGAATTTTCAACAAAAGTCAAGAGAATATGTCCTCACCTTTGCCTTTTTAGTGAGAGAATCTTTTCCGTGGAAGAAGCATCATTGAAGTAACAAAACTCTTGAGATGGGGTTGAAAACATAGACCAACAATTCATTGTGCTAACTTATATTATGATTTGACATTGTGCACCTAATCTGAACTAGATGTACTAGATATTGCAATATAATTGAATTCTATTCCCCCCCCCGCCCCCAGTTTTGTTAAGCCATTTTAAGCCATGTAAATACCACTTTTTTTTCTGTTAAAAATTTACCACTTGGTTTAATTTCAAAGGAGTACTTCCCTCCCCCCACAGATTATCCTTTATAGACTCAAAGCCCCTGGTTTTGCAGTGGTGTTACTTCAGTGACCTGGGTTTGCTTTTAATTCACATTTACACAGCTAGGAGCAGCCCTTAACTGTTTTAAGCTGTATCTAGTTTGCAAAAAGCATGAGGTATTTATATTCATGTTTGTAAAATATCTGTTTAACTGCACACTTTTCATTGCACTCATTGACCCTTTCCCTGTTAAAAATATATTTTTTGTTCAAATTGTGCTTTCCTTACAAAATGGCTGCCATCTAGCATCTGGCTGGATCCATTTCCCTGAGAGGTATCTTGGTGAAAGGGCTATTCAGATTAACTATATCACAGTTAATTAAAATGATACCATCATTTCGTCCTTTTTGTTACGGCCTAGAAATTCTGAAGTTACGACATTAATTTCTCGTTTCCTTTTAAGCTTATTGCTTTCTTTTGCTGACTTTGAAGATGATAGCCAATAGCCTTAGACACTGTTAGGGCAGAAATTACTGGTGTTCCTGGAATGGAAACCATTGCAGGAATCCTGTGTGTCACCTTAGCAGTAAAGTAAGTGCAGTTGCAGTTTCAATGATGGCGATATTATTGTGATGTTTGTATTGACTTAGGGGAAGGCAGAGGGGGAAGTGAAATTAAGAGTTAAGATGCTCAACTTAGTTATGGATATGCCAAAGCATTATTATAAAAGAAACATCAAAAAGAGACTCGTTAATACAAGGAATTAAGACATTTTTCACTTTTTAGGTGCTGACATGGTCCTGCTTCTTTTACTGGAGAACAGAATGAAGTGTGCAGTGCAAAATTTTCATTGACACCAATAGCCATGGGAACTTGCTTTCAGATCCCAAAGTTCTGAACTGGGAGTGACAAATATTATGTTTATCTTCCTTGAAAACATTGCCACTGTCCAACCAGAATGAAAAAGTTTTCTAAAAATGATGTAGAAAATCCTAGTTTATTTCATCACAACCTACATCAGCAGTTTTCTTTTTCAAAATAATTTTAAATTTGTCATTAAAAACCCACCCCTGAACTCCTGGTCCAGTAGTAAAACTAGTTACGTAGCTGCTTTTACTCTATTCAGATGATCTGAGGTTATAAACGTTGGTTAAGCAATCAGGGCTCTTTCAATGATTTCATATTGGTCTATCTTCTGTCCTTAGCACCCAAACTGTTCTTCAGAACAAGAAGATGCTCATAGCTCTGAGAGGCCCCTTGTGTTTTGCTAACAGTGTTTCTAAAGCCTGGGAGGAGATAAATCACTTGAGTAGGGTGCTGGATGAGAAGTCCCTGAGTACCCTGGCTTTTAATGGAGCTCTGCCCAGCTGGATTGTGTGGCTGGCACACATAGATCTTGGGGATGGTTTCAATTAGGTCTTGGACTTTGAAGAGGTATTAACATAGTACAGTGGTTAGAATAGATAAATGTGTTCATTAGGGGGACACCCCCAGCTGTGAAGGGAGGAAGGAAGCTGCGTAATCCTGTGGTATGTGGAATGGAAGACAAAAAACTATGTTCTTAATTTTTGCCCCAGGCTTCCTAAGTTATCATAGGAAAGTCACAAATGTTTTATTTCTATTCTGCAGTGGATTTCTTCTTTTGCAAAATTACCCCCAGTGCATGAGATTAAATATGTTTGGATACATTGCTAGGAGCAGTGAGCCAGGTAACTAAGCAGGCACCACTGTAGTGGCTGGGTAAACGGGATGGAAATACCTAAGTATTTTACAGAGACATGCCTGGGATGTTATAGAGTTAACTGTCTCTTTTAACAGAAGATAATGTAAAAAACGCCAGGTTCCTTCCATCCCTGTATCCTTTTTTATTTTCTAGCAATATTTGGATGCAAGGAAGCTGTCTTTTCTAATAAAATTCTGCCATTTTGCTTGTCACTAGTTTTAAACAGAGAAACGCTGAGAAGCTTAGAACTGCTTGGAGTCTTTAATACACTACCCCCTGTCTGGTTTGGATGTCCCCATGTGCTGTTGCATGGTGTCTGGGATGTCCCAAAAGCTTCAGCTTCAGTCCTTTGTTCTTGGTTAAAGGCTACCCCAGCTTTTAGACACTACTGATAGCTACTCTGATATTAGACATCTGAATTCTAACTAAGTAGAAAAATTAAGTTTCTTCCTTCTTCCTCAGGATGCCAGAGGGCTACCAGCAGCATTAGAATTTATTTTTCAACCTGGTGCAACAACTTATTTGCACTTGGTCAGACATAATTTTTTCAGCTCTTCCCAAAACCAGCATGCATTCCAGTGCGAAAGGCACTTTCTGACTCCAGTGAGGAGTTCTGAAGCAGACCTGTTCATGCCCCTTGTGAAAGTATCACTCGTGGAGAGGAATGGTTTTAGTTTTCTGCAGCTAAATTCCTCATAAGTAATTCATTGTATCTCTGGAAGTCTTGAGCTGTGGGAGAAGGCAAAGTTACTAATTTTCCCCCCACCTCTGGTGCAGAGTTCTGACCACAATGGAGCAAGAGTGCATTAATTTAAAGCAGTTTCTCAAAAGCTAAACCAAGTAACAAAACTGTAATGCGTTTCAATTTTTTCTTTTTCTTTCTCAAAGGTATATAAGTACACAGCAATAAAGGTAGTAGAAACAGATTTTTTCTTTTAATGCTTTTGTAGCTAGAGTTCATCTGTCTACCTGAAATGAACTGAGATCCAAAGCTTTGCCATAGCTTCTGGGTTTATTAACCCTTTTTTGCAGGAGCAGATACACTGGGGTGGGAGTTCCATGGAGTATTACTGTGTGTGATGAACAGGAACATGATTTGAGCTGGCATTTCATTTAGTTGCCTAACTGAGCTGCCTTTAATTTGAATGTTACTGTGTGTAACCTTCACTGAAATACTTTGTGTTGTCCTACTTTGCTGCCAGTCAGCCTCTGGGGGCTTCACCTTGATTATTTACTGCGGCTTGTTTTCACTTATTTTGATTGTGGTGGTGTTGCTTATTTTTATATGGGAACAAGTGGAGATGATTTTTTTAATTAATTTTTTTTTTTAAATTTGAAATGTGGGTGTCAGGCTCTCCTGATCTTTTGTACAGGAATTCCTGTAATTTGCAGGAGCACAAAGCCATTTGTGAGTAATATTTTTTCATACATGGAGAGAACAGATCTTATTCTCTGTAAGTAAAAAGCAGGAAAGTCAGGACTAGATTACAGAACAATCACTAAGTGCACTGGTATGTCTATGTGGCTTCATGGAAAGTGACATATATTAAGTACAGAAAATATTCGTACAAGAAAGAATTTCTGTGGAACCCTATTATAAATGCTGGTATTTAACAACCAGGAATATGTCTGCCAATGCTGTGGTGAGTATCAAAAGAAAGTCAAAAGGCATATGTGTGAACTTTGATCATTTTGAATTTGAAACTTTGCAGATGGAGTTTGTAAAGGCCTTAATATAAAAAGGCTGTGAATGTGGGAGTTTAGAAAAAGCAGAGAGGACTTCCCTCTGTGGCGTGAACTTGGTGACCAAGGAACTGGCTGCTCTAAGCCAAGCAAGAGCCTAGTTTGATTTCTGGTTACTAGAAGAGAAAAAAGGTATACAGAAAGGACGAAAGCCCTTTTCTGGGTTCAGTGTAACCATGCTGACTCCTAGTGTCTCCAGCAAGTGAATGTGCGGTACTGGCCCTGTGCCACAGGGCAACCTTTATCTGTGCCCTGCAGGCGAGAGGAATTATTTTGCCAGATGATTCACGGGTTGCCAACATAGCAGGATTTATAAAGAATGTATTGGAACTGTTTGTTATCAGCATAGGATGTTGGAAATTTAGGGGAGAAAAAAAGTGAGAGGAAAAAATATTGCTGTTAATACAATTGAACTGCCTAACTGGAAGTGGCTTTTGTTGTTGCTTTTCTATATGGAGGCACTGCTGGAAGCAAACTGAGCCTCTGCTCAGGATGTTTGGTTTTCTTCAATGATATTCAGTAGGCACTGGTGCTTATCTGTACAGAGAAATATTTTCAAGACAAAATGGCAGTCAGCCTGCAGATTTTCTTTCTTGGAAAGAGTAGTTTGCTGAGATGACACTGTGCTTATGTCTTTGGTTAAATGGAACAAGAATAGTAGCTCTGCCCTTGAGAGATCTTTAGCATCTGCAACACAGTAGATGAACAAACGGTTAAAACATGAATAATTCTCTGTCATTTCAAAGACCATTTTTTAGCAGGGAAAAAAAATAATCTTGCAGACTTCACTTTTTGAACTGTTTTTTATCCTGAAGTTTATTTTTTTTTTTATTGTGGATGGTAGCTATAGTACTGGCAGGAGCTCTCTTGTGTTTAGGCACTTGTCAAGTGAAGTGCATGATTATAAAATGATCTTCAATCCACACAGCAACCCAGAAGGATTAATAGGAATTTTTTGGCCACAGAACTAATGATACTTATCATGATGCTGACACTTCCAGCTGCTGCTTCTTAATGTTGTCTTCGGAAGAAACAAGTTTCTGTGAATATATGTTATGGATAACTGGTATTTTTAAGTAGAAACTTAAAAGTTAGTAGTAACACAGGTTCTGTCACTTGGAAAAACTTAGAAGAGACGTACCAAAAAGTCGTCCCTCAGCAGCAGTGTGCCTTTTCCAAAGGTTTCTACCAGCTGTGTTCACATAAAACTACAAAAGGGGAAATGGTAATTTTTTTAATGAAGGAATTTCTTTACATATGTTTCCTTTTTATGCCTGTACTATAAAAAAGGGTAATACATTTAACTTTTGTTTCATACACCAGTGGTAAAAGTTCATAATGACTTATATGAAAAGGAAACTTCTGCAGCAAACTTCATTATTAAATTCCTGGTAGTGAAAAATGGAAAAGAGTAGAAGTTTGGCATACAGGCAAAAAACCCTTTCTGTTCTTGGAAGTCCAGAAATCCTGGAAAAATGCTTGTGATATGTGATCCATACTAGTGCTGTCAAGGCTGAGATGTTAAATACCAGCTTCCCTCAGCAGGGCTTTGCAGATCTCTGCGTTCAGCTCGTTGTTGAGGGAGGGAAAATCATTCTCTCTTCCAGGAGAAAAAGATCTGAGGAAGCAAATACACCTCAGTTGGCTCATGACTTTTGAAGAAAAGCAGGGTCTGGATGCTTTCTGGGTATTGTGGAGTCTGAATTCTCTCTGACAGAGGCTGAAAATACCATTTTCTTTGTCTTCTTGTGAGTGATGGTGAGGAATTAAGTGAGGTGCTGCTTCAGGAATGATGTGTTTTACTGTGGAAGCATGGGAAGGAATTGCTGTGTGCTAAGAACAAAGATGCTGGGTAAGAAAATAAATTAGCAGTTGAATTAAATTGTGATGGGAGAAACAAAAATTATCATGACAGAAATGAAAAAAACGTGGGGAGCAGAGATTTGGTATCTGGGCATTACAATATGGACTAGAGCAGATTAGGTCCTCCATTCTGAAGGACAAAGGTATTTAGTTTTACATAGACATTGGATGGCTTTTATGAGATGGATGTAGATCGGAAAATAACTTCCATAAGTGTCTAGATTTTGAGCTTGCTATTTCACACAATTGACCTTCCTGCAATTCTGTCAGTCCTGTGTTTGCACAGCATTCTTCCTGGGTTTCATTCAAGGGCTCTTGGTTTCTTCTCACATATACAAGCGAAAAGGGAAGTATCGTTAATTCAGAACAACTTTGAGAATTCTTGGGATTTTGGGGACCTTCACATGTCCTGAAACTGTCCTTTTCAACGTATTTGCAGCTGTGGATTGCTCAGAGGTTTGTGGAGCAGTGATGGTGTAGACTGTGGTACATAAATCACTGCCTTTCTGTGCCATGAGCTCTGTGCAGAAGGAGGAGAGGTTTAAGCTGCAGTCTTTAAATCAGACCTGCCATGCACACTTTGTTAAACCAAACATTATCTTGAGCTGAAGCCTCACATGAAATTTGGATCAGTGCTGGGTCTTCCTTTTAAAAGAATGTTCAGCTATTATTTTTAAATGTGTACTTGCAAGTCCAAGTGTTGGGACTTTTTTTTTTTTGCAGGGAGTGATTACTGAAGATCATTAATGTTGGTTTTATTCCACTCTGATCTTTTCAAAAACAAAAGATAAGGACTTCAATAAAGAGCATTTTATTAATGACTCTCTGATGATGTCTATGCTGACAACTTTGGAGTTAAGGTTCTTGCAACAGTATTAAATTAGGTATTATTTCAAGATCTTTAGTGCTTAAAGCTGAGCAGAGTGACTTAATGAAATCACAGACTGCAACAGAAAGAACTTAATCTCTTTTAGGCCATGTCTACTGATGGTGTATAAATAAACAATTTGTATCCCTTGGTTTAACTGCTCATTTTCATTCCTGTATGTCTGAACAAAGAAGGTTTTTAATGGTGCTAACGTTTATGTGCAAATAGAAGAAATTGTAGCAAATTCTACCAAATACGTATGGGAATACTTATTTTGATTTTGCTGGTTTTTTGGGTTGTTTTTAGTTAAATTCTTAACCTATTAGATTTTTAATATATTTTTCCATTTGCTAGTCAAAATATTGAAAAAAAATTTTGACCCTTTTTATTCTTTCTTTTGTGAAATGAACTAGAAATGATAGAATTAATCTAGGCCAACTTTATGGGAGTTTTTAAGGTAAGGAAAAGTCTCAGTATTCATTTCAAACAAGTTCTGATGATACCAGTACTGTACAAAATAATCACCAGCTTGGGGAATACATGTGAGGATGGGATTTTTCTGTCTTCAGAAAGATGTAATGAACTTTTATACAGGGTGTTTCAAATGATGTTTGTAAAATGTCTGTTTCCCTGTAAAGTTATACTCTCTTCCCATCTCCAGTGTTCATTGACCTCATTACATTCTCCTGTTTGGTTTGTCATTTTTATATGTGGCTGTTACTGTTCTAGATGAGGACCCTGACTGCTTACCTGTAGTATAAGAAATAAGTCATAAATCTGTGTGTAGGGGGTGTTTGTGGGTGGGTTTGGGTTGTGGTTTTGGAGTTTTATTTTTGGGGTTTGCTTCTGAATCAACTTGTACAATTCAGTTGCTGGATGTGGCTTTTTTAACATTGGAAATGAATGGGTTTTATTAGAAAACTGGGCACATGAGCCTTGACATTCATGCTAAATTAGTTCATGTCTTGAAATGTTTCCTAGAATTAGTTAGATAAAAATTAATGCATTTTTATCCAGTGGAGTTTTGTCTTGCTTCTAATTTTTGTTATAAGGTCCAATCTGCAAGATGGTTGAGTTTGGAGAACTACTTTTGGAGGTCTTTTCCGACATTAATGGTTCTATGATTCCACTATAATAGTCACATTGGATGCAATGTGGGTCTGTAATGATTTATGCAGAATTTATTGCATGAGTTGGACGATGTTCTATGAATACAACATTATTTCACATCTAAGTTCTTCTTTGTTGCATATATCATTTCCCTTTTAGATATGAGTTGTGGAAGGGGAAGCCTCTAAACATTAATTTTCTAGAACTACCATTATCCTGTCAGCACATAGGATGCTGTACGATTCAGGGTACTATATCACCACCTGTCCTCAAGCTGAAGAGATTACCATATTTTCACATGTAAACCTACCATTCATATCATTCATCATGTATTAAAATGCTTTTCTTTTACAAATAATTATTCCCTGTGTCAGGGAAAGAGGTTCTATTGAGTGTGGATGAAGTGAGGCTGCTCTGCACTTGGATGAATTATGATACCTATAAGTTATGACATATAGCCTTATGATACGTAAGGCTACCAACACATTATTGGAAGCACAGACTATGTGGTTTATTAAGCAGATAGAATCTCTCACTGGTTTTCAGAAGTCCCTCCTCAAGACATTGCATTATCTGTAGTGACCCATTTAAAGTTATGTAAATTTAGATTAATCTATGCAAGATGTGTCTGTTCCTTTGACTTTGTTTAGACAGAAATTAACTCTGTCATCTAATCTAGATGACATAAAATCATTGCTGCTGAAATGTGCTCGTGCTTTTTTCATCCCCTACTCTTGTTGTAGGCTCACTTTCAAGTGAATTTCTAATATCAATTTTGATATTCGAGAGAACTGTTAATGATTTAAAATGCAGCTACCTTCCATAAGCTAATTTATCTAGACCTGGACTCAAATGAAAAAGAACGTCATGCATTTCTCCAAAACAAGTGCGCTCTTAATGAGTGGACTGGTTTTAGCTGAGGCTGTTTACTGCCAGAGTATTTTTTAAAAGTGCAGTTTGTTCAGTGGCATTGAAACACAGGCCTATTTAAAATCTCCTGTTCCCATTCCTGGTGTCAATTTGCACATATCCTGAGAAACGATGCTGACTTGAAATCTCTGCACCCCACAGTATTTCATGCCACTTGCTGAGGAAGTAAATGGTGACTCAGCAAGCCCTGTCATCTTAGAGCACTGCTGGGAGCAACAAAGGATGTGAGAGTGAAAAATTATCCTGAGCATCACAAGTGAAAAAACCATGTAAAATATGAAGGGGGGAATGCTGTTACTGGAGTTCGTGCCATTACTTTTCTGTCAACCAGTTGTGTCTCCTTCATTTAATAAGCTGCAGTGTTGTGGCTGACATTTGGCTATCTCTCAGAAAATGTGTCCTGTGGGATAGAATGGAGATGGCTTGGCTTTGAAACATCATGGAATACCACAGAGAGAGTGTCTGTTTTCTTACATTGCTTATGGCAGTTTGGGGATGAGCTAAGGGTCTGTAGGAACAGGTAGCCTTTTGTTAGACCAGCAGATATGATGGACAAAACACACAAATTTTCAGGAGCACAAGCTTTCCTGAGTTTCTGAAGGAATCATGGGCCAAGAAAAGTGTTTCCATCTTATATCAGCTTGTCTAATAACAGATCCTGTCTTTCCCAGAAAACGTTATCTTGCTGAATATCCAAATAAGAAGATGCAATATAAAAGCAAGAAAGAATCTGTAAGTCATGTCTAGAAATAGAAGCATGGTGGCCAAATTTCAGACCTAAACAGCTTTGCTAAGAATATTGTTCCTAATTGTTCTGTTTATTTGCACAAAAACCATCATTGAAACAGTCCCCCAAAAAGACCACTTCTCAGGTTTAGAAAAATGTCTATTTTGGTTTTTCTAAGTAGTGAAAATATTTAAATATATTTGGGGCTTACTCTGAGCCTTAGAATCTTTCTGCATCTTCAGAATATTAATTCTGAAAGAAGCAAAATGATCACTTAAAATATATATACCTAATGTCTTTATTCACACCTTATGCTTCATAAGAATCAGAATTTAATTACTTAGCTCAGGCAGCTGTGACTATCAACTTCCCTGAGCCTACTTATCAGTCTGAAAGTAGGGTGCTCATAGCTTATTTGGTTTTAAGTATCATCTCTGCAAGAGCTTGATCATGCTTATAGAAAAGGATTACCATGTCTTGCAGATTGCAGTTATGCTTTAAAAAAAAATTTAAGTTGACGTTGTAGGGGGGATAGGGTTTATCCTAATGTGGCAATTAAGCACAGTGACACATACTCAGGTGAGGAAAACCAGTCTTCCTGTAAAATGGTTTTGAGAGCAAAATCATGTGCATTTAATGGGGAAGTGACTATGAATATAGTATCACTGAGAGAAAAATGAAATGCTCTTCACATAAACCAGTCTCTGTTACAGGAGGCAGAAAGAACTGTGTGAAATCTGCTTTTTGCCTTCTCTTGCAGGGACAAAGTTATGTTTAGGTTGCTGCAGAGTGAAATGGGCCCACAGTGATACCTGTTTCCAGTGATATCTCCTTCTTCCTTCAAAGCAGAAACTAATTTAGATTGTGGGAGAGATGACACATCTGTCTTGAAATTGCTTCTAAAGCCAACAGTGAATTTATTTGATAAATAAATGAATAAAGCCCCTTTCAGTTTCCCATCTTAGCAGAGAGGGAGGTTGTGCAAAGGTCAGAGCACTATCAAAGACTGTCTGTTTAAAGATGACTGATCAGGAGGTTATTTGTTTTAGCATTTGTGTACTTAAGAACTTAATTCTTGCTATGCAGGTTTAACTGTTTTAATCCAAGAAAAAAAATGCTTTCTCAAATGAAAAAAGAAAATATTTGTACATTTTTTTCTTTGTAGATAGCTTTGGAAATGCTTATATTTGGATAGTTGGGAATGTTTATGTTTGGATAGTTGGGAACATTTCTTTTCCCAGCATCTTCTGGAGGTTCTTCTGAGAAAATTCCTTGCTCCCCTCAAGTGTGGATTGTTAGCAATGTGGATAAAGCATGTGGGAGCCCTGGACACAACAGTAGTGCTTGTGGGAGTACTGCAGTTCCACAGGTTGGAAGAGCCATTATCTATGGAAGTGCAGCTATAATCTTGCTAAAACAGACTTCTATGAATGGATAGACCCTGCCTACGAAGGCAAAGAAAAGAGAGATTGTAGGAAGCCCCAAAAATTTATGTACTCCCTCTCATCTGTCTACACTATATTTATGCCTTCTATAACAGTAAATCTGATGAGCAATTTTACCCCTAGTTCCCCAAAAGACAAGTGAATTCCCATCTATTAGGTAATACTACCACCAGACCTCAGCCTCAACTACTTTTTAAACATTATCACAAACTGTCAGAAGAACAAAAGAAAAATCCTTATTGATGAATATTGTTTTCTTTTTGTGGATATTTATGTGAGAGTCCTTCAGCTTCTACGTGTTAGAGAAAAGTTTGGTGTGTGCAGAAATTTCCCTTAGTTTTCCTAAGGAAAAAGGGTTTGCCAGCTGACACAATTCTTTACCCATTGGACTGCTTCAAGGCAGTCAGGAGTAATACGAATAGGATGAAATACAATAGTCTCTCAGTACATGACCCTGTGTTTTTCTACTAACATGAAGTTTTTGGATGAACGAAGACTTCAAGAGTCAGAAACAAACTGTGCAAAGGAAAACACAGGTAAATTAGTTGTTCAAAGTGTAACTGAGCAGTGGGTCTAATGCAGCAGAGAGAGGGAAACAGGACTGATTCCCAGATGAATCCAGGGAACTCTGTTCCATATAGACAGGTTAGGCCTGTTCTAGAAAGCTGTCAGTAATTGGATCATTTGTGTTCAAGAAAGATGAATGGGACTGGAGCAGATGATGTGATCTGGGGAATGGAGAGCTTACTGTATGACAGTGCATTGGAAAAGCTTGGCTTATTATCCTAACAAAATGAAGTACGAGAGGGCATATGATTCCTTTCTTATTAATACATCAGGAGACCAATATGAGGAACAGAAAATAATTACTTAGCTAAAAGACCATGTTGGCAGAAGAGCAAATGAGTATAAACTTGCTATGAATAATGATGGGCTGTAAATTAGAACATGACTCTGAACTATTATTGCAATCATTTTTTGAATGACCTTCCAGTCAGAAGGGAGGGAGAAGAAATTCAATTTCAAGGTGTAGTTCAAAAATAGGTAGTGGGGGGTTTATTATGTGGTATCTGTGACAGTAAAATACTAAAACAAATGATCTGCAGGTTTTTACAGCCCTGTGTTGCTAATAGTTCTTTTTATTGAAAATGCCAGGCTCTTTCTTGCTTTTCATACTTTTAGGATGGATTTTGAGGGGAGTGGGGTTAGCCAGAAAATGTGTGCTCCAGTCATATTCTTTTATATGCAGCTTTCTCTGCTACTCTCGATGTCTCACAGATGTCCAGGTTACTGATGGATGGCTCTGCTTGTGGACCTGGCACAGATTGTAGGGAATCAATGTGAGTCTTTTTAAGTCTTCACGAAAGTTCTTCCTGGTGATGCTACTGCTGCAGCTGCCTGTAGCAGTAGCTGCAGGGAAAATCCACTGCTGGAATTCCCCGCGGGAGACACCCAGGGAAAAATGAAGAAGGTTGAGACTGGCTGGCTGAGCTTAATTTGCTCTAAAATGTTCTCTTCAAAATCTAAAAATTTATGTTAAAAAGTTACCATCGAACAAGTAGTGGGGGACAAACAAAATCTTCAACGTTTTTGGGGGCTGATCTTAAAACAATTGTTTGCTTCTGTGAGAGCTGATATTTGGTTAGTTTGGTAGCTCACATAAAAATAACTCTTTCAAAATATTGAACTTAAGGCCCCCAGCTGGCAATGCACTCAGGTGTTGGCACAGGGATAATACCAGCCTCTCAAGGGAACTTTGGAGCTTTGTGTGCTGGGGATGTGACTGCTCCAGCATGTTAAATTCTGAGTTCTCCATTTCAGCTTCTCCCCTGAGTCAGAAGACAGGGACATTTTGTGTAGAGTATTGAAAGGTCTGGACTTGTTTAAGGCAACAAGACCTTTTTTTCTGTGTTTAGCATGTGAATAACCTTTTGTCACTTGAGTAGAGGTTGCAATCTGTTGAGGAACTGGGAGTGGTGGAAATACCTCTATAGGATACAAATATAAATCTTCTTTCTTGTAACTGGTTCATCAGTGGAAAGAGCATCATGTTTAATTTATAGTAAGATTTCTTAATGCAACTCTTATGGCAATAGATGCAAATTATGAAATGCAGACTTTAGCATACTCAAAAAAAGACTGTTTATTCAGTAAAGCAAAAAAATGGTATTTCAATTTATTTCGTCAAGATATTCAGAGTCAAAGTTCAAATTTTGCTAAAATTTTGATGCAGAAGGTCATGTTCTGGAGATTTCATGATGCCATTGAGCTCATCTGATCAGTCCAGTAATATTTGCCTTAATTCATGTTGTCTGCGATGCGCTAAAGTGAGACTGAGATGGCCTAGGTGTTCATCAGACAACTGTATGTGCTTTTTACCACTCTTGGCTTGTATCCTCTCAAGTTTCCCCTGAAATAAGTGTTTAGAGTACAAGTTCTTTCCTTGGCTTCTCTAGCATGGTTTTTTAGACAGGTTTTCTGATATTCATATGGGAATGAGATTTCTTTTCTTTCCTCTTCCTACCCAGCTGCCTCAGGCCCCGTGAGCAATGCTGAAATCTTGCATTCTAGGAAGGCATTTTTCCCTGAAAGTCCTGCTTGAACACTTCGTTAGAGTCTGCTGCTTCAGGGGAGCAAGATGCTCAGACAGACAGACTGAGAGATTGCCAGATAGTCATGTGCGGAGGATGAAATAACGGGACATCACACGCCGATCAATATGATCGTGTGAAGCCATTTATTACTGGAACAATACACACTTATATAGCAATTTTAGTTCTGACTCCATAGTGTTTCGAACATCGTGCGGTCAAAAGCAGTATAATGATTGGGTGCTTGCTACTGTTAGCATGTTGCGTCTAAACTTCTGATTGGACACTTGCTGTGACAACTATCCACCATATTCCAGCTTTTCACATCCTTTTTGTTCAGCATAATGTATCAATCTTGTATGAACTAAATTATTGTTTCAGCAGTTCCTAGACTATAGTTCTTTCATACTGCTAAACTAACTTATTGTTTCAGCAATTCCTAAACTATATTTCTTTTGTGCTGTGGTCAATACATCCTTATTTCATATCCTTGGGTTGTTTCTTCTCTTTCCTCCATGGTGTTATCAAAGATAGTGTATCCTTTACTCAGCTTGTTTTAATGCTGGGAAAGCTGGGTTGTGCATTTCCCGAAAGCTGGGTTGTGCATTTCCCAGTGTCCGTTCTACTGCAAAAAATCCTCAACAGTCATGTTTTGCTGAAGCAATATGCACAGCTGGGTGTGGGGGGAGTGGGGTGAAAAAGCGTGATAAAACCCCCCTATGTATATATCCCTATGTCCTATTTTCTTCATCATTCTGGAGTGAGTATTCTTTGGGATATAAATTGTCCGAACATCTGGATTTCTTTGGCTGCTGTTAACTGCTGCTTTTTTTGGATTGTGGAGTCTGTCTCAGTGATTTTTGGATAGTGGCATTGCAATAACCAGCCTGAGGTATTTGGATTTGAGCAAGTAACAACTCTCCATTGGCTGGCCCATGTAAATGAAGAGCCAAAAGAGCTTAGGAATGCTCCATCTGTAGCTTGCTGACAGGAGCCAGAATTTGCCTTCTGTGAATTTTATTTCACAGTGGAAGAAAGCAGGGAAGAGCAGGCATCAGAAGCACTTTGAAGGGGATCTTAACTCTTCAAATTTTGCAGCTTGTTCCCAGGATGAAACAGACTTTAAAGGGATCATTCCTGGAAATTATGATGGGGAAGGGGAAGGGGCAAGGCCTACTGGCTGATTGTTACAGCTACAGACTTAAATGTGTTTTTATATTATATTTTATTAAAATTATAACTGACCAAATGCCTAGAATATTCAGTACCTATTAATACTTTAGAAGGCTACTTCACATCATTGGGCTTTGTTCAAAAAAGCCTGAAAGATGGAGGAAAAAGCCTGTAGTTCATTAGCTTGCTACTGGTGGTCACTGATTGCAAAATTCGACCGCTTAAAAAAACCCAACAGATTGACTGATAAACAGCAACGCGCTGCTCTCTGCATCAGTCAGCACTCATCGCTGGGGGGGCTGAGGTGGGTCAATGTCACTTCCCTGTCATGGTTACACACTTTGCAGCTGTGTTTGAGCCCCCTGAACCATCACCTGTAGGTGTTCCTTGCAAAGTGTGCACTGGAAGCACAGTGCAAAGGTCGTGTTTTGCTGGGAGCTGTTTGGGAGGGGAGTGATGATGAGCTCATCATGCAACACGAGAAGGTTTAACTGGGTGCAGCAGAACCACAGCTTTTCCCCTCCCTGTAAAGCAATGTTCTGCAGCAACTGGTACTGGCAGAGTATCTGTACCCCAAGTTTCAATAAAGAGGAAATTAATTACGAGTAGCAGAAGAACATCTATTTTTCATGATGCTAAGACTCAAATGTTAATTATCTCTAATTTATAGAGGCCATTTTTCTTTGTCACTTTTCATCTGTCACATAACCTTACATCTGACAGATCTTTCTCTGTAGGAAAAAAAAAGCTGTTTCAAATTGGTTAAAAAAATTGAATCCTGTGCTCATGCTGTGTGCTATGTTAACAAGGTAAATAAACTCTTTCTTTCTTCCTTCCATTTTTTCGTTGCATACACTAAAAATATACTAAAGATTATTTAGATTTACGTGGCTAGATTTGGCAGCTTTTTCTTATTTCCAATAACTACAAGAGAGAAATCAATTTTAGGACTCAGCCTACAAGGATTATATATTTACTATATGAAAGTAAATAAATGTGAAATAGAATAGACCTAAATATGGGGAGGTTGTTACAAGTGTGTTCCAAAGGGGTGTTTCCAGCTCTGTGATCTTCAGGCTTTTTTGCAGTGTACTGAGGAACAAGCTGCGTGTGTGATCTCAGTGCTTCGTGGGGGAAAGGCTGCTAACAGAAGCTGCCTTTTTTCCCTCTTTGCACATCTTAGTAGTGTTTGGTAATCTGCAGACAAGGTGCCAGCAGCTGAAGCTCTGATCCATGCCAAGCTGGGCCCTGTCCCCACTATGTAACCTCTGCTTGGAATCTGAGCTACACTGGGCGCTTGCCTGGATAGGGCTGGTGTCATTCTGCATTGAGGCACAGTGCAAAGGGCTGCGGTTCTGCCACGGCTGGCAATTATGCTGAGTTAATAAGCCTTGCTGGGTCAGATCTGACTCTCTTCTGCATGCCCCAAAGCACTCATAATGTATAGATCTTTTCTGTTCCTTGATCAGTTCCAGCTTCCATGGGGATGTTGTGGAGTTGGTATGTTTTTTGTGGTGTGCTCAGTACAGAGAGAGTTCCTAAGTAATCTGTTCTTTTTGAACTGTGGGGTTTTTTAAGGCAATTCTGATCAAATGCCCAAGCTGTAAAAATAGACAAAGAAAACTGTATTTGTAAGCAAACACTCAAGACTTTTGTGTTTTTCTGCTCATTATTCATACACCAAGTTATGTACCTACATAAGCTGTTCATTTCTGTTAACCTCAGTCTTTGCTTGGGGGATCTCGTAATGCTTCTCTTGTGCCATGTGTTCTCTAGAAAGCACACAAAGATGCAGCCTACCCAGAGAAAGATACCAAGCTGTAGAGATGTCTGAAAGAAAAGCAGTAAATGATGATTCTTAGAGACTGAGAAGCATGTATTTTCTATTATCCTCACATTAAGTCTTGAGGAGTGTGCCTGGAGGCAGCACACAGTGTCAGTGCTGCACAAATGAATGGTCTTGGCTCCACGCTCTGCAAGAGAGTCACATTCAAACACTGCCTATGGAAAGGATGCAGATAGTCCTGCCCTACTGTTTGACCTTTTCAGATAAGTAAACAGATGAAACTGTCAGTTGCTATACAGGGGGCATACATATTTTCCCTACTGTCTGTAGTAGGGAATATACATATATAAAAATATTTTATAATTTTAAATTTAATTAATATATAATAAACATCATATAGTTATTATAAAACATTGCAGTAATTTGATATAGCTTATATTCCCTTTATTTGTTTTCATCTTTAATTCAATTTTAATATTTATTAGTTTCTCTGCAGATCAGCATTTGCATTGGAACTGTAAATCCTGCAATACCATGTGCATGCCCATTGGGAAAAGATTTTCTCTTTTGTTTTACATGGACTCTTGGAAATAACTGTGCACTAAAGGTTGGAAAATTACTGTATTGGTATTGTCCTTCCTCCAACAAGCATACATCCAACAAAGTATTGATGGAAGTGTTTCACTTTGCTGACTACAATATGTCGATTGGACTATTTAGCAAATTGTTAATCTATATGATGAAAATAAATAGCTGGTAAATGTACAATATCTTCTTTTAAAAATTAATTTGCTGCATGTACTGGAAGGGGTTCTATCCTACAAAAGGTGATTGATGTTGTTGCAGAACCAAGTAACAATTTCAGCATTTTCAGCTCACCCAGCACAAATACATAAGGCTGCAACTTCTTTGACTGAAAAATTCCAGGAGTAATTACTCCTGGACTCTGATGGGTGGTGGTGCCTTGCAGGCAGGCAGACAGTGGTGGTGAGGATGGGCTGACTGCCCATAGCAGCTGTCTGTGGAGCTGAATGGCTGTGTTAGCAGAGTTTAGTGTTCTTTTCCCTGTGGGGGCAGAAAGGTGCAGATGGTCACTGTCCCAGAGCACCTCCAGGTTAATGTGTGTGCACGTTGTGTTCCCATATGACTGCCAGTTTTACTGAAGTTGGGAATGCTTTCTTTATTGAAGGAGTGCAAGTCAATTTTTCAGTGACTGCTTTCAGTAGTCTCTTTTATCTTTCCTTGCCTTGCCTAGCCTTGCCTGATGTGTGTACTTAGTTATTGTGAGATGCCAGAAGTGTACAGCAGTGATGACAGAACAGCACATTTGAGCAGCCAAAAGCAGTGAGTACTGGGAAGCCACTGGAAGCCACTGTTGATCTGACGGAGTAAATCCACAGTAACCAAGGAAAGGATCTAGCATTATTTGTTTGCAAAACATGCGTGCATTCTGAACATGGCCTTTGATCATCAACTGAAATGTGAAGGCTTTAATTACGGGCAGGCAAAAAAGATTCAGTAATGATAACGGTTCAATCTTCTGTACTTCGACAGTGTGTGTGGATGTGGCTCAGAGTGCTGCAAACGACTGAAAGAAATGTTCTTTTTAATCACACAAAACTGCCTTCTACTAAAGGACAGTTCATTAAAGCTGAATTTAGCATTTATGCCTAGAGAAATTTAACAGATATGTCTGTGACAAATGCATTACTCGTTGCATATTGTTCTGTATGAGATCTAAAGAAAATTAAGTGTATCATTAGTGCCCACTGTTGTCCACTGGTGTTCTGGTACAACAACCTGTGGTGTATGAAAATTAACCGTATTATTCTACAAACAAAATCACAGGAGTAGATACTTGTCAGAAACATTTTGCATTTAGCCTAGGTCACAAACTGTCTTTCTTGCATACCCTTGTGATCTCTTCTTGTCTAGGGAGGTAAAGCTGTAGCATGTGCTATACCAGGGAAGCGTGGTCTTACCCCAGTTGCAAATGAACTCCCCACTCAGAGGTTTGCGTTTTGCGCAGGAAAACCCAGAGCAAAGGAGAAAACTGAAATTCTAACAGAGTAGTGGATACTTGGGTTTAAAATCCGACTTTCTGCTTGCGTTTATATTTCATAGTTGTTCTAGACAGGGCCAGTAGTGAAAAGTTGATTTATGACAAGGTTTTAAAAGGTGCGGCAGTTTGTTTAATCAGGAAAGGCACTGGGAGGATATTTGACCTTTCAAATCCTCTGTATTTATCTCCATTTTTTCTCTTTCATTTTGTGGATTGGGACTAGAACTGACTTGTTTCTTATGTTTTATAAATGTTTATGAGCTGACTTTGTGTTTATAATGAGGCCTGTGTGACCATCCCATAATGATACCCCAATAATCGCAGCATTCAGAGAGTTTGTTCAGGAACTCAACCAACAGACAGCCTGAAAGGGATCAGACTGTACTGCCCATGTACATATTTACATACACATATGTGGCTTCTGTTTTAGTAAATATCAAACAATAAAACTCTTTCTTAAATTATTTTTGTTTGCACACACTTGGATCAAGATATTCAATTTAATTTCAAACAATATATATTTTAGGGAGAAGAGAGGTGCAGCCTAATGTCAGTCCCACCAAAGACAGAGTTACATTTAGCTGTACAACTACTGGTTATAAAGTGGTTAAAACCAAATGAAAAGAAACAAACATAGCTGAACCAAAAATATTGCAAAATGCAACAGAAATTGTTTCTGTATTTCAAATCCATTTGAAATTCAGGAATATGCTTTTATTATATGGAAGGCTCTAGGTTAGTCAGGTGTTGACATCCCTTTCCACTTCTACATTGGGTCAGAAAAGCAGAAATACATCCTCCTGAATTGAGACTTCATCCAGCAAAAGAAGAAATTAATATTCTGTGATTCTAAATGAGTGTTGAATTCCCTTGATTTCAATAAGCGTAAAAGATACCTGAACTTTCTCTTGCTGTGAAGCACAACTTAGTATCTTACAAAAATATGTACACATTTTAAAATACTTGCTGAACTGCTGCTGGGTTACAAATACATAAGTAAATGATGAAGAGGAAGGTTAATCCTTAAATTATTAATTTTTCTTGAAAAAATAGCCATAATAATAATTAGAAAATGAAAATACCTCACTTCTTGTTGGGCCAGATGTCACCTCTTTGAGGCTGGCAGATCGAACAGCTTTTTAGCATCTTAAAATGACACAGCATTTTTTGGTCTGGTGTTGATACTCCGTCTTAATTTTAAGAAACAGATCTGCTCTAAGTTATTTCCCCAGCTTCAATAGGGGAAGATAGGCATCACCAACAAGAAAATGTCAGTAATTTCATTTTCATTTGTGACTTGAAGCATTTAAAGGTAAATTTTAAATACAAATATTGCTATTGAACATTTTGTACTAGTTTTCTGTAGAAAGCCAAATGCTTTGGAGTTGCTAATGTTATATTAGTGGGGAAAATCTAAATGTAAAATTGCATCCAAATGAGGACTCCCACAGATTTCTATTCTGTCCCTCATTAAATTAATTATAGCATTTTTTACTATCTTCAGGCTTTTGTGGAAAAAACAATATTCTCACTGTAGGGAATCAAGGGATAAGAGCTGACTGAGAAAAACTATGGTTCTACTTTGTCAAGTCTTTGTGGTGGACTTTATATTGGTGCTTTATAACAACATGTATTTAGAATAACAGACAATTAAATTATCTTTGCTTTAAAGGACGGCTTCTTTTTGTGTACTAAGTTGTAGCCAGAATAGAAGAATTGAGGGTCACATTTGAGGGCATGGGAAAAAAAATTAGTCTTTTGCCGAGAGATTTACAAAATGAGTTTGAGTTTTACTTGGAAATCAAGGCAAAAGTTTGTCCTTGGGGAATGAATATCTGTTATTTAGGCTAGGTAATCAAACAGATGTGCATGCTCAGTGTGTTCTCCCTTGTGTGTTGCTTTTAACAGCAAGTTATTCCAAAGGGCTGGTTTTGTCCCCGGCAGGCCATGTCAGAGGGATGTCACAGAGGTTTTCTTATACATTTTCTATCTAATTTTTGCTGTTTAATCAGTTGTCTGTTCTCAACAAGCAGTTGAGTACAGTGGCACCTCCACCTTGCAGAAAATGCAGGGACAACTGGAGGTCCCATGTAGGGGAGAATATAGAGACTTTCAGTCTTTGAATGCCTACAAATATCTCTCACCTCAGAAATGCTCAGCAAGTGGCAGAAGGAGGCAGGGTCATACTGAGTGAGATTGGGGATCAGCATTTCTGCTGCAGATCAGCTGGCAAAGGCAAGTACTTACTTGGAAAAAATACTTTTTAATGTACTATGCTCTTTCACTTGAGGCTGAAAATTTTGTTTCCAGATAACGCCTCTGGATGAAGAATTCTGTCACTCAAGTTACAGCCAAAAAATCTCCTTTTAGGAAAGGAAAAACTGAACACAGCTTTTCTCCCTTTAGAGACTCTGGAAAGTTCAGAATGATAAATGGGCAGCAGTAAGATACTTTCTTCACAGGAACCAGCAGATATTGTGCTTAAATTACTAGTAGTCATAAATTATATGTACATATATAACTCCATTCAAATTTATCTCCAAAGTGTCAAAAGTGTGAGGAAAGAAAGGCATGAGCACTTCTTTCATTCTAATTGGGAAGCAACAACAAAAAATGTAATGATTTATTGCCTTTTTTTTTCCTTCCTTCTCTCAGGTCCGCACCAATGTCCTACCTGATCACAAGGAGCCAAGAGCAGATGCTGGGGTAAGCAATTACTTTCATTGATTGGTTTTTTGGTTTTTTCCTATCCCATCAGCAGGCACAGACACTCACTGCTCAACAGGAGCTGACAAGCTTTTTTAATAGCAAAAGTTGGGTTAAATAATCAATGCAGGAGTGATAGTCTCATGAACTGATGTAATCTCATTCACATCTCTTTTGAAAATCTTTTTCAACTGAAGCTAACCTGAGACAAGCACAACTGTGTAAACTCCTTGCTAATGCCATAAGCCTGGCCTGTCACCTTCTGGTCTTCACCTGCAGGTTATCAAATGTTCTGCAGCAGGAGTTGCCTTTGGTTTGTGTTTTCAGAAAGTGCGCTGGCAACATACAGAGGACTCATTTTTATGTGTAGATCTATAGATAGAGCTTTTGACAAAGGTACTGGGAAGTAATTTCTGGATCTGAGAGGGCTAAAACCTCCCAGATAATACGGACACCTTGTGGGGGTGGGAAAGGTTGGTCCTGCTAGAGCTGAATAAAAGACCAAAGATCAACTGGTGCAGATGTCAGATCTGTCTGCAAACATGTAAAATAACTGAGGGTTAAAATTTTTAGCCTAAGCTGTTGACTTTTCTGCCTTACCAGGACTTCCTTGGCATAGTTTTCAGGACTTCAGCTAGTGTTTGAAAAATCTGTAACTTGGCAGCAAGTTCAATCTTACTGAAATAATAGATGTGTTTTAACTTTTCATATAGCTATTATAGAGACTTTTCTCTTTGGCTAGCTGAGATTATTCATCAAACTACTCAAGGCACCTATCTTAAGATTTATTATTGTGACTACAAGACTAGCAAAATTCCAAAGGAACATTACTCTGCAATTAGCATTACAGCAGCAATTCTGTTTAAAGCTTACTTTTCAAACCTTTCCAAGTCATGTGGGCAAAGTTAGATGGGTTTGTAGACTGCCAGTTCAGGCCCCAGAGTGGACTACTGGAATCTAAATCAGTATGGAAAAATTATTCTCCAGTTTGATATTAGACCCCCTGAACATTAGTATAACTCTCTTCATTTGGGTCATGGGATCATTTAAAATTTTGTTTGATTTTGCACCTAGCTCTGTATTGTGAAGCAAAGAATTTTTTTTTCTAAATAAGCATAAAAATATAACAAAGAGAACTAAGTAGAATGTTTTAAGCTGATGAAATCATTCACCTTTAATTTCATGACACTGGAGAAGTAGATAAGACACTCAGAGATGTTTAGTGGGTACAATGTCTAAAGCTCTTTGACTGTATAAGAGAGCAGTGTAATTGCTTCTTGGCCCTGGTCACATGAGGACTCTGACTTAGGATTCTTAAATACATTTATAGTTCTATTGTGCTGCAGAAAGAAGCCCCAAGTGACAAAACCCTATATCAGTTTCATTCCAAATACCCCTCTTTCCCCTTTCCAAATGGTCAGGTTTCAAACACAAGCACTCAGATGTCATAAAATGCCAGAATAAAGGCTGCCATAGAGACCCTGTGCTGTGGAATGTGTTCTTACAGTATGAAGAAGGGTATGCTCTCGGAAGAAGATGAATAACCTGGACTAAACATGTGACCACAGAGCTTTAGTGCAGAAACAGTGTCATGTTGACTGATCTAAAGGAAGACAGAACTACCTGTGTGTTCACTCCAGCAAGGCCGTACACCACCGTGTGTCACATCTGGATGTCTTTTTCATAGAAGTGCATTTCATTTTGGCACTGAAAACTAACCGTGATCTTTGCTTGTGTTATTTTTCTCTATATATATCCTACGGGCCTTTTTGATTCCTTTATTCCTGCTCATCACTTCCCAGATCCACCACTTTCCCAGCCTTCCCTAGACTCTCAACTTGTATCTTTTTTCCTTTGCTGCTTATGTGTTGACAAAAGCATAGGAAATCTAAGCCTGTGCCATGGATAGGAACAAGCCATACATCATGACTTAGTTTACCAAATTGGAGACCAGTGTTGGTGCTTACCCAATTTCAGAATTGTTATTTGAACTGTACATTTTCTATGGAAGAAAACTGATCTTAGTGTAGAGCTTTATTGTTTGCATTCAAAAACTCAATATCCTGCTGGCTTTCCTGAGAGAAAGCAGGCTGAAGGTTTTTTTTTTTTACCAGAGGAAGTTACTCTTCTCAGCAGCAGCAAATTCTTTTCTGTTTTTCCCTGAATGGAAAGTTGCTCTCTGCAGGCAGCCTCTGTTGACTCAGAGAGACTTGATTCTTCTTTAATTTGTATATCCAAGAATGTATATAATTTAGCCTGGAATTTTAATATGCCATTCCAACAGTAAACTTAGTGTTATGTAATAAAAAACAAACTTTGTGTCCTTCTTATTGTTTCATTGCAAAAAATTAAACGTAATGTCATGATCTCATTATAATTTATCTAGAGCAAGTGATATTGTGTTGTATATTTGAAAGATAAACGGATAGAAGATGGCTGTAGGCTGTTAGTTTCTTTCCCATTGTTACCAAGGCAAGAATACCACTGCTGGCCAAATTGACAAAATGGGATTTCAGCAATGTGCAGCATGATACCAGTAGAGGTTAAAAAATAACCAAAGTGCAAAAGAAGACTTAATCCTTTTTCCTCTTTGTATTTTTTTTTTTTTTTAATGTGTGAAGGTGATTTTTATAGAGGAAAAAGTGTAGTGGTGTAGCTTAATTTAACTTTAGGCATTCTTGTTCCATTAGCACATTTCTCTGCACTTGTAATGCAGTGAATAGGTTCACCTTACAGTGGAAATAGAGGAAAAAGGTACTTAAAACATTGCCAAGAACTAGAGAAATATTACATTTCTATTAATAAACTTCTGCTGAACTCAATTTAAAAATACCTTCCTAGCAAATACGTTCATATTTGGAATACAAGGTAGTGCCAAAGGCTTGAGGAAAAACCATAACAAGAACAAATTCGGCAAAACACTGAAAACTTAGCATTTCTTGTAATCCAGAAATTAGAAAAATAGAAAGAAATAGATGCAAAATGCAAATACTTGTACTGAATGAAAATTTTCCTGTGGCTGTACATCTTACAACCTGTTATTTTGTCATGGTTGTGGTTGTTTGACCATTCTTAATGGAAAAGAGAAAGGTTCCTGCCGATAAAACCAAGGTTTTTAACATTTTACTGATAATCATGTTACAGATGCACAAAAAAATTTCTAGTGGATAGTGTGTCAAACTGTTGTATTGAAATGCAATATTTTTCTAGGTACCAAGGAAAGATTTTCAAGTGTGAGACGAAAAGAAGTAACAACTGAAAAATAAATGGATATGTTATCTTTTCTTTCTGCTTTGATTTGTAGCGAAGCTTCCTGGGCTGTGCAACTTTCAGAGTAGGAGATCTGGTAAAGTCAAAGGAACAACAGTTGACCCTTACCCTCAGGTAAGTGTTTCCCTCTGCCGTAAATCGTGGTGAGTTAATAACCCTTGGCACTTCTCATCCAAAGAAAGTGAACAAAGATGAGAAAGTGAACAAAGATGGAGCATAAGTCATATGAGGAACGGCTGAGGGAGCTGGGAGTGTTATCCTGGAGAAAAGGAGGCTCGGTGGGGACCTTATCACCCTTTACAATTACCTGAAAGGAGGTGGTTGTGAGGTGGGGGTCCATCTCTTCTCCCAGGTGGCAAGTAAGAAGACAAGAGGAAACAGCCCCAAATTGCACCAGTTGAGGCTTAGATTGGATATCAGGAAAAAGATCTTCACAAGGGGTTATCAAGCACTGGAACAGGCTGCCCAGGGAAGTAGGGGGGTTACCATCCCTGGAGGTATTTATAAGATATTTAGATGTGGCCCTGAGGAACATGTTTTAATGATGGACTTGGCAATGCTGGATTAATGGTTGGACTCAGTGCTCTTAAAGGTCTTTTCCAGCCTAAACAATTCTATGATTGCTGCTTGACTGTGTTTTAAACTCCATATTCCACCAGGTATATCAGCTATCAACTTGAAGTGCTTTTAATTCTGCCATGCACAAATTCAAAATGAAACACTAAAATTAAATACCAACCCTATAAACTGGAGCTTCCCAGGTGCCAGATTAGAAAAAGTAATTTTATATTATGGTAACCTATGGAAGAATTGCAGGCAAGTTGGCATAGGGAATATTCTTTCAAAGTGTCCTTTAGAAAGGAGCGTAAGATGCTCAGTTTTGTTTGCTGTCTGTGGTTTAAACAATTAACAGTGTACAGTTTGGTTTGGTTATTAGGCATGTTGAAAGAGGGAGGGCCTAATTATTATCCCATGTGAAAATGGTTGTGGTCTCCTAAACTCATTGTTACATGCAGCCATACTGAAATTGTGCGGGGTGTGATGTACAATGCTAATCAGTGACAGGGTACAGAGCTGCAGGAGGGCCAGAGCCAATGTTCAAAACCTAGGGCTGGGCTGAACAGATACTTCTTAAAGCTGTGCACTGAAGGAAGGAAAAAGTTATCACCCCGATGCTGTCTTGCATGGCTTAAGATAAATGAAGATACAAATCAAAACCTTTTCAAGGTTAGGGGCAACCTTTTAGGTGGCGATTTTCAGAATAAATTCATTGGACTTTATATAGTGCAGGGATTTTGTTGAGCTGATTATTGCAAGTGCAATGGAGGCTTATTTGGGATTACTGGGAAGGTACAGTTAAGCTTACCAGAGCAACTACTCAAACTCATCATGTGTCTACAAAGGCAACATTTGGGGAGGAAAGAAGCTGTGACTGGGAGAACTGAGACACTGGTGTATGCTGTGCCTGGGATGTTGGACATAGGTGCTGTGGGAAAGTTGTGTTACATTTGTTACCCTGAGCACAGGAAGACTGCCTTAATTTGGTTAAAGGAGCAAATTATGATCCATTCAGAGGTGTCGTGATACTGTCACTTTGTCAAGGACATTTTTTAGAAATGGAAACTTCTTGAAGTATTTTGGCACTTGCCTTCCTATTTCAACAAGAGTAGTTGCGTATAAATGTGTGTAGTTTACAGGGCAAAGTTAACAAAATACTTTGATTTTAATTTCTCCGAAACACAGAAAAAGCCATGCCTAGCAAGGAGATAACTTTGTCTAACAAAAAACCCCAATTAGATAAAATGTGAGCTGACTGATCCCTATGGGAATCGAAGGCTAGATAAATGAATTCCAGCTTCATGATTGTAAGAATCTATTCTTGCAGGAATTCAAGTTGTCTCTATCTCTTTGGGATAACCTTTGCTTCTGTAACATATTGAGAATTTGATCTGAAGACTGCCTCCAACAGGTGGCACAGTAATTGACAGAATGGAAAGTTTCAGGACAGTTTCAGAGTAAGTATTTTGTATCTCACCCATCCAATTTGTAATCAAAAAGTTAAGAAATAGACGAAAAATTTAATTAATATTTTTAGTCTTGGTTGTCCTCTTTGTTCAGCTAACACTAGAAGACAAATATACCAATTCAAATTAATTTGCAGATACATTAAGTGGTAGGGTTTAGTCAGTTGGATTTTTTTTAAAGAAAAAAAAATCCTAACCTTTCAAATGTGGGATTGTTTTCTGATTATGACTATTCAGCAGCAGAAAGTCAGTAGAAATTATCCGCATTTCTTTGATGGCAATTTAACCAGAGCAGTCTACTAATTTAAGCTTGCTTTCCTTTAATCACCCTGAGGTATTAGTACCTCTCAGGAGGGAAAGGATATATCAAGGGACTTGTCAGAGCATGAAATTCTGTTTAATTCTTGTTGATATTCTTTGGATACGAGTTTATCGGGGAGTGCCTGTGATTGAGATTCTTCTTTGTTAAATTTGAAGTAGAGATTTAAGGACCCGGAAATAGCTCTGTGGTGTACCCTGTAATTATTGGTGTAATTATAAAGTCTGGTTAATTTTTAACTGAGTTTTCTTTTTGTTTTCCTTTTATTTTTTAGTTATTATGTCTTGCCATTGTTTTTCTGAGGTATAATGTAACAATACAAAAGTGTATTTAAAGGAATATTCTTGTATTTTTTTTGTATTTTGTGGAGAGCTAGCATGTGTCTACAATTTCTTACTGTTGACACACTGTGCTCTACTTTTCCCTTTTCCCACCATTGTACCCTAATAGTGATTAGGGACACAAGTTACAAAACCTCTACAAAAGGAGTTTTTATTCTGATTGTCCTTTCTTCTCCATAAAGGTGGCTGAGTGTTTCTGGTAGATCTGCGCATGTGTAGCTAATCATCAAAACACAAAAAGGTCAATTTGTAGAATTACTTCAGTGTACACAACTGATGTTGGCAGAGGAATTTAGTTACTAGAGATTTGGGATGGCAGTTTCCAATATGAAATTTATAAAAAGAGAGATGCTTTCTGTAGACTTGCATGTTTCATTTTGCAGTGATAATGCAACGTCACTTGCTTCCAGCTTTTTCATACAGTTGTGATGATGAATGGGATAAAATGGGCTGTCGAATGAAACAAAAGTCTTTTTCAGTAGGAGAAGAGTTATTAATATTGACTATAGGATATTGTGTGTCCAATTAAAAAAAAAAATCATGCGTATTTTTTTCTTTCTAAATGAGAGCTAGGTATACTGGCTGCTAATTTAGCCATAAAAGCTGATTTTTTTGTTGTTGTTGTTGATTTAATGTTAAAGTTCAGTTTGGAGGAACACTTTACCATACCCTTCTGTTAAGAACAGCATAATGTTATGGTTTTTTGGGTTTTTTTCCCTTGTTTGAGCTCTATGGATTTTTGCAAAGAGCTAGCAATCAGTACTTCCATTAGCCCCTTCCCCTGCGGTGGTAGTTCGCCTGTTTCCAGGAAGGCCCTCTTTAGCTTGGGCAATTTTTGTATGATTTCCACTTAGTTACGTGTAAGAAGCAGCAAAGGATAAAGATAATAGTGCTCTCTTGTGTTCTCTGCAAAAATTAGGTACATCTGTCTGACCTGCTGCTCTTAACAGATTGGACAAAAGTGTAGGTAAGGTACTTCAGTGTGAAACTGGGGTGGTGTCAATTCCACTCAGATCCTTTGGCCCCTGTGAGCAGGAACTCCATAGCAGTGGAGCTAAACAAACAAGAACAAGGACGGAGTGCATGAATTATACAGATTATCTGGGAGGTTGTGCCTCTGCATGTCTGTCAATCATGTACTATACAGACTTTCTTTAAGCACGTGTCAGTGCTTAAGCTCTTGGGCAGTGTCTATTTGTCTAGCTATCTAATTTTAGTTGTCTTCCTTTCATTAATCTTGGACAGGACTGAACTTTCTTTAAATAAAGGAGATAAACCTAAATAGTTTTGGAAAGAAAGTGCTCTAATTTCCCTCCCTCCTAACAGCTTGTAGTTCAGTGGGCCAGAAAACATGTATCTGCCCTTTGGTAGTAGTAATATTCACAAAGTTTAACTAACTAGAGAGAATTGGAAAGCCGCAGAGTGATTTCTGCAGTCATTTATGTACTTAGCATAACTTCCCTGGCAAATGACAACTATAAAATACTATATATTTTGCTGCTTTTCCCTATTAAAATTCAATAGAAATTTGTCTTCAACTAGTTGTACTTGGTCTCCATGCTGAAATTGTTTATTGGCTGCTTCATGTTGTGTCATCCACCTCAGGAAGCTGGTGAACAACAGCTTGGCTTTATAAGTCAGGGAAATCTCCAATAAAGTTGAGGTGAAATTTGTTCTGACATGAAGCTTAATCAACTGTACATTGAAATAATGAAAACAGAAGCTTCTGAGCATTGCAAAACTTTGTTTATTTACCTTAGAATGCAACAGAATATTATTTACAGTGGACTTGTTTAAAACCAGTATTGATTGTTGTAATAGGCTTCACTGTGAATTCACAGAATAAACATTTTTGTGCAAGTACAATACTTTTGTGCTTGGATATATATAATATTATACCAGTGGAGAAATTAATTTTATGACAATCTGAAAGTTAGTCTGTGCTAATTGCATTTATTGTGTGTTATGCACTGGAGAAAGGGGCTGCCTGCTAGACTCAGTCATGCAGTCTGCTTTTCAGGCAGTCACTTTGTCTTTTATAATTAACACAGCCATACAAACATGCAGTCTGCTTCCTTTTTTCTTTGTGTTTTTGAAT